>BMAU01020267.1:600000-1165000 GCA_019973935.1 Trichonephila clavipes | reverse complement strand
AGTGTACTTGAAACTTGAATGTATTTATTTTATTCAGCAGGTATTGACTAAGAACGAGGGCCGTGGGTAGCCTAGTGATTAAAGCATTGTACTCCAGCCCGGAAGGCCTAGGTTCGATGCCCGATGCCACCAAATACCCTCCGAGTACACACGGAGTTCATGTTCATTAAATCAGCGGGTCAGAAAGTCTTGTGGGCTGAATAACGAGTGCAAAGAACAGGAGAATATTTCCCTTCCCTTCAATTCCATGCCAAAATTGTGGTAGATAGGTGGTGTCACCATCTATCGTCCCTTCGGGGAATTGTGCCGAGCTAATTCGTACTGTCACCTGTATGGTACTCAAGGCCAACGACAGGCATTTTTCTAGCCTCTTGCCACGATGAATTTCGTGGGTCTTGTTCTGACTACGTCCGACAGGTGGCATTAGCCACAACAACAACAAGAATGAGTTTTGCGAAATCGTCTTTCGCAGCGGCGTAAAATATAAGATTTATATATCTGACATAAATAAGATTGACAAAGGGGTAAACCTTGGAAACACCGGTTAAATCAGAAAGAAACATATTTTTACTTCACTATTTCATTCGATAAATTGTTCTTCCCTTGGAAATTAATTTGCAGTTTACTTAAAATTGCTCAAAATATTAATACAGTTTTGGCTTCAATCAAATTATTTTTATCCTCCGATCTTTACTATTATACTTTTCAATTCGGATGTATCTACTAGTAATCAATATAATTTAGTGCACTATATTTTTTATGACTATATTAAAATAACTGTTAATAATTTTTAAAGTTTTTAGAATTTAAACTGATGTGTTTTTAAATAAAAAGTAATACATTTTAAATGCATGGAATATAACTATGTTCAATTCATCATATCTGATCTAGAAAAAAATACTCTTTAATTTTACTTATGCTATTTTAAAATGCAATATTGCATAGACATTTATTCTTAATTACTCAGAAATTTAAGTATGAAGTCATTTCTAAAGAAGAATTCAAATGATTTTCGCATATTGTTTTAAATTCCGTGAAATGATACATTTTTTTCACACTGACACATAATAACTATCTCAATTTAAGTTGCACAATTTATAAATATGATTCTGAAGCTTATGTCAATGGAAAACTCTGATTGGCTTAAATCAACATTTCCTTACATCTAATTGAGAGTCTATTGTAGACAGTTTGTAAGAAAATTTTAGTTGAATTTTTAATGCTTTGCAATCTCTGTTATTCAAAGTAACACTCTCTGTTATTACCTGCAATTAGATTGACTGACAACGTTCGGAACCGTAATTTTGAAAAAGGTTATAAACGATTAATTTTTTGGTATTTATTATCAGTGGAATTAGACTATATAGATAAAATTGGTTTTAGAATATTATTATATAAGAAAAAAAAATTTAAACACATTTTTTTTAAATAAAAATGAAGAAGAAATGACATATTTTCCAAACATTCTCATTTACTGGAAAATGCTTCTATAATAATAATAATGTTTTACCTATATATAACTGAGACTTCCCAATAGAGCATGAAAAATAGGAGTTTTTAGAAATTATTATATTCAGAATTATGATCAATTGAAATAGTTTTTCTATTGTGATACATTAAAATATGAATTAATCCAGTCCTAAATTATGCAAATCAATGTTAAGGCTATGTAAAGAAATCTTAGCTACATAAGGCAAACTATTACTATGATAGAAGTATTTTTCATAAAAGGGGAATGTTTTGAAAATACATAATTATTTCTTCATTTTTTGCCTTAAAATTGTGTTTAAATAATTTTTCTTGCAATAATATTTATAAAACAATTTTATAAGTGCATTCTAATTCGGTTAACTCTAAAAATAATATATATATATATATATATATATATTCATTTATACGCTTTTGCAAAATTACGGTTCCGAATATGTATAGTAAGTCTTATATCTGTCCATAAATCTTGCAATCATAATCCTTAATTTCGGCTCTTTATTTAGAATCCAAAAGCCAGTATTAAGAAATAAATCAAAGAAGCATTCACCGTGTAAATAAATCTTGTTATTTTGCTTTGAAATCCTCATTTCAGATCAATATTTATAACAATCTGTATATTTCTACGAGCGAGTGTCTACACAATTTCGGCATCTTCTTAAATAAGACACGTAATCCTGTTGAATCATGAAGACGTTTTCACTAAAATTTTCCCTCACATTGTTTTCCGAGAAAGATAATGTAAATAATTTATTCACATTTTAATCGAAAACTCCAGTGGCTTTCATCTATTCGGCTTTGTTTCTTAATTATCTTCGTATTTATTTATAAAAGCTAGTCGCAGCTAAGTGTCTTGCTTTTTTAAAGGAAGAATGTAACGTAATTAGCAATGCATGGCTGCTTAAGTACGAAATGGCTTCCCAATTTTTTTACAGAAAATTATAATAGCATTGTTTTAGCAAGATGCACCTGTTAGTATATCACTTGGCTTTTCATTGGCCCTTTATTTCCTAAATGAAAGACTGAATATAGACCACAAATACGAGCTAATAATGCTTCTCCCTTTTTATTATTTTATTTCTGAAAGCAGTGTTCATCCAGAGGCAATTATAAAAGAGGCTGAATATGTTAGAGGGTTGTTTTGTTAACGTTGTATTTAATGAAATGCATTCGGTAAATTTTTAATTTAAACTAAAAAGAAAGATTTGATAATTTGGACACAGATACAATCCTGGATTTGAATAATTAGGAACCAGAATCTTGTTTGATTTTTTTCATTTCACACTCACAATGTGCAGTTCCTTTTTTTATTTTCAAGTGAGAAAAACATGTTAGAATTTTACTTCACACTTGCATTGTTGTGTTTGTTAAGTCTTTTGTAAATGAAATCAGTTAATTAACTGAATAGCATTCAAATTGGCGGAGAAAGTAAATAGTACATTCAGGAAAAATAGTGTGTTAGAGCCAACTGTGGAATCCGATAAAAACAATGTTTTACTTGAACAATAAACTTGTTGATAACACAGCAGCAAGTAAAGCTTCCGATAAGCTATGGTTTACGACAACACTTTTTTTATGTTACATTTTTAGCAAAATTGTACGTATAAAAGCCGAAATAAAAGTATTTAAAATAACTGTGTAGTGAGAATTTTAAGTTTATCATTAAAGTCCTTAATATTTCTTAATGAGATTGACTCATTTAAAAGAGCAAAGGTAAATATTGCTTTGAATAGATTTTATCCATTGTAATGCCTCGTGGGTTAAAAAAAACATGTAAAAAGTAATTTTAGATAATAACAAAAGAAAATGTAATAATAATTATAATTTTCTTGCAGAAATTATTTTCTTTAAATTAAATAATCGTATTTATTTTAATGAATTATATGTATTAAAACTTTATTTTATTCTAAAAGTTGAGATTGTGCTCGTGTACGTATTGATACCTCCCCATATAAAAATGAAATATTATTAGCATACTAGGGTTTTCTATCCTGAGTTATAATTTCAATCCCGGGATTTCGGGATAACGTTATCCAAGTCCAGGGATCCCAGGATTGGTTCCGAGATTAGGAATGAACTATTTGTGAAAAATATTTACTCATTAACCTAGATGAAGTTACATAATAAAACTGAAAATATAATTAAAAAATTGGTTTAATATTCTTATTTAATGAAACAAATCAAAACAAAACTTAATTTATCATTAAAAGCAAATAAAAAGTAGTACATAATGAAATTTTAAAAACAATTCTTCATTTTATGAGTTTCTGTATTTAGCTTTTAACCCCCCCTCGTCCAGCGTTTCTTTGTTCAAACGGCTTCTTATTATTGTTACAAATTGTCCTGCCAAAAACAAATGCCCGTTCAGATTCAACACTAGTAGGCTTTATCGTCATTGAATAGGAGTATATTCTTTCCAGGCAGTCCCCTCGTCTCCCTCCATTTTTGAAAAGAGACATTTCATTTTGAATTTTTGATGACAGTGTCTCAAATCTAATAGGCTGCATTGGTGCTTATACCTCTTTGATAACTTTTTGTCGTTCTTCAGCTACACTTTATGGTTTTTTTTTGTTCGAATTAATTCAGTTATTAAATCAGAAGGTGAATCAGTTTCAAATGTTACCTCATTTGAAATAGAAGATCCAGTTGAATTTCTAAATTTATGTTTCACAGTTCCAACTTTTTTCACCCAAAAATATATAAATTTTCTGAGACTTAATTTTTTTGAAAATATTAATGAGAAAAAAATTTCAAAATATATAATTCGGACAAAAATTAAATAATGGGGTGAGTTACTTTAATCCCAGGATTTCAGGATTTGAAGAAACACTGGGATCCCAGGGCTGCAAACTCTATAGCCGGGGTATGCATTAAGTCAATTGCGATCGACCGGTGGACCACCAAATTATTTTGGAGTGATCGCCTCCACGTAAGACATAAGACTTACATACTAAAAGAAACATGTTTGTGGAACACCGACGCTCAAAATCAAACAACAGCAGAATTGATTAGATTTGTTAATACTTTCAAAAACAAGTTAAAGCTAGTATCTTCTCAGTTGATGAAAAAGGAGCTAAATTTCAAAAATATTTAGGATGAGATGATTAAAAATGGAAGTATATATATATACATTAAGTAAAGAGTAATATTATGATGAAATAATAAAATTGCTCTCTCCAAATTTGTGAGAGACGTTTTCAAGAATTTATTTAACTAAAACCAATAGTTGCATTCATGTGTTACTTATTTAACAATGTTAATATGGAAAATATAACTGGAAAGATGTTATATGTTCTTTTTTATCTCTTGAGGATAACGAAGTTTTCTTCTCCAAAATGACATAATTTTAAAAGAATAGCTTTTAGAATCTCTCTAATGGACGAAATCAAGCAACCTAATTTTAAAAAACTGCATTTCATATAACATCGTTCTTTTGCTGTACCTGCCTGTGTGAATCTGCATTTTCAACGGTGAATATAATTAAGACAACATATCGTTCCCGTTTCACCGATGACCACTCAGAACCCAGTGCAGGAGTAGCAGTTATTAAGTACATATCGAGATGATTCAAGATTGGGGAGGACAGTTTGGAGCTAAGTCTCCTACTGAGACTGTAACTACGAGAACTAACTGTATATGAAAACGATTGATTTTTTAATATATTTTGAATGGTTTGATGATATAAATGCATCACTTGACATCATTAAATTTGTGTGTATAATTATTATATTTGTATCTTGCATTTTTTTAAAAAACGTGATTTTAAAAGAATAACTTTTTTTATTGTAATTGTATAGGTAAGTAGAGAGATATTCTGTGTTTATTATTATTATAATATAAATATTAATGGGCCTTCTTTCAGCTCACCTCACTTACGCCACTGGGTGGATCGCAACACCCTGAAAAAAATAGAAGTAGACCGTACCGCGTAAAAGTCTGCTTTCCCCTGCCCTATAGCGTAGGAAAGTCCACTGTTTATTAATGATGCAATAGATCGGTAGAAGCAGTGTCCCAAACTGACCCTTTCACTTCTCATGCTATATTGAGGGAGTTTTAATAAATTTGCTGAACACCTGGGAGTGATATATCTATTGTTTTTAGTAATATTTAATTATGTCATTAAACTATAAATAAAAACATTAAACACTTTTATGACATCTCTGTCAATCTATTAGTTTACAAGAAAAATTTCAAACGCAAAAACAATTTCTCATCAAACCTTAAATGCTATAATTTTTAACTTTAACTAACAAATAAAATTTGAAATTAACCGGAAAATGGAGGTAACAAATGGGAAAAAATACGGAAAAAACACGCAAAAATATTTTTGCATATTAATGTATTTTTACATAAAAAAATGCATATTTTTCTTGCATAAATTTATCCTTATATGGAAAAAAATATAAATTTTATCCTCTACTCTAACCTTGTTTCTATCCGAAAACTGTTTTTCTTGTATGTTTTTGTTACTTTTTTTTATAAGTAATCGTAATTCGTAACAGCCGTCAAAATGGAATGTTTCTCAGATAGCACGCCAACTACAAACATTTTGTCAAAGAGAAAGATATAGTTGCGGTCGGATACGGTAAAATAGTTTTGGTAAAATTAAAATTAAAAAGAAACCACTTTGCATAACGGACGCAGATCTACATCACAATGCATTTAAGGTTACCTAATACGTTCGAAACCACGTGATTTTGCAAAAGCCTACAAATGAATATTTTGTTTTTATATTTAATGTCACTTAGATTAGAATATATATATATATATATATATATATATATATATATATATATGTATAAAATTGTTTTAAGAATATTATGATAATAAGAAATTATTTAAATACAATATTTTGGCAAAAAATGAACATAGTATTACCTATTTTCTAAACATTCTCCATTTAGGGAAAATGCTTCAATAATAACAATATATTGCCTTAAAATAGCTCAGACCTCTGTACAGAGCCCGAACTAGAATTTTTGAAATATATAACTTAGAAATGGATTTATCCATATTTTAATGCATCAGAGTGGAGAAATGCTAACCAAAAAACACTGAAGAAATTTTCAATTGGAAGTAACTCTGAAAATAATGTGAATTTTTCAAACTCTTAGTTCAGGTTCTATAGAGAGAAGTCTTAGTTATATATAGATAAAATATATTATTATTATTGAAGCATTTTTCATAGAAGGGAAAAGTTCTTTTATTTTTGCCAAAATATTGCATTTAAATATTTTTTTATTGTAATAATATTCTTAAAACAATTTTTACGTGTATTCTAAGTGCCTTAAAATATTTTTCAAAAAATATATTCGCTTGTACGCTTTTGCCAAATAACGGCTCCGAACGTAGTCGAATCTTAAGGGTTAAAGCCGAACTTTAGAAGGAAATAATTTAATGATCTCGAGACTCAAAAATGGTGGCCTTATTTTAGGAATAAAGTCCTCATTAATTTAGCTCCATTTTCAATAATTCGTTTGCGGTTTTTAATTATATTTAGATTTAAAAAGTACGTCATTTTTTTGGTATCAACTACTTAGGTTTTATGTGAATTTATTACAAAATAACAAGAACTTTAAAATAAACTTTTTGTATTGTAATATATTTTTGAAAAATGAAATTTGTTACACTGATAAAAGTAGTAATGAACTATAACGCAAAAAAGCAGAGTTTATGTATGTATCATACATCATAGTAACACATGTAATATATTTATAATACACCATATAACATATACCTCCCAACTTATATATGCATTTTACAATAGTCAAAGCAAAATTTGGACATTTTAATAGCTTTCGCAGCTGGCCAAAGTTGATATTATTTTTAGCAACTCAGCTAAATTATTATGTCAACAGACTAATTTATTAACTGAACTATTTTAGTTGGTTAGAAAAAAATTCTAATTCTAAAAACGATTTTGTGTTGTTATCATTGTCATATTTTGCATACCTAATCTTTTTATCTTAGAGCTAGCTTTAGTTTCTTATTTCGTAAAATTCTTAAAGGTTTCTCACTTATGGAGAGGTTTTCTGAATGTTGAATGATTGTCGCAAGTATTTAACAATTAGGAGTTCTCTGCCAAACTCAACGGCAGGCCTAACTCAAGATTTATAAGTGGTACAGATTGTTTAGAACTCCATTTATACTGGAAATCATTTTCAGCTATATGGTTCACTCGTTGACGGGACAACGCTGTAGGTAGCCTGTTTGTTCCAACCTAGTTTGGAATCCTGTACAATTCCCAAATACCGTATTTACTCGAATCTAAGCCGCGCTATTTTTCTAATATTGATGCCACTGAAACTCTAGTGTGGCTTAAATTCGAAGGCAAATCATTTATTCTGGGGGAGAAATTGAGTTTTTACCCCTTTTCTAAAGGAGTAATTTAACCGTCCATTCTCTGACCACTTGCATCAATGACTTATCCCATACCGCAGTTTATATCTCCAGTACTGTATATCCTAAACATCGTTGTAAACTATGAAATTTTTTTTGTATACGCTTTCTTTTAATAATCTAAACCTCAAAGATATCGGTAATAGCATTAAGACGAGTTCATTATGACGTAAGAATGAAAAGAGCAGAAAAAAATATAAACAGAGTAGCGGCCACTGAAAATTTGACACAGATGAAACAAATATACTTTGATGGCGTAAGCAAAATGATATAATTTTTGCTTGTAAATGTTTAACAGTCTAATAACTCTTTAATAGTACTTTGTTTTAAAAAAATGTTGCATAATGAATGCACTGGATGGTACGGAAGATGACACCAATGCAGAAGTCTGCTGTGGCAATGAGAGAGTGTTGAATCATTTTCGAAACAAGATACTGACAGTTAGAGTAATTATAATAGGTTCATGTATGTATTTGAAAGTTTTTTAATACTGGCCAAATAAATAAACCATTAACTTATATTATTTCTCATTTTTAAAAAATTTCTTAAGTTTCGGATATCGATGAACTTTTTACTCATTTTTTTATATTTTTCTCAAAAACGTGTAGAGAATTGGGGGTACGGCTTAGAATCGATGACAACGTTTTTTCACAAAAACATTTTCAGAACTTGGGCTGCGGCTTAGAATCAATGGTGGCTTAGATTCCAGTGAATATGGTCAATAGCCTTTGAGTCCCATGGAGCTGTTGGACTCCATAGAAAACCTTAATTTCTTTAGATTTTGTTCTTAGTTTTGAAACTTAAAACACTGTCTTACTTAAATTTACAACCATTTCATTGTATTTTGACCAAGTCAAAAAGAGTTCCAAGAGAGCAAAGTTAAGCAAATACTGGATAACATGGATGCATTGGTTAGGCGACCATAAGACAAGGTAGTCAGCAAAGAGAAGGGTCTGTTCCCTTGGATTCGAATTCATATAAAAGTGAACTAAATGTTTGATCATGATATTGAAGAAAATAGGACTCAGGTTGTTGGAAGCCTGGGGAAGGCATTGCCTAGTTTGCCAATAGACGAAGACTGCCGCTTCCCATTTAGTTCTGATAAAACGTTGGTACAAGAAAGATTTAATCCAGAAATACATATTTCCACGGTCACAAATATTCATTAATTTTTTATCAGCATTTATCAAAGGCTGTCTGAAAATGGATGAACACTACTACAGTACTCTTTTTAAGATGGGAGCCATCTTTTATCTCTTGTGTGAGTCTGGCTACTTGTTCAATAGTGCTTCTGTTTCCCAAGTTTCCTGCAACCTTACTTGAAATTTTCAAGATAGTGATTGAGTCTATTTATAATAAGGTACTCAATCAATTTACACACTACTCTTGTCAGAACCCCCCGGTTGCACCCTGGACACTAAGATTAATTTGAGGCAAAGAATGACCAGACGCCATCTGTATAATAATAACTTATATTTATTCGCTTGGTTGAAATATCAAAAATCTAATAACAAATAGTAGGCTTTATGTGTACGTCAAAAAGGAATTTACCTTTAATATTAACTTAAATTATGAAATAGGAAATTAATCAATAACTACGCGCAATATAAATAAGGTTTACCGGAATAGGAGGTCTGAGAAATACACGCACCTTGAATTATAAGCTTTCATTAACTTAAACTAAATTTATTAAACTAACGCTTGTGGTAAGCGGTATTAAACTAGAATTTATCACCTAGTAGTACTTTGATATCTTCAGGTATATTAACTCCCTAAGGTTCCTTCGCTGAGTACTAACAGTGATGTTCCACTATTGTAATCCAATTGAATCCTATAAACTTTGTCACTAATGCTGCTGGCTCAATTGCCTTCCTCTCCGCTAACTTACAACGCTCTACTTAAATACCCTATCTACTTTACATATCCTGTTTTCTCCTTTTAGAGTTGATTGGAAATATAGGCGAATTTACAATCCTCAAAGACGCCTAAGAATATTAGTGGAAAGGTTCAGTAAAGATTCGTCACACTCTGTTAAGTGATACTGAACGATAGATAGTCAATACACTTGGGTTCTTACCAGTTTTGAGAATAGGTATAATTACTTTCTTTTGCCACTTGCTGGGAAAACCTGTGGATTAAGTAAAGTTAATAAGTCAGAGAAGAACGTCGCCTGGCACGCAAAATGTTTGAATAAACTATGCATGAATAAGGCACTATTTGGATGTTGAATGAGCTAAAAAGAATAATAAAGGAAAATTTATAAGCTTATGAAGTTAGGAAATTTATTTTGTCACATACTTTTTAAGGTTCTTTTTCGCATTGAAATATTTGATAAATCTGAGACTGTATGGTTCTTCAGGGGTACTTTTTACACAAGTGTTTTTAATTAATTAATTTTTATAGAGTCAAGAAAATTATAACATTCAGAATTGAAAAAACATTTTCCAAGTTCATAACTATCTCCACATTTATTCTTTTAGAAACATAATTTTAAAAAAAGTTACATTGCTGTAATTACAAATATCAATAGCTTGAACAATATCACTATTTCGTGCAAATACAAATAAAAAAAAGTTTCAACTCCAAAACAGTCGTGTTCATATTTGCATTTTATATATTTAAATATAGATAAATACAACAGAGTATGTAAGTTTTTTTAAAAAAAATGTATTCGTGTTTTTTCCCATCTTTTTTCGAGTTATTTAATTTTCCAAACATTCCTTTATTAAATTTTCAATAATGAAAGCATTAAATGTTTTTTGTAAATCCATGTTTAATATTTAGTAAATGGTAGCTATATCTGGTATTAAGTACAAAGAATACTCCAAAGTTACAGAAAAATCTAGTTTATTCACAAATTTTATACAAAGAAACAAACTTTCACTTGAAGACTAACCAGACACTTTTCAAACCCCTGACTTCTTTACCAAAGTATAGTATAATATCAAATCCATTTCTTTAAGGTTCGTGATTTTGATCCGAAACTGTCTTCGTGGTCTCATAGAATCTTTTACATGCAAGGCCCATATGGGAAAGCTATTCATATTCTATGCATAGCAAATACATCTACAATGCTACTTTATATAAAAAAAAACCAAGCTATATTTGAAACACATCCATTTGTTTGTGAACACATATCTCCTTTTAAGTATTTATTGATTCTGTTTTCAAGAAAAAAAAACATGAAAAGTTTTTTTAAGAGTGCTTTTTTTTGTTTACCTTAACATAAATAAGCAATTACTCAGATCATTGCTTTTATCATAACGTATTAAAATAATTAAGAATATGTTCATAGAGACATTATTTTATTGCAACCAGTAATACGAAATTCATAAATTAGCTTCTGCTCAATATAGTATTTATAAAACGATTAAAGTGGTACAGGAATTCTCGCCTGTGTATATATTAAAATAAATATCATACATGCATTGAGTAAAACCTTACATTATTATTAATTTGAAGAAAAATATCTTTATGCTGATCTTGATTAAGAAACTAAAGAAAAAACGGATGAGTTAGGAAATCTCGGCAAATAAAGCCAGACGAGAAATTTCAAATCGTTTAAAACCAAGAAAAAAAGAGTTATATATCCAACAAAATCCTTGAAAAATGAATAATTAAGCTCTACATTTTATCGTGTAAAACGAAAAAGAATATGGTAGTCCTGAATGCTATGCATTCAAGCAGTGGCAAACAATTCGAAGAAAACATTTGAAACCCTTCATCCTCCTGCCTATCTACTTATTTATCTAAATCTATATTAATATTTATATCTACATATCTATGTATCTATATATCTATATCAATATTTATATCTACATATCTATGTATCTATATATCTATATCTATATCTACATATCTATATATCTATATCTATCCATCTATATCTATACCTACATATCTAAAGGGTGTTTTTTAGAGGTGTAGAACTTTAAATTGCAATAAAACAACGATGTATTATTCGATTGACATGATTTTTTTTATTCGAAAGATAATCTTGTGGCATTACATTTTAAATATGATCAAGCAAGGCGTAGATTCGTCGAATGGGCCCAAAACAAGATTACCGTTGTTCCCGATTTTCATAAGCGAATTTTGTTTAGCGATGAAGCGTACTTTTGGTTGAATGGCTACGTCAACAAACAAAACTGCCGCATTTGGAGTGAAGCTAATCTACAAGTGTATGTCGAAACACCGTTACATCCAGAAAAACTGACTGTTTGGTGCGCTTTATGGGCTGGTGGAATCCTTCTTCAAAAACGATGAAGGCCACAACGTTACCGTCAATGGTGATCGGTATAGAGCCATGATTACTAACTTTTTCATTCCTGAATTGAACAATCATGATGTCCAGGAGCTGTGGTTCCAACAAGACGGCGCAACATGTCACACAGTTCGTGCCACAATCGATTTATTGAAATACACGTTTGGTGACCGCCTAATTTCACGTTTTGGACCTGTGAATTGGCCTCCAAGATCTTGTGATTTAACACCACTAGACTATTTTCTGCTGGGCTATGTAAAGTCATTGGTCTATGCGGATAAGCCACAAACGCTTGACCATTTGGAAGACAACATTCGCCGTGTTATTGCCGATATACGGCCACAAATGTTGGAAAAAGTCATCGAAAATTGGACGTCCAGATTGGACTACATCCGAGCCAGCCGTGGCAGTCCTATGCCAGAAATCATATTTAAAATGTAATGCCACAAGATTATCTTTCGAATAAAAAAGAATTCATGTCAATCGAATAATACATCGTTGTTTTATTGCAATTTAAATCTCTATACCTCTCAAAAAACACCCTTTATATATCTATATCTATATCTATCCATCTATATCTATACATCTATATCTATATTTACATATCTATATATCTATATCTATCCATCTATATCTATATCTGCATATCTGTATATCTATATCTATCCACCTATATCTATACATCTATATCTATGCATCTATAACTATACATCTATATCTATACATCTATATCTATACATCTATATCTATACATCTATATCTATACATCTATATCTATACATATATAGTCTAAATTCTCTACAAATCAGAGATGAGCCTTCAGCAAACAAAACCGAAAAAATAGAGATTTCAAGATAACCAGACATTGCAGGATATGTGAGAAATTAATAAGGTTCAAAATATAAAAATGGATGCCACAGTATTATAAACATTGCTGACTTTGGACAGCTTATATAAAATAATTTGTATAAAAGTGGGGTTGAACATGTTTTTTCCCATCCAACCTTTCCCCTTTTATGTTAATAATATTGAGAAAATACCTAATGAAAACAATAGATAGAATATCTAAATCCATTACAAGGAGAGAGGATAAAGGTAACTAACCTAAAAATTGCATTCAAAAATGCATAGCCCGCGCTAAATCTGAGTATAATAAATAAGTTATTGACAGATTCTGGACCCAAATGCAAATTCAAAGCATGGGAATGGCTAAATTGTAGCAGCAAAAGTATGAAAAGAATAGAAATAAAAAAAATTAAAAAGAGAGTTTACGTACTACCATTACCTTAGGGAAACTATAGGGTTATATATGAATTAAAAAAAATAATAAGTAATTTTATCTAATATTAGAATACGGAGGTAACTATATTTAGGGAAAATGATACATTTATTTATTATAAATGTATGTATTATAAATGTATGTTTATTATAAATGAGTGTATTATATTTATTATAAACTATTTTTATTCTAAAGAATTTGATACTTACTATTTAGAATTTACTTATTCAAATAACTATTAATAAAATTAATTGGGTATTTCTGAATTAATCAATAATTAGTAAAGTGTGTTTATAGTTTTTTTCTGATTTTTTTTAAACTAGAAACTTTTTGCCTTGTATATGATTAATAACAATATTTCAGAATATAAAAACATGTGCATTACCCTCCCAATGAGATATTTTTACAATATTGAATTTAAATTCTTCTCTTGTATCTTATATATTATTAACTACAACATTATCTTTTAATTTTATATGTACATCAAGGAAATTTGCTTCATTGTTGTTACTATTTGTCTGTATGAAATTAAGATATTGCGGATAAAAATTAGTGTTAGGTTTAAAATGGTCTTACTTGCGAAAAATGATAATATAATCTATATAACGAAAAATGTAATATTCAGTATTATTAATCGAATAATAATATAAATTGGCAAGACAGTTGCTAGCAGGGCCACCTTGTAGCAAGCCTTTAATCTGTTGATAATAGTTACCATTATAATATATATAGTTCTCTTTTAAGTACAAATTTAAGTAGTGAACCAGATCTATCATAATGAATTATTTTAAATAAATTATCTTTATGTAATTTTACAAGTATATTATTCATATTATCAAATCATATCATCATCTATATCTATATATCTATACCTATATTTATATCTTTATATCTATATTTATATCTATATATCTATATTTATACCTATCTATCTATAACTACATCTCAAAACATAAAAAAACAACTACACAACATCTACATACATTTTATCTATATACAAAAACAACTCGCTCATCACAATATCTACAGAACTATTAGACCTACAGACTTTAAATTTGGCAGACGTGTTTCTTTCGTGCTGTCGAGAAAATCAACTAAGGGAGTTGTTTGCGAAAATCAACTCCCTTAGTTGCGTATAAAAGACCACATTTTAAAATCCACATCCAAGGAGGAAGGGTTGATGGAGAAAGGGAACGGAATAGATTAAAAAATCCTGTTTATGAACTCTTAGACTAACAGATTTTAAATTTGGAGGAAATATTTCCTCCCCATTGAATAGAAATCCGCTAAGAATAGTTTTGTGGTCATAAAATCCCAACAAGAAGGGATTAATGGGACGTTATAGATTTAAAAAAATTATTTTTTGAACTATTGGTCCTACACATTTGAAATTATGTAAGCATATTTCTTTAATTAATTAGACATCCGCTACGAACATGTTTTGCGGAAATCGATAATCAAGGGGGTTAGCAAGGATTACGGGGGCAATATGGTCAAAAAAAATCCCGGTTTTTGAAGAATTGAAATTATAGACTCGGAATTCTACACTCGTTTCTTTCGTTGAGTAGAGATTTTCTAAAAATAGGATTTGGGGAAATTAACTTCAAGGGCGGAGGCTACACGGCAGTAAGAGATAAATTTTCTTCCGTTTTTTACAAGGAGAGGGCAGGACTAAGGAAGGTCATTTCGGGTCGAGACTTGATGTAATAGTAGAACTCCTTTAGGGTGTTTAATCCTTAATGTAACTCCGCCGAATGGTCAGTCAATTCGGAGAAAATAGCCTCTGAAATTCATGCTTAGCTTTTATACAATTAAGTTTCAATTTTCTTCACCGGTCCAGTGGCTTGATTGGCAAGGCGTCTGCCTTTAATACGGGAGGATCCGTGTTCGAATCACGCAAAAGACTTTTTTTCTTTGAATTCCCTCAATTATTTTTTAAAATTAAATAAATTTATTTATGAAAGGTTTATCAAATATTAAATGATATTTTTGTAATTATTTCGTATTTTATAAAATAAAAAAGAAATAAATGTTTTATTTAAAATTATTATTAGTTAAAATTAATTATTAAATAAAATTATGTAAAATTATTATTAAATAAAATAAATTATTAATTAAAATTACTTAAAAGTATTATTAATTAAAATTATTTAAAAATAATATCAATTAAAATAATTAATTATTATTAATTAAAATTATTTAAATTTTTTTATTTAAATAAATTTATTTAAAAAGGACTTATTAAACATTTCGTATAATTGTAAAATAATTAATTAAAAAATAATAATAATGTTTTTTATAAATTATTTTATATTATATATATAATATTTCATTTATAGTATATTGTATTTCCCATTATAAAATTATTCGTAACTAATTTTTATGTAAAATATCATTTAATATTTATTGTACATTTTATTATAAATGTTATTTATATTTATGTAAAAATAAATTTACTGAACATTATATAAATATTTATATAATTACAGTGGTTTTACTTTATAAAATGCAAAATAATTACGTAGAATATCATCTAAAATTTAGCAAACCTTTCGCAAATAAATTTATTAAATTTTAAAAAATAATTAAAGGAATTAAAAGAATTTTTTTTTTCGCGTGATTCGGCCTCGTATCCTTCCGAATAGAAGCAGACGACTTGCCAATCGAGCCACTGGGCCGTAGAAAGAAACTGAAACTTAGTTGTATAAAAGCTAAGCATGTATTTCAGAGGCTATTTTCTCGGAATTAGCTGGCCATTCGGCGGAGTTACATTGAGGATTGAACATCCTAAAGGAGTACTACTATTACACCAAGTCTCGACCCGAAATGAATTTCCTTAGTCGTGCCGTCTCCTTGTTAGTATTAAAGTCCTGTGTCCTTTTTAAATCACGATAAAAATATTTTTCAATACAATGGAAAGCTTAATGTTAGGACTTTGATAACAATAACCTTAAAAGAATGTATAGTCTTCTTATGTCATGGAATACACAGTGAAGCGAGGGGATAACAGCTAGAGTTTGTGGCGTAGATATTGTTGATCAAATTGCAAGGCAATATTCAGTCAAAGCAGGTTCAAGTGGATGACCAGTTCAAAACAATATTTTAGACTTTGCTGCTATTATTTTCAAATGTATAAAAATTATCAATGCGTGCTTTATACGAAAATTAGCTGAAGTATTGAGTAGAATATATTGAAATATCCAGTAAAAAAAGTAGATAGGATCAAGATGAACTGCGAACTGAAAACCTAACTAAGCGTAAGAAATCTGAAGCAGAAATGTCACTGAAATGCGACACATAAAATATGTTCTTGTAAAAAAATGACATGTGGCAAATGTATACAATATATCAGCTATAAGTATATTGATTGTAAATAAAGAAAGCTGTTATTTATATTGTTTATATTTTCCTGTCGTCTGGTAAAAATTATTCTTATTTATTGATGTAATATTTTTTGTGTACCATATATATTTGTAAAAAGAATATTAAAATTCGCATTTTACTTGAATTTTTCGCTTAATGTCAAGTAGTGTCAGAGAATGACATCTGGCCGGTGTTTTAGGGGGTAGTAAGAGATTTCTGGTCTTCTAGTGTTAACTAAAGGCAATATTTAGTATTTAAATCAATAAGGATAAAAAAGTTGAATACCCTGAATATGTTACAGTACAGAACTTCTTCTGCGATTTAGTTCATGTTATAATTTATTCTAATTTTATTCAACACACATATTTCAATAATAAGTGACTGAGAACAGCAAACATTTAAGGGAACACTTACTTAGAATAAGGAACTTTAATTGTAAATCCCTTATAATATAATTAATGATAAGTCTGAAAAGATAACATAAATTAGGTGAAGATACCAAAGTAAGAATAATAATTTAACGATAAAACGGATAAAGATTTTTTTTTTATTCAAACTATATCTGCGAGAAAGATAGGTTTAGAGACAATTACGAAAAGTAAGAAAAGGAAAAAAATGCATTTCTGAATTATTTTACTTTAAAATTTATGTTTTTAAATATATGATGGTACCATATACAAGGGACCACAAAAGTGTTCGTACACTTACAATTTTTTATAAAATTTAAGGCTCTCCACTAATAAAAAGTAATATATCAGAATTACAATTTTTTATGATATCCTCAACTTGCTCTTAATGAAATAACATGATTAATTTCTTAATAATAGTATAACTATTATTTTTAAAAATTAATAAACAAAAAGCTACTAAAAATTACGCCACAGAAGTCTTCGTACACTTAACAAAAATCTCAACATAGTTTTAAATATTGTGTATTTCTTTCTTAATTTAGTACTAAATAGAATATTTTTTAGTATCCAAAATAATTTTTAAACGTCTTGGTATAGATTTAATCAGTTTTTTTTATATTTCTTCATCGATTTTCCACCATGCTTCTGTGATTATTGTTTTCACTTCACATTATGCATTTATGTGTCGTGTTTTCTTTTTTCCTTAAACAACATTCTCACCAAATATGTTCTACAGGTCTAAACAAAGTGATTGAAAAGATGTTTTCAGATTTTGAGGGCAGTTATAGAGACACTAGTGACCTACACTGAGAGCAGTGCGCTTGGCGTTATTAAAATGTTCAAAACTGAAGTCGTCTCCAATATCCAAATTTTAGGCGGATTATTTTTCTTTAAAATATTTAAATAGAGATCATATGATTCACAATACTATCAAAACATACCAAATTATCTAATCCTGAAGCCAATTTACACCCCCACGAAAGAACACCTTTACCTTCATATTTAAGAGTGGAGGTGGAGATGTTCTTGTTACACAAAAATTCATGAGATTTAATTCCTCGTTTATTCATTTACCAACTATTATACGCCCATCGGAACCAAAAATGTTGTATTTTCTGGCTTCCCAATCAATTTACTGTCAATGTTGAATTTTCTGAAACTTAATCCCAAGAATCTAGATGGATCAGGGAACCATGGAGGTGGAAGTGTTCTTACGTGAGGTTGTGACGAATCTGTACGGAACCTTTCCACTAATATTCTTAGGCGTCTTTTGGGGGATTGTAAATTCGCGTATATTTCCAATCAACTCCGAAAAGTGAACGGGATATGCAAAGTAGATAGGGTATTTAAGTAGAGCGTTGTAAGCTAGCAAGGATGAAGGCTATTGAGCCAGCTGCAGTAGCCTCAAGTTGGAGGATTCCATGGGATTACGCAATTGAAGAGTTGCTGTTAGTAATCTATGAAAGAATCTTTTAAAAATACGAAAGTATTGCCAGGTGGTATAATATAGTTTATTATCGCTTAAACCAATCGCTAGTTTAAGAAAATTAGTTTAAGTTAATGAAAGCTAATAATCCGAGTTACGTGTATTTCTCAAACCTCCTATTTCGGTAGACCTTATTTGATCTTACGCGTAATTATTGATTAATTTCATAATTCGTAATTTAATTTAATATTAAAGGTAAATCCCTTTTGTTTGACGTAACATAGAAACATTATATGTTATTAGAGTTTCTGATATTCGAATCAATATAATAAATACAAGTTATTACTATACAAATAGTGATTCTTCGCCTCAAATTAATCTTGGTGTCACGGGTGGATCCCGGGAGGGGGTTCCCACTGGATGTAAATCGGTTTCAGAATTAAATAATTTGGTATTTTTTGATAATACTGTGAACCACGAGCTTTATTTAAATATTTTAAAGAGAAATTTTTAATAATCCGCCCAAAATTTGGATATTGGAAACGACTTCTTTTTTTAACAGGATAATGACGTCAAGCGCGCTGCTCTCAATGTAGGCCACTGGTGTCTCTATAAGTGTCCCCAAATTCTGAAAAGACCTCCTTAATCACTTTATTTACCACAGTAGAATATATTTGTTGAGAATTTGATTTAAAAAAAGAAAGCATGAATTATAAACACACAATGCGAAGTAAAAACAATAATCGCAGAAGCATGGAGGAAACTCGATGCAGAAATTACAAAAAACTGATTAAACCTGTACCAAGACGTTTAAAAATTATTTTGGACACTAAACGATATCCTACTGAGTACTAAATTAAGAAAGAAAAACAATATTTAAAGCTATGCTGAGTTTTTTGTTAAGTGTACGAAGACTTTTGTAGCGTAAATTTTAGTAGCTTTTTGATTATTAATTTTTACAAGTAATAGTTAAACTATTTTCAAAAAAATTGATTACGTCATTTCATTAAGAACAAGTTGTGGATATCATGAAAAATTTACAATTCCGAAATCTTAATATTTATTAGTAGAAACATTGAATTTTATAGGAAATTGCAAGTGTACGTACACTTTTGTGGTCCACTGTATTTAATCTTTAAAAACTGAATAAAACCTCACAAAAGACTTCTGTTTTACTTAAAAACTTTGAATAAAATAAAGATAATCCAGTATCTGATAATAAATACGGCAGCACCTTGTCTCACATTTTCATAGCTTTCCATTTTGAAAAATAAAAATTATTCTAACTATATTAAGGAGATTTTCAAGATAAAGACTAATATTAAAAATAATGCATATGATATTTATGTAAATTTTGGTATGAAAATTAAATATAATTATTCATTTCATTTAAAATAAATCATAACCATTGAAATTAGTTCTCCATAATAAGATTTACATATTATTTAAGATTTTCAATTTAATAAAAAAAATAATTTTATTTTTGATCATTGAACAGAGCTCTACAGAAGTAACTGCACTTACTAAAAGGCAAGTCTTTTTATTTTAAAAATGGATTGTCTGAATTATATTGCAGACGTCTGTATGGAACATCTATAGTGTATATAAGAAATATATTACTCCTTTTTGTTTCCACAATTTTCTGGGAAACTTAACAAAAAAAGAAGAAGTAATATTGTCAGAGGATGATATATTAAATAAGTGATTTTTTTTAAATTATCGAAACATTTACTTTTGGCTTGAGGAAATATGCTAATGAAGCAATGCTTACTTTATTTGGTTGCTCAAGAAGCAAAATTGAAATTTTTTCACTCAAAATTCTTATAAGAATTCAAAAAGATTAAAATTTGCAGAAAAGTTTGAAAAAATACTTACCTAATTTATCGGTTTATTTTTTGAAAAGTATTAAAAATCGACACATTTTTCTCGCATTCTCAGGGTAATTTTTTTTCAATGTGAAAATGAATGTAGAATTATTTAAATTAAGTCATAAAAAGGATTCCCATTATTCCTTTTTCCTCTAATTTATTAAATAACGCCTGGAAATTTCTTCTGTTATATTAAATTGTAAAATGAAATATATATCTGTATTTATTTATATTTTTTACTATGAAAAATTCTCAAAACTACCAAATTAAGATATCTTCATACGAATCTTCATTCTATTTCGTTTAGGGGAATTTGCAACTAATTATACATTATTTAATTTGTTATTTCATTAATCATAATAATCAGTTAATTACACAATAAGGTATAAAATTAAGTCGCAGATTAAAAATAATTTAAATAAGAATAAGATTGACCAATCAAATTCAATAATAGCACTGCTTTATATGAAGTTTTATATGAATTAGTATATACTAGGGGGAGAGGTACCCTGTCCACTTAAGTGATGACCAACCCTTATTGTACAAAGTATATAACTGTTCATATGTGTTGCTCAAATTGTAAAACTGTAACTAGCATGTATTATGTAGCTCTATTTATTTTTCGTCCACTTCATTGAAAAAGTTCTCAGATTTTGATAAACCTGCAACTACTCTTGAGTATTTAGTTCCGTTGATCGTTAATAAGTCTTCGTATTAGACAACGGTTTTTTTCTCACGCAACGAATGCAGTCGAAGATATCATTGCGATATTTTCCAGCGAAATCTTGCAATAATGTAATATTGCAACCGTACTGACGACATTATATGAAACGTAACACATGGTTGTCAATTTTGCGCGTATGACACATACGAAATCGGGGTTGCCAACTTGGCGAGTTATCTTGAACGTTAGTATTGTTGCGATGGAAAGGTAATAAATTTGTTACATCATAACGAAAAAAATTTTTTAAAGAAGACAGAGATTATATATATATATATATATATATATATATATATATATATATATATATATATATATATATATATATATATATATATATATATATATATATATATATATATATATATACTATTGGAGCCATTAAAATTGCTACACCAGGAAGAAATGCAGGTAACAAAATGATATTTATTGGAAAAATATAAATGTACTGAAAAAATAACAAGTGATTAAATTTTTAAGAAATTCGTCTGCATAGATATTGAGAAATCAGTACCCAGAGCAACGAGCTCTGGCAGTAATAACAGCACTTATACGCCTGGGTATTGAATCAAAAAGAGATTGAATGACATGTATACGTACACGTGCCATGCGGCTTCAACATGATGCCATAGCTTATCAACCATAGTGACTGGCGTGTGGTGACAAGTCAGTCGCTCGGCAAACATGGACCAAACATTTTCTATTAGTAGTGAACGTGCTGGCCAGGTCAACAGCCGAACATTTTCCGTATCAAGGAATGTACCACAATAGGCCGTACAATACCGGCAACATGCGGTCGTGCATTATCCTGCTCAAACGTAGGGTTTCCGAGGGCTCGAATAAAGGGTAGAGCAATGGGTCGTAACACATAAAAAAATAACGTGCACAGCGCCAAGTGCCGACAATGTAAGCAAGAGGGGACCGAGACGTGTATCCAATACCCCCCCATACCATCCCGAAATGTGATGAGCCAGCATGACGATGACGAATGCAAGCTGCTGCCAATGTACATTCACCACAATGCAGTCAAACGAGGATGCGACTATCTTGATGCTCTAAAAAGAACCCGGATTCATCTGAAAAAATGGCATCTTTCCATTCATGTGGCCAGATTCGTCGTTGTTCACACCATTGAAGACGCTGCTGTCTGTGATGCAGCTTCAAGGGTAACCGTATGGTCTACAAGCTAAGAGTCCATGCTTTTGCAAACCTCGTAGAACTGTTTGTACAGACAGTTGTTGTCTTGAAAATGACCCCGATTCTTGACTCAGGGCTCTTGACGGAGCTGCACAACCCATTAAGGTCATGTAGGTAAAATGCCTGTCTTCTCAGCTGCTAGTGATAAGGGGTCGTTGAGATCCAGCACGGCGTTTCGTATTACAATCTTGAATCCATTGATTCCATTATCTGCTAACAGGCATTGGATCTCGACCGACGCGAGCAGCAATAGTGTGAAACGATAAACTGCAATTCCGGTAAGCTATAATTCGACCTTCATCAAAGTCAGAAACGTGCTGGTACGCATTTCTGCCTTTTATAAGAGGCATCACAGCAACTTTTCACTAGGCAACAACGTTCAAATGAAATTTTTGTATGAGAAACAAGCTGAACAATATCCTCATTTAGACACATTGTAGGTTTCGCTACTGGCGCCTACTTTGTCTGAATACGCTTGAAAAGCTAATTATTTGCATAGCACAGCAGTGTCTGCCTATCGTTTAAATTCCACGTCTATAGCAGGTCGCCTTCTTGGTGTAGCAATTTTCATGGCCAGTGGTGTATATATACACTGCAGGCCAACGTAAATGCAACACCCTGAAGGAAGCATGCAAATAACATGAAATTTACAACATGCATTGGCGGAGGTGAGATATTCAAATGATTAGAATTTCAGCGCAAACACACATCACGCGCACCTGTGGCACCACCTCAAAGCGCTATTTAAGGCTTGGAGATTTCGACGATTTCAAGTTCGGCAATTGTGTTTTTCTGTGGTTTTTTCAAAAAAGCGATCAGTTATGTCTCGTAGAAAACAGCAATCAGCTTTTAATCAAGTATCCGAGTTCGACAGAGAAAGGATAGTGGCCTACCGAGATTGTGGATTATCTTTCAGGGAAATCGGTATAGTCGTGTTGGGCAAAACCAAACAACTGCAATGCAGATATGTGACCGATGGATGCAGAAGGATACGACGGATCGACGTGGTCGATAGCATCCACCTCAGGGTACCATTTCACGTGAGGACAGGCAAATTGTGCGCATGGCAGTTACGGATCGCTCAGTCACATCACGAACCATAGCACAGCACATTGAGTCTGTAACGCATCATTCAGTGTTTGCGCGTACCATTCGACGCCATTTACAGCAGAGTGGTCTATCCGCAAGACGTCCATTGCTTGGTCTACCCTTGACTCAGAACCACAGGTGTCTCCGCCGCCAATGGTTCATAGTGAACTTTGTTATTTTGAACTAAAATGCAATCTATTTTGATCACTCGCGTGCCCAAAACATTGTGTCACGTGCCATTCATGGCACGCGTGCAACTGGTTCACCGTCCCTGGTACATATTATGCTTAACCTTAATGTTTAAGTCACATGTGTACTAGTAGGTTAAAATGTTTGAAAACTTACACGCAAAAAATTTTGAAAATCACAAAGCATACTTTGTTCTGCAGCTAGTAATATGACAACAACAAATGGTCAATACTGATTGCAATGCATCATGAGAGTCTTTCTTTAATTGTTTACGGTTTTTCCACGCATTAGCAGCTACAAACAGCCAAAACCTTGGTATTCTATATTGTTCGACTATTCCCTAATACCTGATTTTTATCTATGTGTTTACACATACCAAAAAAATCATCTGAACACTTTAATAAAACTATTAAATCATGCAGTATATCACATACGTTCTGACTCAAGTAAAAAAAACAACATTTCGAAATTTTTTATCCCATTATGTGTAGGAACATCTTAAGATTTCTCGAAGCCCTGGGGTCTCCTACACAAATGCATGCCTCAGCTTTGACTTTTAACAGTCAACGCACGTTGTCATACAACTAGTAACCCGAAACAAATAAATGTGCATGACTTACAATCTCTCAAACCGTTTCGACAGAATGCTACCTTCTGACAGCATGAGTAATGATGGTGTATAGTGGTAGGCTTAGGCCTAAACATGGACGATGATCATCGTACAATAGTGCAGTCTTACCACTGTTCTCAGTTGACATATAGTTTAATATTCCCAGTTTTCTGAGAATACGTCCGAAAATAATATTTGACCTTTTAAACAATTCGCATTATGATCTTATTAAAGCAAAGTTGAGAACGAGACGAGTCCCTCATCGAGGTTGAGGCCCTGGGCCCAGTTAACCCATACCTTCAGACGTCCCTGATTATGTGGAGGATTAAACATATATTTAGAAATAATCATATTCATCAAAATATTAACAGGCACAGTACGGTGAATTTATATACTAAATAATTATTTACTATAAGGACACTATATTTTAAGAACTTAAAGGAAAATAGGTTATTTTCTACCCAAAATATTCTCTCGGGGGTGTAGGTAAAGAACATACTGTTATATTTTTAAATATATACTTCATCAGTAGATCAAGTGGTTGAAAATGGCACTTATATTTTCAATATTCTAATCAAATGAACGTTTTTGGTATTGCCAAAGGTATTTCTGAGAGAGAGGTGTAGCTACTTAATAGAAATTCTTAAGGTATCCGACTACGTTCGGAGCCGTGATTTTGCAAAAGCGTATAAATGGATAATATTTATGATATTTATGTCACTTAGATTAGAAAATGTATATAAAACTGTTTTAAGAATATTATTACAATAAGAAGTTATTGAAGTACTACATCTTGAAAAAAATTAACATAGAATGACCCATTTTCAAAATATTCTCCTTTTGTGAAAAGTGCTTCTATTATAATAATACTTTGCCTATATAGCTCAGACCGCTGTACAGAGCCCGAACTAGAATTTTTGAAATATATAACTTAGAAACGGATTACGACAACAGAGGGGAGAAATTTTAAGAAAAAAAACACCGATAATTATTTCAATTGGTGGTAACTCTGAAAATGTGAATTTTTCAAAACTCATAGCTGAGCCTCTGTAGAGAGGTCTGAGCTATATACAGGCAAAATATTATTATTATAGAAGCAATTTTTATAATAGGAGAATATTTTGAAAAAAGGTTATTCTAAGTTAATTTTTTGCCGAAATATTGTATTTAAATAATTTTTTTTTTGTCAAAATGTTCTTAAAGCAATTTTATACATATATATTCTAATCTGACTCTAAATATCATGAAAATTATTCATTTATATGCTTTTTTAAAATCATGGTTCCGAACGCAATCGAATACCATAAAATGATAAAATTCATCAGAAAATTAAAAAAATTCAGTTCTGAATTATTATTTGAATGTTTTTAATAAACGAAAAACACACCTGTCTGTTGATGACATCAATTTTACATTCGTATTTCTCTCATATTTAAAAAAAAGTATTTATTAAAAATAAATTATATGTTGATGCATGTTTTTCTTTATGTATCACATCTATAATATAGTTGAGTTTCTTATGACCTGTTCAATTTTCATGCTTGTAAACACTTCCTACAACACCTATCATAAAATGTACGTTCGAACAACAGCTTAATGTTGGTAATTTTCTTTGAAATTTTTTAGAAAAAGCTGAATGAAAGGCATAATTTTTTCTTCTTTCAAAAATTATTTTGGGTAACATGTGAAACTGGATATTTATTATATCATTATCGAAATACACTTAGGAGTAATTTTAAGCTTCAAAAGAGTTGTATGGTTTCCGAAGTAGAAAGACATAAAAATCTGAATTGTAAATTTTATGTATACTTGGGGTATTCAAACATCGAAATTAATTAAGCGATTTGAGAGCGCTGAAAATTTTTCATCCTAGCTCCTTTTAGATCATTTGAATAAAATGTTATGTGCTTTTCTGTTATAATAAATGAGCTATGTGTGACACAGCAAAGTTATACCTTCGTTATTATATGTAAACATCATGAATTATTTAGCTTCTAATAAGATATTCCATCAGTAATACTATATTCAAATGTAATAAATATTTCTTTATATAAATTACTTTTTAGCATTACTAGCTAATCCTACAATTTAGGTGGATAATTTCTCTGCTTTATTAAATCCAGCGTCAAACAACTAATAGCATGACAATGGTCAAATCTTAGAAACCTTTCCTATGGAAAATATTTATTCTCTAGAGAATTTAAACTATATATAGAAAAAAATGAAAACATTTAAAAGCTTAAGACGACGAAAATTATAAGTATATAAGTTTTTTAAAGCTCTCGTAATAAATTAAACACTTTTATCAGTTTCAACACAAATGACAATATAATCTATTTCTAATAAATATAATGTATATGAGAAAGAATATAAATTTATCAGGAAATTTGAAAAAAATATCTTTAGAAGTATCATTGTATTTTTTAGAATATTTTTTTATATGATGCCTTATTTTTAACAATATTTAAAAGATGTTCGTCTAAACATTTCGTACTATATTGCTTTTAAAATTATATATATATATATATATATATATATATATATATATATATATATATATATATATATATATATATATATATGTTTAAATAATAATTAATCAATTACATTGTTTATAGGTATAATATCATTTTAAAAATGCTTACTTATGCATCTTTTATGTTCTTGATTGCATATATGTACGCTACATTAATTACTCGTAAAATTAGTTATAATTATTTTGACAAGAATTTAGCAACAACTCTCCTTTTTTTCATTAATTTGTTAAATAAGTCTTACACTTAGAAAAGTACACTTTTGACACTCCTTACACATTATTCTTACTGTTTACGTGTCTATAAGTATCAAAACATGTAACACTTGATTTTTTTCTGTTTTAAAATGAATTTTTATTTGCCAGGGAATGTAAAGTATTTTGAAAAAGGGTACTTGCGTATCGTATCGTGAACCAATTTCGTCAAACCAAAGATGTCGCCAAAGCTACGACATGCAGCCAATTTTCGAAAACTGCTCTCGTGCGCATATTCTTATAAAATAATAACGAAGACAGCATTTGGTGACATTTTTGAATTGATACTTTTTTAACTTGACGAAATTGGTCAGTGGTATAGTACCTAAATACTTGAAAAAGCTTTGTAAGGACGAATTAGAGACGAGCACAGATTTCTACCACCTCCCTCCGGGATGGTGCCTCATTAAATATGTTCAATACTTGCCGTTTGAATTATTTCTCGCTCTCTCACTGGTAGTATGTCCTCAGCTACTGGTGAGAAGCTTTCTTTTAGAACGGCTCTGAGCTGTTGTTAATAATTTTGATAGTATTTTTTAAATTTTATGGAACTTTCAATTAATTCTTCGCTTTTTTCTTATTAATTATGATGAGAGGGGTAATACTGTTTTTTAGTAAGGTACCTCGTATTTTGAAGCCGTGGGTTGAAAAAGCTTTGCGAGTGGGTTCTGTTCTGGGAGATAATTCTTACTTCATATACTAATATTAAACCACTACTACCACTTACTATTTACTAATATAAAACTACACGTATGTGTGTCTTGGATATGCAATTTACTTAAAGATAATTTGATAAAAGCATCGAACTGTGTGAGCCTTTTTTTTCTTAATAGAGCTTTAATGTACTATATTTTGCTATAGTTTGTTTGATGATTTGATTGAAAATTCTTTCATTGTAATTTCATTGATTGTTTCACAGATGTATTGTAAAATAATTTATTTCTCCAGTAATTATAATATCAGAGTAATAAATGTTTAGCATTGAAGATAAAGGCATGGAAAGTTTAGTCTTGATAACAAACTTTAAAAATTGCATTTAAATTCATGGCCACAGGTGGTCTTTACTTTGAGATACCTTCTTATGAATTAAGTAAATTATAGTCTCTCTTTCTCGTACAAACAGCATAGTAAAAATTTAAATTTATAAATATAAATAAAATTAAAACTTCCTCTTAAAAGCGCAATATTATTTGCTTAAAAATCAATCTCTCAGAATATTTTCTGTATCAATTTACCAAATGAATTTGATATATCCTGCGACTGGTTGAAGCCCTTTGCGTTAAGAATTCGAAAAGCAGGAAGGGTAATGCTAAAAAAAAATTTAAAAAAAACCGCATTTCTTTTACAATCTTTTTTAAAAATGTGTCGATTTTTTTATACTTTTCAAAAAATACATATAAATAAACCAAAACCTCTCCCTATGAATTAAAGCTTCGGAGAACGCAGTAATACTTTGCAAGGAGGACAATCGGTAATCGATATATTTGAGGGCTTTAGATTGAAAATCAATTTTCTCCGACTTTTCACTACATAGTGCATTCAGTAGGAAGAGTAGCATGACAATCTTTTATCAGTAAATAAAAGAGAGAAAAAAAGTTAGTGCCTTTAAAAGTTAATATAAGTTTTTCGAACACTTCCAGACGAGAACAATGCTAAGGAGTTCGTGAACCCTCTCTTGTGATATGGGCTTGAGTGGTTCTTCCTGGAAGAACCATTTCTCTGTTCGACGATATAAGTGTGATTGAAATTCTTTGTGTGTAATTAAATAAGTGCTAATTCTTTTTTGCACGGGTATTTATAAAGAATATTCATATTTACATATACCATTAAGATCCATAGTGACTTTTTAAGAAAACTGGTAAAATACTCAGAAGTTGCCTATTATACGTTATTTATTTTATGTATATATTTCTTATAATATTATAAAGAAAGATAATAAGAAACAGACAAATATAATAAATAATTTGACGTATACCCTTGTATTAGTTAGTATTTGTTTAGTATCAATTAAAAGTTTTATAGTTGCAATGCATAAAATTAACGCTAAGGTAAAGAGTGTTTTTTTTCCAGGTATAGAAGTTTAAGTTGGCATTACTTTCCAAGATGGCGACCGATTTAACAGCTGTCAAGTGATTTATTCTCAGTTTGGTTTGGCGATTCATCAAAACTATCATCAAGCAAGGCGTAGATTCGTCGAATGGGCCCAAAACGAGATTGCCGTTGTTCCCGATTTTCATAAGCGAATTTTGTTTAGCGATGAAGCGCACTTCTGGTTGAATGGCCACGTCAACAAACAAAACTGCCGCATTTGGAGTGAAACTAATCCACAAGTGTATGTCGAAACACCGTTACATCCAGAAAAACTGACTGTTTGGTGCGCTTTATGGGCTGGTGGAATCATTGGTCCCGTACTTCTTCAAAAACGATGAAGGCGATAAAGTTACAGTCAGTGGTGATTGGTATAGAGCCATGATTACTAACTTTTTCATTCCTGAATTGAACAATCATGATGTCCAGGAGCTGTGGTTCCAACAAGACGGCGCAACATGTCACACAGCTCGAGCCACAATCAATTTATTGAAAGACACGTTTGGTGACCGCCTAATTTCACGTTTTGGACCTGTGAATTGGCCTCAAAAGATCTTGTGATTTAACACCGCTAGACTATTTTCTGTGGGGCTATGTAAAGTCATTGGTCTATGCGGATAAGCCACAAACGCTTGACCATTTGGAAGACAACATTCGCCGTGTTATTGCCGATATACGGCCACAAATGTTGGAAAAAGTCATCGAAAATTGGACGTCCAGATTGGACTACATCCGAGCCAGCCGTGGCAGTCCTATGCCAGAAATCATATTTAAAATGTAATGCCACAAGATTATCTTTCGAATAAAAAAATTCATGTCAATCGAATAATACATCGTTGTTTTATTGCAATTTAAAGTTCTATACCTCTAAAAAACACCCTTTATTTTAAAAATAACTACTCCTTTTTTGGAATTAATATATTGATCATTAAGTTTTGTCCTTAAAATTTCCGTCGATTCAAAGAGGCTCGTGAAACCGTACGCATTATTTAGCAATGAATTACATTTTTATTTAAGTATAAATAATAGAAATTTAATCAATTATTTACATTTAATTTGCTGTAAAATTCTCATAGTTTCCTATGTTGATAAGCTTGAAAGGATTTAATTATAAGATAATTTCAGAATTAATACTGGAAGAAATGGTAAATAAATGTAGAAACTATTTTACTTTGGAAAACTAGAAAGAAAATTTTTTTTTCAAAATAATATTAACTTATAAGTTGCTTTTTTTAATTTATAGAAATTAAAAAGGGGCACTTAAAAGAACTTTTCATGAATTTTTTGAGTTAAGTAATCCTTTTAATTTGATTCTAGTTAATGTTAAAAAAAAGCTCACAATGTATAAAATATTGATACGCACACTATCATAAAAGCTAACGATGAAAATTAATTTATTGATTATTCTCACAAAAAATGAGCAAATCAAGGCCATAAAAGGCCGTTAATTTCAGAAACTTATTTAACTAAACAGGGGTTAGAGGTTTAGGGTAAGTTAGAGGTTTAATTTCAGAATAATTTACCCTTAATTTCATTAAATAGGCTGTATTAAGCTGCATTAACAATTTAATGCGAGCATTTTACCGTTTTTTTAAGCTTTTTATTAAGCTAAAGTTTCTGAAAAAGTTCAACATTAGCTATGTAATGTGACTTCATTGAAAAGCAGTTATTCAGAATCGGTTAATTTTTAATATGCTTTGTTATGTGGAAATTGACAATTATACTATATTAAAATTTATACCCATATTATTTTATTTACGAAAAGAAAATTGAAGGATACACATATCTAAATTCATACGAAATTAAAGAAATATTTTAATGTTTTTCCTTACTTTTAATAATAATTTTCAAAAAGTGCAGTTCCCTTTATTGCACAGTTTTGTTTTTCATAAGATATCTCCGATTCTCAATCTAATTGCAACATAAAGTCTATAAAGTAAATTTTATTTCAGTGAAAGGAGAAAGTGTTTATCAGAATAAAAAAATCAACAATTCGTGAATAATGATTTAACGCATATTTTTAATTTAAACAAATAGAAAAATAAATTAGTAAAACGTGTTTAAAAATCAAGAAAACAATTAAGGGGATTATATTTATTTTCAAATGATTTTCTCCCCGTAAACGTTTTCCTCATTAAAAATTAATATTAAAAACGTAGTTAACTCTTTATCTACCGAGGGAACATAAGTACCACTCACTTTAAAATTACATAGAATAACCCTTTTTACGAATACTCTGATGATACTTAGCAAGAATATTCTTTTAAATCCCCTCTTCCAATATAAATGGCAGCACGGGTTCTATGATGAGTAATTTAGCGACGAAGGTGAACAGTTTTGTAGCAGAAATATCGTTTTCAACTGACATTTTGGTCGGATTGCAAAGATTGTCATTTTTGTTCCGAAAAAGTAGTTAATGTCAGATGTCTCATTTTTTTTGTAAGTTAATGAAGACCTTAGTAAACTATCTGACAGGTTATTTTAAGTGAGCAGTATATATAATTAATTTTACAGTTGAATATCTTTAACTAATTAATTAACTGTAACGGATTAAATTTCCCAAAGTTGAGTATTTTGTTTATGTATATCTCTTAATTTTCAATGTAGTGATTAAAAAAAATATTACATGAAAAAAAAACTGCAGTAAACCATGATGCGGTAGATAAAGGGTTAATGAATATTAATAGTTAAAGAAAATCCTTTTTAAAGGATTCATTTATATATAAATGGTGTGTGCGTGTATCTTACTGATTGATAAAAAAAACAGAGAAATGATTTTTTAAAAAACGTATTGAACACCCAGATCTTATGTTTGTATTTTATTATATTCTATATCAGAGGTGTCAAACTCGCGGCCCTCCCAATATATTGGCAAACAATAATATATAATAAAACATCAAAATTTCTCCCGTATAGAAAATATAGTAGCAGAGAAGATTTGTGTCAAGTGTGTCAGAGTGTCAGGACGTAAATATTAAATTTTTCTTGTCCTTTTATGTATGTTTATTATAATGCCTTTTTTGAAATAAACCTACGTTTCTGTGAATATTAGTTTTCTTTGTGACCAAGTCAGCATTTGAGTTTAACTAACACCCTTGTTCTACATGTATGAGCGATTTTCGAGCTTATATCTTTTTGTCTCATAATTCTGCTGAATGCAATTTTACTTTCTATACACGAATTTTACGGAACACTGGAGGTTGATTACAAATATGGAACTACTTCACAACATTACTCTTCGGATTTTCAAAAATTCAATGAATATAAGTTTCCTTTTTAAATACGTTTTCTTCGCGAACCAAAAAAATATTTCCCTCACAATATTTGATAATAAGTATGATAAGGCTCTCTTGATGCTTTTTAGAAATTATAATTTAAAAAATTTTTCCATGCACTTTTTTTCATTTAGAATGTATAAGCATAAATAAAAAACATTATTTTCTGAAAAAGAGCACACAAAGGAACTTACAAGCGAATTTTCCCTTGTATGACATTTTCTTGATGTTAAAAATGTTGTTTCTTTTTCTGCTTTAACAATAATCTGCAAATAATCAATAATTTCATTTTTCTCCTATGTATCAATATCAAAATGAATCATTTCTTATTATCATGTATATTCATATATACTAGCCATATTCATATAAAGGGTGTGTTTTTTAGAGGTATAGAACTTTAAATTGCAATAAAACAACGATGTATTATTCGATTGATATGATTTTTTTATTCGAAAGATAATCTTGTGGCATTACATTTTAAATATGATTTCAGGCATATGACTGCCACGGCTGCCTCGGATGTAGTCCAATCTGGACGTCCAATTTTCGAAGACTTTTTCCAACATCTGTGGCCGTATATCGGCAATAACACGGCGAATGTTGTCTTCCAAATGGTCAAGCGTTTGTGGCTTATCCGCATAGACCAATGACTTTACATAGCCCCACAGAAAATAGTCTAGCGGTGTTAAATCACAAGATCTTGGAGGCCAATTCACAGGTCCAAAGCGTGAAATTAGGCGGTCACCAAACGTGTCTTCCAATAAATCGATTGTGGCACGAGCTGTGTGACATGTTGCGCCGTCTTGTTGGACCCACAGCTCCTGGACATCATGATTGTTCAATTCAGGAATGAAAAAGTTAGTAATCATGGCTCTATACCGATCACCATTGACTGTAACGTTGTGGCCTTCATCGTTTTTGAAGAATTACGGACCAATGATTCCATCAGCCCATAAAGCGCACCACAGTCAGTTTTTCTGGATGTACCGGTGTTTCGACATACACTTGTGGATTAGATTCACTCCAAATGCGGCAGTTTTGTTTGTTGACGTAGCCATTCAACTAGAAGTGCGCTTCATCGCTAAACAAAATTCGCTTATGAAAATCGGGAACAACGGCAATCTCGTTTTGGGCCCATTCGATGACAATTTGAAAGCGTTGTTCAAGCGTGAGCCTATTCATGATGAATTGCCAAACCAAACAGAGAATAAATCACTTGACAGCTGTTAAATCGGTCGCCATCTTGGAAAGTAATGCCAACTTAAACTTCTATACCTGAAAAAAAACACTCTTTATATTACCCACCTGCTTCGCTGTTAATTTCATGATGTTGTATGACTACCTGCAGTTTTATAAAGTTATTAATGACCAAATCCTAGCATTAAGTTTTCCATTGTATGCATGCCACTTTCATAGGTTTTCCCTCTTGATTTAAAAAGGACAGAACTTCAATTTCTAAAACGGAAGTATATTTATTTTTTATGCCTCGTAATTCCTCTTGGGAGTTGATTTCCGCTAAACTTGTTCTTAGTAGATCTCTGCTTAACCACAAAGAAACATGTCTGACTAATTTCCAAATTAGTTCTTTTAATAGTTCCGGAGATCCAGAGTGTTGAATGAGTGAGCCGCCCCTTTCCCCAACACACACACACACACACACACACACACATATATATATATATATATATATATATATATATATATATATATATATATATATATATATATATAATAGTTTATTACTACATATTTATCATTTTTCCTAGTTACAGTTACCTCCTTATTCTAATATTGGATAAAAAATTAATTGATTATTTTATTCATATACAACTAGTGTCACTAAAGTTATGGTATAGTTTGTAAAATCTTTTTAATTTTTATTTTTTTAATACTTTTCTTAAGTGGTACATTTCATCCATTCACATGTTTTGAATCCGCATGTGAGACCAGGATCTGGCAATAGCTTATTTACTGCACTCAGATTTAGCGCGGGCTCTGCATTGTTAAGTGCAATTTTTAGGCAATGGTATATTGTAATGGATTTAGATATTCCTATCCATTATTTTCAACAGGTTTTTTCTCAGTATTATAAACATAAAAGGGGAAGGTTGGCTAGCCACAAAACATGTTCAACCCCACTTTTTTAAATAAATTATTTTACATATAAGCTGTCCTAAGTCAGCAATGTTTATAAAACTGAAGCATCCATTTTATAAATTTTGATTACTCTTGTGTCCTTCATTGTGTGCTTAATGTTCATCTCTCGTTTATAGAAAACTAGACTATATATATATATATATCCTTTTTTTCGTTTTAATTTAAAAAGGTGTTTAAATGCGATTAAATAGTAGATTTTGATAAATCTGTGAGTATAATTACTACAGTTCCTGTAGGTGTACGGCAATTATTTTTTGTTATCGTCGTTTTCATTTCATATACATTATGGGGCATTGAGTATTTCTTTAAATCAAATAACAAAATGCTAATAAACTATTAATAAATTTCCAACCAAATTTATCTGGTTTTAATACTTCAAATAAATATTTTGATTAAAATCTAAAAGTTAAAGTAATAAATGTATCTTATGAAACAAAAAATGGTATATATATGAGAGAAAAAAAACATTAGTTTGCAAAATATTTGAATAAACTTAGAATATGATTTTTATCATCAAAAGTTACAAATGATTATATTGTATATAAAGTAGTTTTAATGTTATTTCATCTGATAGGTAATTGCAATAATTTTGTTTTGATGTATTGATTCTATTTTTTTAAGGGATGTCACTTCTTGAAGATGTTTATCAAAATGTGCTAAGAACAGAAGTAAACAGCATTTTTTAGATTTTTTGTTTAATAGTGTTCCTAGGAAAAGTCTTAAGAAAAGATAAATATTGTGAGTAACGGATTAATAGCACTTCCTTCTGTAAATATCACCAAGTACCATGATTTAAGTCGATATTCCTCCATATTTAAAGTTTTGGTAATCGCCTTAATTTTTTTTCACAATTTGTTTACCGTTTCTAATGTTTTTATTCCCTTTTTTTTTTTTTTTTTTTTTCTTGAATGCGAGATATTTTTGTTTTATTTCTTAACCCGAGAACTCAAATTATTTGTAAGTTAACTATTAATAAGTAAACAATAGGAAAAATATCGACTCCTTGCAAATTTTGTAACTATGTGAATAGGTTCAAAATAAGACTAGAAAGATCTCATGACGTCAATACATATACGTTTTTCCTATTTCCAATGTTTGGGAATTACATTTCAATTAAATAACATCGTTACCTTTATATTAAACTGCTAGATACTTTTCCAAAATTAAGGTTTGCAGAAAAAGGTTACTCTTAAATTTACTAATAGTAATAATAATAACTAATTTTCCCGATATAATTTAATTTCCAATGGGCTCAATTCATAACGGTCACATGATAAAGACAAACACGTGTTTTCCATTGAATTCAAAACAGACATCAAACTAATTGTACTTATCGTTCGATATATATAAAGAGTGTTTTTTTCCAGGTATAGAAATTTAAGTTGGCATTACTTTCCAAGATGGCGACCGATTTAACAGCTGTCAAGTGATTTATTCTCAGTTTGGTTTGGCAATTCATCAAAACGATCATCAAGCAAGGCGTAGATTCGTCGAATGGGCCCAAAACGAGATTGCCGTTGTTCCCGATTTTCATAAGCGAATTTTGTTTAGCGATGAAGCGCACTTCTGGTTGAATGGCTACGTCAACAAACAAAACTGCCGCATTTGGAGTGAAACTAATTCACAAGTGTATGTCGAAACACCGTTACATCCAGAAAAACTGACTGTTTGGTGCGCTTTATGGGCTGGTGTAATCCTTCTTCAAAAACGATGAAGGCCACGACGTTACAGTCAGTGGTGATCGGTATAGAGCCATGATTACTAATTTTTTCATTCCTGAATTGAACAATCATGATGTCCAGGAGCTGTGGTTCTAACAAGACGGCACAACATGTCACACAGCTCGTGCCACAATCGATTTATTGAAAGACACATTTAGTGACCGCCTAATTTCACGTTTTGGACCTGTGAATTGGTCTCCAAGATCGTGTGATTTAACACCGCTAGACTATTTTCTGTGGGGCTATGTAAAGTCATTGGTCTATGCGGATAAACCACAAACGCTTGACCATTTGGAAGACAACATTCGCCGTGTTATTGCCGATATACGGCCACAAATGTTGGAAAAAGTTATCGAAAATTGGACGTCCAGATTGGACTACATCCGAGCCAGCCGTGGCAGTCCTATGCCAGAAATCATATTTAAAATGTAATGCCACAAGATTATCTTTCGAATAAAAATTCATGTCAATCGAATAATACATCGTTGTTTTATTGCAATTTAAAGTTCTATACCTCTAAAAAACATCCTTTATAAGTAAAACTTGGGTAAAATTAAAAAAATTTTTAACAAGGTAAAATTATTCAAATGTTTACATAATAAATTTCTTCAAAAGATTTTAAACTTAAAAACAAATTCTTATTATATCCATGTACTTTTAAATAAAACGCATTTTGTCTGCTTATGAGCATTATTGTTGTTGACAAATTTGTATTTTTCAAGAGAAGGTTTCTGAAAAGATCAAAAGTTGGCTGCAACGAAGTGCATGAACTGATTAGCTGGGAGCACATGATTGCTTTTATCGTCATATGAGTTTTAGAACTGATAGGCTAAAAACACGGGGTTATCATTATAATGTGTTTGTGACGTCAAATGAATTGAGCTTATTAAATTTCCTAACTGCGTTCGGAAGGAGTATTAAGAAATATTTTTTGTGTTATTTAGTGTCACTTGAATAAGAATATTAATATAAAATTGTTTTAAGAATATTTGTTTTATTAAGAAAACTATATAAATGCAATTTTTACAAAACATGAAAAAATGATATATTTTCAAAATAGTCTCCTATTGTGGAAAATGTTTCTATAGTAATAATATTTTGTTAATGTATAGCTAAGACTTTTCTTCTCAGCCTAAACTAGAATTTTTGAAAAATTAATATCATGTTCAGATTTACAATCAAATGAAATAATTGCAGGCGATTTTTTTTAAATGTGTTAATCTCTGATGCATTAAAAAATGAATTAATCCACCTCTAAATTATATTTTTCAAAAGTCTTGTTAAGACTTTATAGAAGTCTTAGGTACATAGAGGCAAAACATTTTTATTGCAATAATATTCTGAAAACAATTTTATATGTATATTCTAATTCAAGTGACACTAAATATCAAAACAATTCTTAATATATACGCTTTTCTAAAATCACGATTCTGAATGCAGTCAAATGCTACGTCTTAAAAATGGTTTTCCTAATTCACATTCATATAAGCCTTTCCTTAAATAATATATTCCAAACATTAAATTACACACCAAAAATGCTTTATTTTTCTCAGTATATGTATATAGTTGTAGATATTTTTCAACTAAGAAGTTTTTTCTGTGTACTGGTTACAAAAAAAAACAAACATGTATACTTTTTCTTTATAAAAATTTCCTAAATTCATAAAAACAAGTTGATAATAGGAGAATGTAACAAGCATTTATTTATCTATTTGCATTCAAATAACTTATGTGATCATTGAATGTCGTTAGAAATAGACAATTGAAGACGAAGTTCACTTTTCTCTCCGCTGTTGTCTCCACAAATTCATTTCCTTAAAATAAGGCGATAGAATCCTGCAGTCGGCGGAAAGAAGGAAGGAATTTTTCTTAATATCGCATTTTTCAATGATTTTTTTATATTTTTGATAACCGAGAGTGAATAACATTAAAGTGATAATAGAAAATATCTCTTCTTCCTAAAAGCTTACCATTAAATAACGCTATTAATTTGTTTTTGCAAGTTAATTACCAATTATGAAAAACAAATCTTTAAAGATTAACTTGTCTCATCAACTTGATGAGATTACAAAAAAAATTAAATATTGGATACCGAATAATATATAACTCTAAAAAAACATTTAGAATGTTTTATTTTCAAAAGAAATGAAGCTATAAAAATGATTTTCCATTTACGAGGTATTTTTTAGGTATTTGATATACTATCGTTCATTGAAGTTTTATTTTTTTCATAGGTGATTCACCGAATTAAATGGCTATAACTACTATGTAATTAATACAAAGAATCTCTGTATCAGGTTTAATGCTTCTCTATTAACTCTAATGGTAACCATTTGCTTAAAAAAATCTGAATTTTCCTGTTGCAAATATTTTCTGTTTCTTCGTGAAATATCAGAAAAAATCTTGTTGAACACTAACAAAAATAAAACCTATTAAAATTATTGGTTGTTGTATTTTACCTGTTACCGCTCATTAACAGCTTCAATTAGTTCGAAAAGATTTGAATTATTTACAGCAGAAGTAACTGTCATATTTATCAGAAAGTTTGCTTAAAACTTTTTAAAGTACAGGGGTAGTCAATACATTGGAAATTTAGAAAGACATATTCCATCAGAAATCATTTTAAAAAATTCTTGTCATTCTAGTCGGAAAAAATTGTGTGTATCTTCTTTTCACTGTTAACCCAAAAATATAATTGTATTCATAGGGGACAGTACATTTAAGTCGAGAAGACATATTTTGAGAATTTGAAAGGAAAAAAAATATATTTGTTTTGCTTATTGTTCTTTTAAGAGATAAGATATCTTTAACATTAGAATCGCTTTTTTTCTATGAGAGTGGTGGTTTGAATTATATATATATATATATATATATATATATATATATATATATATATTATTATTATTATTATTATTATTATTTATCTTTTTCTACTTCTTGGAAAATTATAAATAGTTAGAGTATGAACTTGAGAGTACCTTTGATGGGAGACTTGACCAGAAGTGATTACATCTTTTTTAACTTTATTTATAATTAAATTACTATTTATTGTTGCTTTTATTATTCGAAAGCAATTTTCTTGATTGTTCATCAGAAGATAAAAAAATCAAAGTTTAATTGATAATGTAAACATTTAAATAATTTCAAAGTAGTGACATATTTAAAAATTCGAATTTCTTACATCTTATCTGGGTAACATTTACAATTAAAAATAAAGAATTAAAACTATTTTTTTAAGTAATTTAGTTGGAAACTTAATTTTCTTATCGTTCTAAGGAATTAAAAGTTTTGACATAAATTTCCTCCTTTCCCCTTTTTGAATAAGACAGCAGATAATTAAATTATACATTTATAGTGATTTATAGTGTGTGTGTGTTTTTTGTATTATTTCTATTCAACAATTAAAAAAAAGATTCAAAATGGGTACAGTGAAATAGCATTAAATATTTCACCTATAAGAATGAATAAATTAACTCGTTTGGCCTGATATCTAAAATAAAAGTTTGAAACATAAAATTGTATTCATTTTATATAATTGTCAAGGAGATAATAATCTTCAGTAAAAAGGTGGGTGACTTGAAAAAAATTTTATTTAAAAAAAAATGACGCAGCACTTTTGCTGTAAACCTAGAAAGTTAAACTCTTTAATTTGTAGTTAGATATACCCAAGCTCTCTTTTTGAGTACAGAGTTTTGATTTCCCTAAATTAATTACAAAAAGTAATTTTTTTGTAAAAAAAATGTTTAAATGTCATCTCTCTGAGGAACAGAGAGTTGTGTGTTATTTAATTCCATTAATCGTCATGTTAGCTTAATTTCTTTTTAAATATAGGCAGGATTTCTTTAATTTTCTTTTTATTTCACAGCATTTCATTTTTCAATTTTTTTTTAAAAGCTTAGAATAAATTCACTCAATTTACTTCAATAAGTAATTTAAGATGTATTTATTTTGAAGTGTTAAGCTAAATTTAAGTTTATGTGAGTGATAACGTATGTGTTAAGTTTATATATTTTAAGTCTATTTTATTGAAAATTTTCATAAGCTTTTCTTAAACAATTTATTTATAAAGAACCAAAAGCTTCAAATGTAAGTTGTAAGCAGAAACAGAAACAAAAAATTAAGTATTTACTCTTACATGAAATTGTGTGTGCATTACACATATAAAACACCTTCCAAACATCCATAGTCCTTATATTCAATAAAATAACGAAACACATATTGAATTTGGGAGAAGAGAAAATGAAACTTTTATTTTCTGTTCTTGTTTCTTTTTTCCATAGAGAAACTCACACTTGAATCCTATTCGTAAAAAATAGAATGTGAATTTTTAAAATATCACAACGTACTTGAGATACGTTGAAATTTTGACTTTTCTTGGAAGAATGTACAAACGTTTCGAAATAAGTAAACGTCTGATTTGATGCGTTTGTAACTGATTTGAAATTCATGCAAAAACTGTAAACAAGAATCAGATTGTTTTTGAAGTATGGCTGAAGTAATCGATTCAAACAAACTTGAAAAAGTTTGAAAAATACATACTTTTTCCGAATAATGTAAATTCGATTCTTTGATTGTAAAGAAGTACGTGAAGAGTACGTTAACGCGTCTTCTATTCACTAAAGAAAATAGTGCATGTATGTAAACATTGTTCTTTGTAAAAGAGAAAAGGGACGTACATTATGAAATAGTTTTATTTTTTAAAAAATAAATTTGAATTTTATACATCAGCTTTATGCTCTTGAGCTCATTTAAGATTTGAATTATTCTCTTTGATGATTATTTTATAAAAATTATTTTTATAGCAATTAAATTTATTTTAAGATACTTGCATTCAGAATATTTCATCAAAAGTTTTCAACGATGAAAAACACAGAATTGTGTTAAATAACCAAATGTATTTTAATATAATTTCATTTAATTTGTATATAAATTTTGCTTTCAAATTGTTTTTATTTTTTAATATACTTTTGATTTTAAAAATACATTCAACAAATTTGAGGTGAAAAATATGATTTCTAAAACGAAATGGTTTTGAGAATATAACAAAGCAGCATAAAAATAACTGTAACTTTTCATTTAATTGACAGGGAAAATCGGTTAACACGAAATTGAGGGGACTGAAACATTTTTCGTGTTAAAGGATATTACAGTACATGTTACTTGCACGTGTTTAATAAAAATTAATAAAACAAAAACATTCACAAGAACTTAATGAAATTTAACACAAAATGTTCCAAGATTTTTGACAAATAAAACATTTATTGAGTTTTTCTAACATACTCTGATATTTTTCTTGAAATTATCTTTTATTATCATCAAATTATTGTCAACAGATTGTTCAATGTCGTCCATTTTGTTGATCATTTTATCATTGAAATGTGCGTCTAAATAACTGCGCATACTTTTTATGATGTTCCTCATTTCGGAACATGTGGGAACAAAAGCTGCGTTATTCATTTCATTTTCGTCTTAGGAATCTGCCTCAATCATATTTTTTGAGCTTTCAACAAACTCCAAAATATCTTTGCCTGCCATAATTGAGGCTGTATACACCTTATCATCAGCTACTGCAACGGATTCTTCCGATGATACAGTAGAACCTCTAGTATTTTCCATTCCCAGAAGGGAAATTTTTTCGTATTAAGAGAAAAAAATGCATACAAATATATAGAAGTTTTTCGAGACCATTGTATAGTTTCGTGTTAATCGATATTTCGTCTTAATCGTTTTCGAATTAAGCGTATTTCACTGTATATAAATGAGGAAATACAAAATAATTTATTTTAAATCGATAACTAACAATAAAATACAATAAAAACGTGTAGCATACTTAAAAAAGTGTTTTTAATGCCTTTATGAATTTTGAGTTTTATTTCAATAATTTAAACACATAATTTCCCCTTTTAAAATTAATATAAGCTAAAGATACTCCACTCATTTCTAGATCTTTTTATTTGACTAATAAGTTATTAATCTCCTGTTAATTTCTTTTAATTTGTTTTTAATGCCAACAACTAAATCCTAAGTCCATATTGTAACTTAATATACCAAATATTGACAAAAGCTAACGTTCCGAAGAATGGAAGTCTTTATTTTCAAATTTACATGATAAAGAGGTACTAAATCCTTTTCTTCTTTTGATCCTCTTTGCGAAGATTGTAGCTACTAGGTCGCTGTGATGCTAAATTAGCTTAACTGCGTAAATCTCGACTTCTTGAAGAAACTGGAATTTCAATGAAAAACTTGTATCACAATCAGCTACTTGTTCCAATACTGTTAAAATAAGCTGAAATTTTTAAATTATCTTCAATATTGCTAAACCTTGAAAACATTTAAGAAATTCACTTCAAACTTAAAGAGAATACTGAGAAAGGGGACTATTTTCTTCCGTAAAATAGTCTTACGAAGTTTAGGTGAAAGAATATTTCGTTATAGATTCTTCGAATTAAAATTGACTGATTAAATGTTCGTTGCCGATGTACTTTTAAATACTAGGGCTATTGGTTATTCACCTCGTAATTTTAAACCATGGCCAAGTAATGGCATCAGAACTGTTACATTTTAAGTCCACACTACGCTAAAGTGCAGGCCTTGAGCCTCAATGGAAAAGTGCCTCAACCTCTCTTCACGACATGTGGTTCATGAATTCTCAATTAAAACCACATGGCCTCCACAATCGGGTTTTCTTCGAAACAAATAAAATAAAAAAAATATATGCAATAATGACCAAACTAAATAAAATCTAACAAATGGGAACTTTTAAAAATTGATTTTAAGTACATGTAATATATAAAAAAAGAAATCACTTTCTACTTAGGCCAACAAAGAAAATTTTTATTTTAGTTCATAATACTAGCACGGTATAAGTTTGAAAAACGACTAATCTCAATCGAGATTTTAGGAACATTAATTGTAAGAAGATAGTTTTTATGTTGAGATAAGGTAAGATATTTTTCCGAGAGAGAGATAGTATGCGTTGTCCTTTTGCTCGGGATGCTGTTATACTATTTGAAATAAACAATTGGTTATGCCCCCCTCCCCATGAACCACTGAAACTTATATTCTTTTAATTCTACAAATTTTCAAATTGTTTTTATCTAAATTTTGAATTTCAAGTACTAAAGGAACTAACCTCTATGAAAGCTGTACGCTCTCCAGCTATGTTGAAAATTATTTCATGTACTATACTGCATTAATTTAACTTAAAAACTATTTATCTATAACAAAAAATTTTTAAAAATTACAAATATTTTTTTTTAATTTGTTTGAGTTTCTTAAAAAGAATTACTAAAGAAATATTAAATTTAAATAAAAAATACTTTAAATACATAATTTTTTAAAAAAACTTTTAAATATGTTTTGAGCTTTCTTTGAAAAATTACTAAAGAAGCACTAAATTTAAATAAAATACTTTAAATGCGGGGTTTTTAAATTTATGTCCATTTTATATCTATTATGCAGAAAATGCTTTTAAACCTTTATCTACAGCATTATGATTTACTGCAGTTTTTTTCATGCAATATTGTTTTTTGGATCACTACAATGAAAATTAAGGGATATACGTAAACGAAATATTCAACTTGGGGAAATTTAATCCGTTAAAGCTAATTAATTAATTAAAGATATTCCACTGTAAAATTAATTATATACACTGTTCGCCTAAAATAAAGAGTTAAATCGTTTTCTAAGGTCCTCATTAACATACAAAAAAAAAAACAAGACACTTAAATTTTGACATTAAGTATTTTTTCGGGACAAAAATGTTAATCTTTGCAATCCGCTGGAAACGCAATTTCTGCTATAAAACTATTCACCTTCCCCACTAAAATACTCATCATAGAACCCGTGATGCCATATATTTTGGAAGAGTGTATTTCAAAGAATAATCCTGCTAAATATTGTCCGAATATTCGTAAAATTGGTTATTCTATGTTATTTTAAAGTGATACTTATAAGTACCGTCGGTAGATAAAGGGTTAACAAATAACAAAATTCCTCAAAATTAAAATATTGAAATTATTTGTAATGCAGTGAAATGTGCAATATTGCTTTTAACTTTGTTTGAAATTAAAATCGCTATTTTGCTGTAATTAAATGAAGAAACTATGTAATAAGATTCAAATGTTGTGTATTTTTAAATCAAACTACTTTATAACACAATAATATACTTGTGTGCAGATTTTAGTGAATGCAAAGCTGTAAGTTTGAACAACGAACAAAAAGATATGCAATTTATTGTATTATTACATGCTTGACTACATATATGAATTTCATCATTCAGTTAGTTGCACATATCTTTATTTACTTTTTAATATAAAACGAATCTAAATACATTTTTTAGTTTCTTATTTAAATATTTTCTTCTATAAGAAAATCGGTTCACTCCTAGGAGAGCCCACACCCTTGGAGCGAATTACTTTGGTTGGAAATAATTGCGCCATCTTGGTAACCCTACTTTTAAACACTACATATGGCAACCCTAACTATTTCTAGCATTTTCGTATTTTGTGGGCGCGCATTTCGAATTTCATTTTGTCGTTGGACTTCGGTCTGGCTGCGTGTGTGAGGGAATTTACTTTAAAATTTTTTACTTTGTTGAATTCGAAAGGTGAAAAAGAATTGATTGAATGGTGTATGAACGAAGAATTGATTGCTTCGAGTTATGAATGTCCTAAATGTAATGATCGGCATGATGTAACATGGCCGGCAATAAAACGCTTTCTTCGAAATCGTACCAGCCACACCGAATCTACGTTCGACCATTACCTCGCAGAATAAATATGGCGGCGCTCACACGATCATTTGCTTAGCGAGGAGACCTTTAAGACTTTTTTAAAATCTGTTGCTACGCTGTTCCCTCCACTCGGAAAAGATCGGCAGTAAGAAAGTAAGTGTTGTTTTTATATTTTTTATCTTAAATGTTTAATTTCTGTATTGTTTACATATATTTTCATTACGCATCCACTTTATCCCACTATATTCCCTTGCCGAAAATGTCGGTTTTGCTTGGCGCCATCTTGTTCTGGCTTGGCGCTTTTTTCGGTTTGTCGCCAAGGGTGTGGGCTCTCCTAGGATTTTACCAGAAATTCAAAAAAAAAAAGCAATTTATTATCAATAATATTTGTTCTGAGAATTGTAAAATAATATGTACTGTGAAATTCTTTTTCAACATTATTCTATTACTCTACGAAATCATTTGCATTGTTTTAATACAATAATCTAAGGTGACCTCTTGTATTCACAATTATTTACTACTCAAGCAATTAAACCATCAGATATTAAATGAAGATATCCGTTTTAAAATACTTATTCGCTTATAGAAAAATGCAAAAACAAATGTATGCCATAGATTTATTCAAACTTAAAAGAATTTGAAAAATTAAAACAAAATCGTTCGATTTAAGGTATCCGACTACGTTCGAAACCGTGATTTTGCAAAAGCGTGTAAATGGATAATATTTATGATACTTAGTGTCCCTTAGATTAGAAAATGTATATAAAATTGTTTTAAGAATAGTATTACAATTAAAAAATATTTAAGTGCAATATTTTGACAAAAAATTAACATAGAATGACCAATTTTCAAAATATTCTCCTTTTGTGAAAAATGCTTCTATTATAATAATATTTTGCCTGTATATAGCCCAGATCTCTGTACAGTGGCTCAACTAGAACTTTTGAAACATATAACTTAGAAGTGGATTTGTCCATGTTTTACGACAACACAGGGGAAAAATTTTAAGAAAAAAAACGCTGACAATTATTTCAATTAGCTGTATCTCTGAAAATAATCTGAATTTTTCAAAAACCATAGTTGAGCCTCTATACAGAGGTCTGAGCTATATACAAGCAAAATATTATTATAATAGAAGCATTTTTGACAAAAGAAGAACATTTTGGAAAAAAGGTTATTCTAAGTTAATTTTTTGACGAAATATTGCATTTAAATATTTTTTGTCAAAATGTCCTTAAAACAATGTTGTACATGTATTACAATCAAAGTGACACTAAATATCATGAAAATTATACATTTATGCGCTTTTTTAAATCACGGTTCCAAACGTAGTCAGATACCTTAAACTGATGAATAAAAAGAGAATTTTAATAAATTTTGTTCCTCAAAAAACACACAAGCAGTTTGTCTAATTTCAAGATGAGTCAAAGCTTTAATTTGAGGTAATTTGATTAGAGCTAAAGATCTTTTCTTGTTATCTACCTTTAATATTTAAAGTGGTAATTTTTCTCGTCGTTCTCCATTTTCTTTTGTAGATAGAATTCCTTTGAATTTCCATAACTAAGGTAAGTCTATAACTAACGTAACTAGGGTAAGTCTCGAAATATTTCCTAAATGTAAAGGGTAATAAACGAACACTAAACGTTCTATAAAATAATAAATATTAATATTTTACTCAGTATTTCTTAAATATATAAGTATCCAAATGTAGTTACACAGAAAAAAAGATACTCAATAATGATATTGCATTTTCAGCTTCTTATTTAGATTATAAATTAGGGTAATAAGAATGTGAACTCCATATACGTGTACCGCCCACAATATCTAACTAAAGTCATGCTTAAGTAATGTATAATGCAATAGTACAATTTTCTTTATTAATACAGAGTAGGAATCTTATTTACATGCCATAATAACAGTTTTGCAATAATATGGCTTGCACTTGGATAACAATTCTATGTTCCTTGATTTTAACATTGAAAATATTTATTATACTAAATTTGATTCAAAGTACAGATAAAATATTTTCTCGAATGGGAATTTAAAATATATAGGGAATTTAAAAGCTAGTGTTTTTCGCAAATTTATAGCTAATAAATTTTAAAATTATGTGACGATTTCTCCTTTTCCCAATGTCTTCGAAGATTTTCAAAAATATTGTGATATTTTATTAGATATTTATTTCTATAAAACTTACTCATATTTTATTTTGAAATCGCAGGAAAAGGGCAATGATATGAACAATATAAGAACATGAAAAACAATATATGACTCAAAGTTTTGTTACGTCTCTCTTTGCTCGACTAAGTGGTTCAAGTGTAATAGATCAATCAATTATCAAGTCATGTGAATTAGACTTATTATTTAGTTTTTATATCGTTATATATCTCTTAATAATATCGTAAAGTTATAACTACATCAAAATATTAGGTGTTATGTTTAAAAAAATTGATTTATATATCTGCAATTAACAGTTTGGGGTTTATATGCTTTAGAAAATGGAATTCTTTTTGTCTTTAAAATCGATTTTGTCACTAAAATTATGCAAACTGTAAGAAACAAAGCTTCATCAAATTAAAAGACTATATGTAGGAAAAAGAAACAGGATTTTAATCTATGCAATTTAAGAAGAGAACCTGAGGACAAAATATTTGAAGCATAAATGTCAACATTTTCAATTTTTTATTCAGATATTGCGTGAATCTACTAAGTAAATACAACATACTGTTAATACAGTTGAATCGTAAGAATAATAGCATTCAATACATCCAAATTCCACAAAAAGAATCATTGAATTAATACACAAACATCTTTATTCCGAGATCCGAATAACACATCTAAAAATTACAGGTAGAAAACTCTATCCAGATACTTAAATATGTATTCAATGCTAGCAGAAAAAAACTGTTGCCAGATATTGGAATGCCACTCTATTCAAGCTGTTGTCGTGTGTTTATTACTGGGATACATACGAAAGACATGAGATAGATGAACAGACACAAATAACACAACCACAGAGAAGAATACAGATTTATTACAAACGATGATCCCAGCATATAACAAGAAGAGGTGCGCTGCTGTTCCTTTTGAAACGGGAATCCATTTCAGGCGAAAGACCGACTTCTTTCCCGAAGAAGATACAACCAAGTCTTACTCGGGATTCAAACCCGAACCCACTCGGTTACAAGCCGAGGGTCATAGCCACCATACTGGCTGGGCGACACTCTATTCAAGTAAACAAATAAAATAAATGCAAATAAAATAAGTTCACAGATAAAAAAAAATGGAAACAAAATAAGCTCATAGATAAAACAGATGCAAATTAAGCTGAGTAAGAACTATATATGTTTACTTTTATAAATAACAAAAAATATTATGTGTGAAACACATTGAATAATCGTAAATTCAGTTCACAATGATTCACAAAGGCAAAATTATAGTATTAATACTAAGCCTACTATGATTCTAAATAAACAAAAAATCATTAACTTTTTACAGTCGTACAATTTACAGAAAAACTATAAACATAACAAAATATGTAGAATTTAATAAAACAAGTAATAAACAGCGAAATTTCAAAACGAAAATTTGATAATTTTTTTAATTGAGTAAACTTTATTTGTTTTTACATTAAATGTTCCCGATTACTTATAACTGCTTGAAATTAAGTCTCAATAAGCGTAAGCAATTCGTATCGTACTTTTGATTCAGTCAGATGACGAGATCAAGAACTGAAGTGTGTGTGGTTGGTACTATAATATTTCATTCACTTTATCCCCACTTCACCTATGTGAAAACTTTGAATATCAATAAATTTAACTTGCATTAATCCTACTAAAAGACAAGAACTAAATGAATTAGAATACAACAGAGAAATAAAATAATAAATGAAATAATAGATGATTATTGGTAATAAAAATTTTATATAGGTAACTTCACCTCTGTATCATAATTTAACGGAATTCCCTTTTACAAAAAGGACTTTTGGGCTCATATTTATTACGTGCTTACTGGATACCATTTGGTATTCAATTTCTTTTCGAATTGATAAAATAATTCTTTTTTCCCAAACGATAAATACAAACTAGCATTTCCGTTAAAATAATGAAAACATTTAAAAACTGATATTGATATTGAATTAAAGCTCTTTTTCATTATTTGAAATGTGGTTCAGCTTTTTTATGATACAGCAGTGATATAATTTAAATTACACTAATTAAAGTTGCAAAAACCAATAAAATAACACGCTAATGAGACTAGATAACGGAATTCGAAAAAAAAATAATGATGTTCTGTAAAAAACAAACGTTAAAAAAATAACATTTAAAACATTTGATGTTGAAAGTTATAATAACATTTTAAATAAAATATCGTGATTTAAATAGATTTCAGTAATTTGCATTTTTTGTTCCTAATCTTTATCAATATCTCGTAAAATGCACAGTTTTTATTTAGTGTCTAAATATCTCCAGGCATTTAGCTGTATTAAATATTCACGCATAAATAAATAACTTTCCAATTATTGATAATTGTATTAACTCTAGTTTATATTTTCCCCTACTTCATACCTTTACTGTTTAATAAAAGCCCCAATCTAAAATGCAACTGAGAAATGTTCCTCTGTTTGATATAATACTGTGATACGATATTTGAAACAATTTTTCTTTCATTATTAGTATTTACTAGCAAATTTTTAACTTTATTTGTACAATTTTTAATGAAATAAATATCCATTGAAGCGTAAAATAATAAATTGTGTGTATTTTTTTAAAAATCAATTCATTGTAGTAAATTTATTTAATGTATTTACTGGGGCCTGGTCATGGTGAATTCACGGTTTCGAATTCGTTTTCCGGCGCGTCGCGGTTTCAAGTCCTGGTATTACTGAAGACCCACCGTGTAGGGAGATTGATGCATGTTAAAACTGTTGAGGCTCAAAGTGCTCTATGCGTGGGTTGTAGTAGTTTGGTGAGAGAGCACTGTGACGTTTAAGATAAATAAGGGTAGCGTGATAACGATTAATTTAAATATTTAGTTTATTTACGTCACGGCTATTATTTACAGATTAATTATACTTTGAAGTTATTAAAATTAAATGATTATTAGAGTTAAAATGATGTGGTTTTTGAGGGAGGAGTTTAACGATGGATATGCATCGCTTCTCCTGTTCTCTCTCTCTCCTCTCTGGCTTCGAGGATCATTGGCAGACGTTTTTAACTTCCAGTTACATCCTGCTAGTGGGGAGGAAAGGTTCCCTCGTAGTGTCAAAAATTGCCGGGATGATCCAAGACGGGACCACGTAATAATTTAAAGTTTCAGGCGTCCTTACACGTGTGGTGATTATTTCCAATGAGAAGCCGATTCACAGCTGCGTGGTGGGAATGTTACAGCGCCTGCTCTATTGTCCGAGGCAAATAGGGCCTGTGTTGCGGCACAGTGCGAGTTCAATATAACTTTCCCTCCCTTACTCGTTTAATGAATTTACTAGAGGAAAACATAAAAATAAACTTTCCTTTGACATATTCGAAGAAAATCATTCTATCAATGGAAATCGCATTAAGAAGAGCTATTTCTTAAGTGTTTTTTTAAGGAGCTCAAAATCCGATAATTTGTTTCTTAGAAGCCTTCACGTTTGAATTCCACAATGAACTTGAATTAGAACGAAAATGATTTCAATTCTATGCTCACCTATACTTTTAATTATATTTTTCAGCTCAAATTTCTGATAAGTATTTGAAATCAGAAGTATGAATGCATCCATTCACAATGGAAAACTGGAAATGAAAAATGATGCCTCTTAACCGATGTATGTTGGTCTGGTTATATTCAAGAACATCACTTCAGCTTAGATTTAACAATAGACGAAACCATTTCCAAGTAAATAAATAAGATTAAAAAATATTTTTATACATAAGTAGATTAGAGCAGAAAAGAAAGTTCATATACCATCATCCCTTAAAATAAAAACATTTCTCAAAATTTTCACTATGGACATAGCGTAAAAATGTACAGAATTTTGACTTAGTTTGATATATTTGTGGTTTTTCACTCCATTTTTATTACTTCGATCCGTGAGTTTGACATGCAACAAATCTTTCAACCTGTTAAATTTGTAACTTACCGTTTTTAATGCAAAAGTATCTGGACAAAGGCAGAACTATTGATTATTCTAGAAGAATAAAAGTTTATATAATATATTATATATATATATATATATATATATATATATATATATATATATATATATATATATATATATATATATATATATATATATATATATATATATATATATATATATATATATATATATATATATATATATATATATATATATATATATATATTTATATATATATATTCCATTTCTGTTTTATATTTTGGGATAATAATTCTTTTTCTGTTTCGTTGTTAGGCGCAAGAATTTTTAAAAATATGTAGGCTTAGTAATTATGAAAAGAACAAAAAAATCAAGATAATATTATAATTTTTTCATTTGAACTTCAAAAACTGCAAGTGTAAACTAAAAATTTATTAGTTGTAATAGCCGAAGTTTACCCCTTTTTTTTATTCTAAAACTTTTTGAATTTTATTAAGACTATATGAGAAAATCATGTGAAGCTTTAAAAATTTTACTTTTTTTTTTACGAATTCGTAAAATATATCGAGTTCTGACGAAATTTGTTCACCGAAAAAAAAAGCTCTTAATGAAGTTAGAAAAAAACAGAAAAGTAGTACCTTTAATTCGGATAGTAATCACCTCAAATCTATGTTTTTTCTGCCAGCAATTTAGAAGTTTTTCAAAGTCTTCTGCCTCTTCGGACACCCTGTGCTGAATCGTAAAAAGCACCAGCAAAATGTAACTACAGGTGTGAAAAAAGGTAGAATTCGAAAGGAGCGATGTTGGGGCTATAAGGTGGGTGTGGCAAAAAAGATTCCATTCAAGTCCGTTTAGAAGTCATGTTTGAATCTGGTGAATACTGAAACATGTGTCCTTGCATTATCTTGATGTAACAGTATCTTCTTGCGCTGGAGGTCAGCTCGACGTTTTGCATTAATAGAGCATCAGCATGGACTATCATTTGCTATAAATCTTACTGCCGATGGTTTTACTTTTTACTAGATACTCTTTGGGGATAAAACCATAGAAATTCCACCGGATAAAAGCATGATCTTTTTGTTAGTCAAATTGCGCTTCGCGAAGCTACAGACGGTCACACTGACAGTAGGACAATCCCCTTTTCGGTTTATGTTGTTGAAATAAATCCCCTTTTCATCACAAGGGACGATCGGGTTTAGAATGTTATCCTTGCGTTGATATTTGAGCAGATTAGGGCAAATAGGAGCACGCCAGTCTTTATCTGCTTCAGTTGGTTCATGTGGCATCCAGCGATTGAATTTTATGAAATACTTATGTGATGCATAATGCAACTAAAGAGAATGGCACTGAAGTCTAACTCTCTTGTTCGCTCTCAAGTGGTTAAATACGGAGCTTCGTCCACAAATTCTCTACGTCAGGACTCGTCAACATAGTAGGCCGGTCAGAGCACTCTGCTTCTTAAATGTAAAAGTCCTTATTTTTGAACTTTCGGTACAAAGCCTTCACAGCGTTATATGATACAACAGCTGTTCACATGATTTGGTGATATTCTGTAGATGACTTTTTGAAACAGAACTGGAAGTAAATAATCGTTCTAATCTTGTAGCGTTATAATTCATTTTAGATACCTTGTACTTGATGAAAAAGACATTTCCCTACAGAATCCATCCACACAGTATTCTAAACCAAGTCTCTTTCAAACACTAAAACATTTCTGATAAAACATGATGATTTTAGTGATGACAGGAAACTTTTGTTACAACTAGATATTTAAAAAGAAAATCAAGTCTTAGTTCTTTGTTTTCCCTTAAGAATAAATTAAACAGATACTTTAAAATAATAATTTATTTGTCAAATTTTAACTCAGGAATTTTATAAAGATCTATCCAGTGATACAAAAGTTATTGTGAATTATCTCTTGATACAACAAAATAAAATATTCTGTATCTTTGCGTTGAAGCATTTTACATAATGTTTTATCTCTAAATATGTTTCTTTTTCGCTATACAATAACAATATCATTTTCTGTTTTATTTAATGTTCAGTATATTTATAAAAAGTAAATTTATTTGAGAAAAATTAAGGAAACATAAAACCTTATTATATATTCTTTATTTATCAAATTCATAAACAGCGTGAATTTCAATAAGCAATTCATAAGGAATAAAATGAATTTTCAAGTAAATACATAAGTATCTCTGAAAGAGACAAGCACTGTTAAAGAAATATTTTTAATATAACTTTTACATTTTTAGAAATTCTGTTTCAAATGGTTAAACAAAAGTAACAAATCCTATGGTAATAGAAAATCATTGCATGTAATGTATTCATTATTCAAATCTTTCTCACTGAAAAACTTTCCATTTATAATATTTCTTCTCTGTGTTATGCAACCTTACATTTATCCACAAACAAATATACACACAAAAAATATGTATTGTAAAATAAATCACAAAATTCTTTTCCTTAATTATCCATCCATTGGATTTTGAATTTATCCTTTTCTAAAATAGAATTCGAAGAAACTGATACTTTTTCAATCAAAACTGATCCATTTCAATCATTCTAAAGCCATTCGAATTTTATGAAAATCGCGAATCACCTCAACTGAATAATTAATATACAAAGAAATCTGGGAGAAAAATGTCGTTTGGCGAGAATTGAAGTAATCGTCTGACAAATGTATGAAGCGATATTTCCAAAAAAATAAAAATAAAATGATGCAACCGAGACATCAAGATACTCGAATGAGAAGGAGAAACAGTTTTAAATTTGACACGAACGATTTCCTGTCACTAAAAGTCATTTACAAAGACTAAATGGTGAGGCGTATCGATTTATTTTATTGCTTATCACTCCTTATGGAAGTGATGCGATATTGGGCACTTATTTGCGAAGAGATTTCATTGGTAGGATTATATACTACTTCTAGCAAATATCTGTATGAAAAATGAATTCTATATATTTTGGTTTAATAGTTAGTTTTCATAACGAGTTGATTGTAGAGTGTGTTGTATTATGCTAGATATATATTTAATTGATGTGCTATATAAGGGGAATTAAATATAATTTCAGACTGATTTATTATGATATGCTTTTATATTAAAAATAAAGATATATATCATTAGAGATATTGCTTGAATATATCTTTTTTTTAAAAAATCTTAATATTCACCATGCAGGTGTTGGATATAAAAGCAGTGATATTTTATGGTAATTTTAATACAAAATTGTCCTAATCGTTTCATGTTATTTTATTTTTTGTACAAATATTCTATATTTAGCTTTTTTTACAAAACCTTAACCGTAGAAGGTGTTTTTGTAGTATTTGAAATAAAAAGGATGGTTTTAATCAAGTAATTTTTTTTCTTTTCGCAACCTTAAGTATGATAAAAATTATGCTTTAATTTATGGGAATATTTAATGAAAACGGAAAAATACAAATTGTTGAAACGAAAGTTTTTAGCAATATATTATCTAAGAATAATCGCTTTTTATATACAAAAGCCATTCTTTCTTCTTCTTTATGTGTTTAGTTTCTTAATTCATTCAAAAAATATTTTTATTCTTTCATAAAATTTATTTTTAAAATAAATGAATCATTCGCTTGCAATGTTCTAAATTAAAACTTGACAATTTTGTATTTTAATTGGATTATCTTGTCTATTTTAAATTATATTATAGCATATATTTATATTTCATTTTTTACCGAGGTTAACAATAATTTGATTAAAAAAAATAACACTTCTATTTTGAAAAGTGTATTTAGCTGCTTTTTTGACGATTCTCTCTCATATTATGGAAAAAAATTAAGTATAATTGTTCTACTTATATATATATATGTTCAAGACTATTTCAGGCTATTTTAAGCAAATAAAATGTTTTTCCCGTATAATTGGATTTTTACATTAGCATCATGTAGATAAATTTCTTAAACACTGGTTGACATTAAAATTGCAACACCAAGAAGGAAAATAAAATACAAAACGTTACTAAGTTACTTATTTTACGCATGTAGAGCAGTAGGAAGAAAACATGATATATTTGAAAGTAATTTGAGATTTACAGGGTCCACAAATATTAATCACAGCTGACGCCTCTTAAAAAGGCTCTAACCCATTTAGGCATCCATCGAGTAGAACTGGGCTCGGATAACAGATACGGACTTATCATTCAGTGCCATTTCAAGTCTCCATGCCACACTTCATCAATCATAGCTGTTGGAGAATGGGGGTGGTTCTGTTTCTCAGCAACCCATGACCAGATGTTTTAAATATGTGAAAGATCTGGAGAAAGAGCTGGACAAGTCAACATTCAAACACATTCTGTGTCGATGAAAGTCAAGCCACGATGGGCAACATGCGGTCTTGCGTTATCTTGTAGAAAATAACATCTCTGAGGTCTTGACGACAGGGAGCATTTAACATTTACTATCAAATTACCAATGACGAGATCAAGACGTGTTCGTGTTGCGTACGCTATGGCTGCCCATAACATCACGCTAAATGCAGACTCCATAGAACGATATTGATTATAAGCTGACCATGTTTTTTCTCCTAGGCGTCTCTAGATATAAACACATCCATCATGATGCTTCACACAGAGCAAAGACTCGTCTGAAGAAAAGACGGGGTAGTCCATCCAGTTTTTTGTGGGGCGCACCACTGTCACCGCGCGTCTCCAGGTTGCGATGTCAAGAGAGGCTGCTATAATGGGCTCCGTGAAGACAGCCCGTGTTGCTCAAGATCTCGTCGGACTATCCACATGGATTCTTGTTTTGTAAGCAAACCCACTTCTTGACTCATGTTCCCCGATACGGCTGTACGATTCTTTAAGGAGGAACTGACAAAATGCCTATCATTTCGTAGGTTAAAGGCGGAAGGACGTTCAGAACCTGCAAGTTTAATATGAACCTGCTTAATGCATCGATTTCACATTCGTTTGACAATCGTTGAATTCGGACCAATGCATCCATCCATTATCGAAGACCCACTCGTCCTTCTGACAGTTTCTCCATCTTGTATGAGGCAAAACACGATCTTCTCCCAACCAACACTCAATTGTGATTTCCAAATGAGAAATCTGCAATGTGTAGCTTTGCTGTTATAAAAAGTTTGAGCTACAATTTTTATCTACTGAGTCATTAAATACAAATTCTTTACGTATAATCCAGCATATATTTTCTTTCATGTGAAATTGACGTTTGTATCATCATTCTTTATATATATATATATATATATATATGTGTGTATCATCATGGGCCGGTGTTGTTGTTTCAATATAAGCGAAGAACTTCTGATTGCATTTTACTCTTCTTTATTTTCATATGAAACATCAAAGGCGTTACGACAACACAGAAGCATACTAACACATAAAACACAATAGAAAAAAATAGCTGTAGTTATTTACACATATTCAAGACGACGAGCTGGAGACAAAAACAACGACGATTACATGGTGAAAGCAAACAGACAAAGAGAGCGAGATCACAAGACATGCTGCAACCGGCTGGCTACAGAGAGAAGAGCACGTGGGCTTTCCGGATATCGGTATTTATAGCTAACGGGGAAGATCGCGTGACTATTTTGTGATAAAAATCCTGATTGGTTAAAATGGGGGACAGGGATTTTGGATACTAGTTGAATACGATTAAGAATAAAGCGTTAGTTTTGAACCAAAGAATTAAAGTTTATTTATAGTTTATTAAAAAGAATTAACTAAAGGGGGGTGCTAGAGGGAATTATTACATATATATATATATATATATATATATATATATATATATATGTATGTGTGTATTTAATAATTCCCTTTATTTTCATCTAAACAAGTTTTTTTATTTGTAATGATCTTGACCTTCAGGTCATGTAAATGATTAACTAGCTTACCCGCATAACGAGATAATCACAATAGTATCTCCTGAAAATTAACAGCTTACATTTTAAAAGTAAGATTGCATCAGAATCTATCGAACCATATCTTTCCACCAATCATAGGTTCCGTCCACGGAAACCCCGAAGATTCGAAGACTTACTCTTGCCGCTTCATATAAAAAGCTCTATTCGAAGATACTTAATTCCTATATCTATGCATTAAAGTTCTCCCCCTTAAAAATTACATTCAAAAACTGCTTTTCATTTTTCAATAAAACAATGATAACATCAATGCTCATTCCAATGCCAGATATTAAAAGACCTAGGAGGATCCTCCTAGACTCCTATAACCCCCTAACAATTAATTTAGCATGACTAAAAAAATTTTCTCTTAATTTTTATTTCGTTTTCTCTTTTTTTAAATTGTTCACCATGTCATAACCCACTGCACATCGTGTGTGTTTGTCCTAACAACCAATGGCGTATTCACTTAACAACCTCAGTGAACTTTTCCAAATCCGAGAGCCACCAAAACCGTTCCTGTAACCACGCCTCCCTGCTCTTGTTGTTGTGTCCAGTTACATGTTTGCTTTTTGAAATGTCCTTCTACATCAAGAAATAAAATTAAAAAGGTAACAAGCCTTCTCATGTATGCCCCGCCAACATAAACATAATGCTTAATAATTAAGAAAACATCTTCATGACGAACGGCACACATTTCATATATATATACAGTAGCGGGCGTTACGGAGAAAATTAAGACCCTACTGCAATGTTAAGTTTTGGGCCCCAAGCCATCTCTTACAAAGGATTGCAAAACTGTAAAATTTTGGCCCCTATTAGACTTATATTTAAGATACGTAAATGAAAATTTTAAACTTAAGGTATCTGACTACGTTCGAACCTAGATTTTAAAAAAGTGTATTAATGGATAATTTTCATGATATTTAGTATCACTTAGATATGTGTATAAAATTGTTTTAAGGACATTTTGATAAAAAAAAAGTTATTTAAATACAATATTTCGGCAAAAAAGTAAGAATAACCTTTTTTCAAAATGTCCTCCTTTTGTAAAAAATGCTTCTGTTATAATAATATTTTGCCTGTATATAGCTCAGACCGCTGTACAGAGGCTCAACTATGAGTTTTGAAAAATTCACATTATTTTCAGAGTTTCCACCAATTGAAATAATTATCGGCGTTTTTTTCTTAAAATTTCTCCCCTCTGTTGTCGTAAAACATGGATAAACCCACTTCTAAGTTATATATTTCAAACATTCTAGTTGAACCTCTATACAGAGGTCAGAGCTATATACAGGCAAAATATTATTACAATAGATGCATTTTTTACAAAAAGAGAACATTTTGAAAATGAGTCATTCTATGTTCTTTTTTTATCAAAATATAGAGTTTTTAAATAATTTTTCATTATAATACTATTCTAAAAACATTTTTATATACATTTTCTAATCTAAGTGACACTAAATATCATAAATATTATCCATTTATATGCTTTTGCAAAATTACGGCTCCGAACGTAGTCGGATACCTTAAGAGCAACAAAAGCTTTTAGAATTTTTTTACACTCATTTTATACATTATCAGTTTATCGAAATGTTCTTCAACTAAAAATTGTCATTGCATTCATGCTATAATCTTCAATGTTCAAAAACCCATATTTAATCCTTTTCAACCTTCATCTCGCTTAGAAGAAAATAATGCAAATACTTAACTTATGTAGTATATTTAAATAAATATCACAAATCAAATTACCTATTAAATCAACTTGTTTAAGAAGCATTTAACTTCTTGATAATTTAAAGAGAAAATATTTCAACATTTCAAACAGAAAAATATAGTGTTTAATATTTTATTTCTATTCCTTAGCATTTTCACAATCTTTTTAAACTAACTTCAAACCAGTATGTAAACATTTTTAAAAGACAATAAGATTAAACCTACAAAGCGTTTAGGTGTCAAATGCCACTATGAATGCATGTCAGTCAGAAAAAGCAATTTTGCTTTTTTTCCACGTGTCTTAATAAATTCCCCATTAACATTTCTCTTCATGCATGAACTATTTCAAAAGTTTCTAAATCCACTCAGCTTTACAAACAACAGTGAAGGCATTAATTTTTTCAAAGTGAAATGAGACACTAAAAATTGGAAGAATTAAATTATCCCAGGGATTCTCGCTTTAACTGTAAACTGTTAGAAAATGATTGATGTTGATTAATTTCTGTGTTTTAAAGCTGAGTTAAGCCTAACTCAAGAATTACTTTTTTATTACTATTAATCAATATTCTTTTGAGTTTAACATCATGTTTTTCTTTAGTTTTTTTCCCCCATTCTTCCTCGTGTGACAGCTACTGATTTTTAATAAGGTTTCTTTTAAGCTGTAGTTTTCCATACTTTTATAGTTTTTTGTTTTTAGAATTTATTCCACAAGAATGTTAAGCAAGACCGTAAAAAGGAAATGTTTGAAAAGCATAATGTTGTTGAATTAGTTTTACGTTGTTTTCTCAACAAATGTTTTCTGTTGTTCTAGTTGCTTCCTTTCTTTGTTGAAATACTTTCATGTGGTGTTCAAAGCAAATAATTTATGTACTTTAGTCTGCATCGTTTTGTTAATTCATTTTGAACATCCCGTCTGATTATATTTTAATGAAATCTAAAAAATAATTTTGTTTGACGTAAGTTTTAGTTTTTATTTGAATCTTTACAAAAAAAATTATTGGTAATAAATAATAAGCTTAGAAAGTTGTTGGTTAAGAATGATTTTCAAAAAACATAAATCTTATTTAAGCTAGCTATAAAAGATTTCATCCTTTATTGCAAAATGAAATAAAACGTCAACAGCTTTTTGAAGAAACTTGACTGCTTTTGTTTTAAATCCATTAAAACCCTTTTGATTAATGTTTATGATTTCTTAAATCACTAGAATTTATTTGTGAAATATTATTTCAAGCGATTTATGATCAATTTAAAAACAAAACATATCAGGAGAACATACTGAGAAATTTAGGAAAGTTCCATAAATATTCTTATGAAAAAAAATGAAATTTATTATTTAATATTGAGAATTTGTGAATGGAGTTTTCTAAGAAAATATAATTTACTCAGTATACATACATGCACAAACACATATATACCCTCTTTTGAAATTTTTTTAGAAGTAAGATTTATTTAACACATTCAGGGTAAATCTCTGCTCAAATGTCTTACTTCTTAGTTGCAAGTATTGTTATGAAAATACGTTTCAGTTTTCTCAATGTCAGTCTTGAAGAAATTTTCACAATAAGTCATCGCGATCGAATTTCGTAAGACTCGAACAGAGACTTCTGGATTGATTTTAAAGCTATTGAAAATTTCAATATTTGTATACGTATCCCATTTAGAGTACATGTAGCTTTAGATTGAAATCTTGTAATGCTTTTCGTTCCAAGATGAAACATGCTTTCTGAAAGTTCATCTGCTTTTTTAAACGAAAATCTCAATAATCGAAATAAAACAATGAAATAGGTGATTCAAAATGAGAAAAAATGGTGATTTATATCAAATACACACACACACATTGTAATACTTATTAATTCTGAAATGAAAATAATGACACTGTCGAGATTTGAAATTGATTAAATTAAAAAGTTTAGAAATAATGAAAACTTCATAAAATGCAAGGGGAAAATGCTTGCAAACCACTGTCATCTAATTTAGTAGAAGCAAAGCATTAAATTTACGATTTCATGTTAGGAGTTATTGAACAATCTGATAAATTATCATTATAAATAAAAAAAGAATACGATTAAAGTCACGTATTTTTCGTTAAGTATAATTATAAAAATAAACAATAAATCAAAAAACAATAAATACCTAGAATAAAATTTTATTGAATATTTTCTGAAAAAATACTGAAGATGATTGAGTTGAATGAATGTTTGAATAAATTTTGGATTATCTGAAAACAATCTTAGCATTTTCAGCATTTACTGCTCTTTGATATAAAGATATATATTATTTCTAGAAAAATATGAATAAGGATTTTTTACAATTCGCAAAGACGCACAAAAAAATCCCCTAGAATGGCTGTGAAAAATGAAATGACAATTCATTCAATGAAACATACTTTTTATTTAGTCATCAAAATTAAACCGGGTGATGATGCATTACTTTTCAACCCCTGAATTTTTGTATCAACGAAAAAAATGTGTAACTCACAGGGTAATAAAAACTACATTTTACCACTTTTCCTTTTTGAGTGTGTTATTTGGTAAAATCAACGAACAAGGTGACTGACTACGTGTAGAACCATGGTTTTGAAAAAGCGTATAAATGAATAATTTTTGGATATATTAAGTGTCAATTGAATTAGAACATGAAAATAAAATTTTTTCAAGAATATTACTAAGAGAAAAGGTTATTTTAATGCAATTGTTTGGTAAAAAATGAAGAAAGCATGACATATTTTCAGAACTTTCTCCTCTTATGAAAAATGCTTCTTTTATAATAATATTTTGCATATACGAGTATATATAGCCAAGACTTCTCTAGAGAGAAGGAATTAGAATTTTTGAAATATATATACTTTAAGTATCATTTTATTCATATTTTAATGTATCAGTAGAGAAATGTCAATAAAAAAACACTAGTTATTATTTGATTTGATAGTAACTCTAATAATAATGTGAATATTTTAAAAATCCTTGTTCAGGCTTACAGAGAAGTCTTAAATATATATATAGATAAAATATTATAACAGTTGAATTCTTTAAATACACTCATGTCCATAAATTAAGGATAATTCAGAAACACACAGAAATTAAACTCTAAAATAAAAATTTCACCTGCAGAATTTTTACACACATTTTGAAGAAGAATATGCAAATTACAGGAAACCACCAGATGGCATAATAGTACGTCACAATGACGAGAATGTAAGGGAAGGGTATATAAGGAATGGTGGCAAAGAAGTAAAATTGTTCACAAGCGCTTTAAAAGCCTTTCAGTGCAATAACCGCATACTTATGGCACAAAGGAAGCATTTGGATGACTTTATACGTGGTAGAATAATTGGACGACTGGAATGTGGACGTACCCAGCTGGAAGTATCCGAGGAACTTGGAATCACCCAGATGGTCATCTTCAGGCTTTGGCAACGTTTCCAAGATGATGGAAATGTGAGTAGATGTTACAGCACAGGTCACCCCCGAGTTACAACGCCGAATGAGGACCGGTATTTGGCAGTTACTGCCAAAAGAAACAGACGGAGCACAGCATCAGACCTGTCTCTTCAGATCTCTTCAGCTACCGGTACGACAGTTTGAAGACAGACCATGTACAGACGCTTAGGGCACATTGGTCTATATGCTCGTAGGACTGTCAGATGTGTTCCACTTACCGCAACTCACTGTCGACTGCGATTAACCTGGAGTAGAGAGCATGCATTATGGACACCTTAACAGTGGTCTTGTGTGATGTTTTCCGACGAGTCCAGGTTTAGTTTGCAGTCTGATTCTCGCCGGACTTTAATATGGAGGTACCCTCCAGGTACACGTTACCACCAAGAGAGCACCATTGAACGACGCCGTTACGGTGATGCAGGATGGCTCGTTTGGGGAGGAATTATTCTTCGTTCCAGAATTGACCTGCATGTTCAGAGTGTAATGATGAGAGGCCATATCTATCGGGATGTCATTCTGGAACAAGATGTACGTTTGTTTCGGGATGCCATGGGTGCTGAATTTCTATTTATGGATGACAACGCCCGTCCTCACCGTGCAAACATTGTAGACGAATGCCTTCAATAGGAGGATATCACCCGTATGGATTGGCCAGCATACTCACCGGACTTGAATCCAATAGAGCATGTGTGGGATATGCTTGGCCGACGAATTGCAGCCCGTCAACCCCCTCCCACCTGTCTACCGGAACTTCGGAGGGCATTGCTTGATGAGTTGTGTAATATTCCCCAAGATCAGATTGATAATTTGATACTCAGTATGCCTAGGCGTTGTAAGACCTGTATTGCATCGTCCGGGAGACATAATCCGTATTAACCATCATACTAACCATGTTATACTGCTTTTTGTAAATAGGTTCTTTTTTGAAATTTGCTCCAGGGAGTAAAAATCGAAATTTTTATTTATTTTGTCAAACATATAGCATTTTTTTTTTTTTTTTTTTTTTTTTTTGTTTGATAAATAAACTTTACAAATAAGTCAAATTTGTTTTGCTTCAGTCTCTTTCTTTGCCTGAACTTCACTATCCTTAATTTATGGGCATGAGTGTAGAAAAGAATGTTTAGATCATTTATTATTCTTTCTTCATTTGTTTTGCCAAAAAATTGCATTTTCGTAAATTTTTCTTGTAATAATATTCTTAAGCCAATTTACATGTATATTCTGATTCAACTGATACTAAAGACCGGAAGAATTATTCTTTTATACGCTTTTTCAAAATAAAGATTCCAATCGTAGTAAGTTAACTTAGTGCGAAATTTAAAGTATTTTAATCATTTTTTATACTCTGAAATGAAGCTTTTAAAATAGCTAAATATATCTTAATTACGTCAATAATATAAAAGTTAGTTGTACCGTTATCTAAACAAAAAACCTATTTTTAATGTTTTGAAATTACAAATTTCTGTAATTTTTTTTTATGAATATATCAACTGACTTCCTTAAAGCATATAATAAACAGCCAGCATTCAATAATAAATAAGCAACGAATTTAACAAAACAAACTACTATAAATATTTCTTAAATATCTTATAGTACTATAATGGTTTATAATGTAAATGTTTTATGGTTATCTTTGTTAACAGCAAAAAAGGCTTGAATTAAACACGAAATAATTTTCAGTCAGGAAAATGTCTTAATCTTCATGAAAACCTCCAATGTCGTAATTCCTATATATATTTACAATACTATGATTCAACATTTTAAAGCATTCCACAAAAATAGCTAGTCTTCCCTTTAATATGTAAAGTAAAACTCATTTAAATTATGATATTACAGTGAAATAAAAAACATGCTTTGTGTACTGAAAGGAGATCAACTAAAATAAAACTAGTAATATGATAAAATATACTGTTCTCTGTTGAATATCAAAGTAAGAGCATGTCATTAATATTTTGGAGAACTGATTTATCTGAAAAAAATTCCTCTCTCTATATATCTTGTGTCTTATTCTTTAATATTTAATAAGGTATCCGAGAACATTTTTTTTAAAAAAAAATGGAGATATGGAGATTTTTTGTGGTTTTTAGATTTATTTAGTACATTTTTTTAAAGAAAAATGCTTAAATTAAGGTGAGAAAAATAAATTATTTCTACTAAAATGGGGAAAAATAGGTAAAAACTGTCAAAAATTACATAAACGGGGCCTGAACAAATTCTCAATCTTGATGTATTACTTTGCTATTTCTTTTCGAAATGACCTTCAGGATAAGAGATATTTTAATTTTTACAAAAATTAGACCACTTTACCTTAGCTATTACATGAAATTGCTTAAAAACAGTGATTATATTCACATAAGGGACTGTAAATTTTGTAATAAAGCAGCGATTGATAAATGCGAAGGTTAAAACACTTCTACTGCCATACAGGACGAACACAAAAAATTTCAGCAAATTACTTTAAAAACTTTTTGAGCAATTGCTGTCCCCATTTGAGCTTTTGGGGAAAAAAACACATTTCGAGTAAAACGCATTTTATAGTTTGACATCTTATGTAAAGTTATGAAATCTGCTTTTACTAAAACACTTGTAGTTTTTGTTCTACTGAATGGAAAATAAAACACTTGGTATTTTTATAAAGCTAATAAGATGGCCTATAAAATTAAAATAGTAAAAAATCATGATTTTAGGGTAGTTGGATACCTTAAACGGTCGAATTATATGTATAAGGAAATGTTTTCCCTACTAAAGGTAAGAACTAAAGGCTACATATTGCCTATTTACAAAGGAATAAGCAAACGAACATAACCAACCTATTTAAGAAATTTATTATGCTTCAAAAGGTACAATGAATATCACGGCGACAAAGAAAATACCCCTTTAGGTATTACGTATAACAGTAAAAACATACTTAATATTTTGATATGTTTGATTTATAATTCTTACAATTTATGCATTAGACCGTGAAAGCATTCATTTATGCAAAGTTGTGAGAACACTTTTTTGTTCATTTATTTCCATAGCTGTTGTTTAGCGGGAATATTTTTATTAAAGAATATTCTGAGGTGGAAGCAGGGCTTTCGGCTCAATTGAATGTAATCATCTTTTTTCTTTTGTCAATATTCGGTTTTTTTTCACGCGCTTCAAGTTTTCATGCAGAAATAAAAAAAAAATCCCCCCCTACACACTTGTAGTGTTTTTGTTTTTCAAATAAAAATAATAAAAGCAAAATTATATATATCGATAAAAATACTTTCTTTACTTATGAAAAAGTAAAACTCCGTTAGAATTATTCGTGGATAATAAAACTGAATCTCTCTTATTTCTGGGAAACTATAGAATAAAATAAACTTTTGAGTACCTCGTTTTATTATTTGTGTGATTAATTCTTTTAAACCATATGTTTGAAATATGCACACAAATATACATATGGTACAGTTTTATTTATAATCATCTAAATGAAGAGATCCAAAATTGTGTAGATTAAATTGTAAAGTATTATGTAATTATATAAGTAGAAGCTTTATATTAATTAACATATTCATATAGTTTCTTGAATTTTCTCTATATTTAAATACTTCCTTTATCAAATCTTGGATGGTAGTATAATAGTTATGGGAGCAATATTTTATTTAAAACGTTTTTTATTAGAATATTTTTATTGTCGAATAGAAAATGACAAAAATATTTTTAATATTTTTCCTAAAATTTTAATTTTTACTTCATAAGTTAAGTTTGTGATAAATCTTGGTAAAAAAAATATTTTATATTTGTTAATTTATAATGCTATCGACCTTTATTTTTCAAACTTGGAATTTGTATAAATAATCTGGCAATAAATGGTTTATTATTCTTTTAATCGGTTTTTAATGTTTCTACAAATATTTAATCTTTTTATTAGTATAATATAGATATATCAGACTTCTATCCATCATATTTCACATGATCTTGCTCAGTATTATAAATTGATAGTGGAAAGGTTGGCTAACCAAAATATATCCATTTAATTCCACTTTTTTATAAAGCAGTTCTATTGTTGTATAACATTTTTCCACTTTTTTTATAAAGCAGTCCTCTGGGTGCAATATTGATAATACAGCAGCACCACTCATCCATTTTGTTTCTAAAGGATTTCAGTTACTTATTTTAATCGGTATTATGCTAATCATTTTTGTCTCTCAAGTAAGGTACATTAAAAATTATGTGCATGCATTCTTTATTCAGAAATTATTATTTTTAATTATAACTAAAGCTAACATTAAATCACAAGTAACAAATAAACACTGTTTAAGGAAACTGTTACAAACAGATATTATTCTCCAGTATTAACCTATTGTTGTCTAATATTTAAAAATATATATTTCATTAAATGAAAGCAAAACTAAAAATCTCTTTAAATGTCATACAAGATGAGAAAATAAAAATTTTATTTTCATCTGGCAAATAATGATAAACGAAAAGTGGAAGTAAAATGATTTAGAAAGAATTTGTCAAGAAGTACAATTTTGCGAAATTTAAAAAAAAAAAGGTTTTCATATAGTTTTTTCCATTATCAGTTAATTGACCAATAATGCTGATAAGACAAACTATTGTATCTTCTCCACGGACAGACGGCATAGAGGCACTTTTAATGCAGATATTAAAATCGAAGACTACAACATCAAAAGAGTCACCTTCCCTATCTATCTCGGCGTAACCCTAGATTCTGAACTTCGTTTTACAAAGCATATTGAGCAAACTACTATCAAAGCACTCAGAAAATTGAATGTTCTTAGAAAACTCTGCGGAACTAAAGGGTGTTTTTTTAGAGGTATAGAACTTTAAATTGCAATAAAACAATGATGTATTATTCGATTGACATGAATTTTTTTATTCGAAAGATAATCTTGTGGCATTACATTTAAATATGATTTCTGGCATATGACTGCCACGGCTGGCTCGGATGTAGTCCAATCTGGACGTCCAATTTTCGATGACTTTTTCCAACATTTGTGGCCGTATATCGGCAATAACACGGCGAATGTTGTCTTCCAAATGGTCAAGCGTTTGTGGCTTATCCGCATAGACCAATGACTTTACATAGCCTCACAGAAAATAGTCTAGCGGTGTTAAATCACAAGATCTTGGAGGCCAATTCACAGGTCCAAAACGTGAAATTAGGCGGTCACCAAACGTGTCTTTCAATAAATCGATTGTGGCACGAGCTGTGTGACATGTTGCGCCGTCTTGTTGGAACCACAGCTCCTGGACATCATGATTGTTCAATTCAGGAATGAAAAAGTTAGTAATCATGGCTCTATACCGATCACCATTGACTGTAACGTTGTGGCCTTCATCGTTTTTTAAGAAGGATTCCACCAGCCCATAAAGCGCACCAAACAGTCAGTTTTTTTTTATGTAACGGTGTTTCGACATACACTTGTGGATTAGCTTCACTCCAAATGCGGCAGTTTTGTTTGTTGACGTAGCCATTCAACCAGAAGTGCGCTTCATCGCTAAACAAAATTCGCTTATGAAAATCGACCATTATTTTCGAAATAAAATTGCACAATTTGAAAGCGTTGTTCAGGCGTGAGTCTATTCATGATGAATTGCCAAACCAAACTGAGAATAAATCACTTGACAGCTGTTAAATCGGTCGCCATCTTGGAAAGTAATGCCAACTTAAACTTCTATACCTGGAAAAAAACACTCTGTACTTGGGGATCAAGACCAAGAACCTTAAAAATGCATACTTCTCTATCATTAGACCCGTACTTGAATATGCTGCCCCAATCTGGGCCCCGGCATCCGTATCCTCTAAACAGAAATTGGATTCTATTCAACATCGTGCATCTAAAATTATTATTGGTGCAGTTTCCTCAACTAACAACGGAAAAGCTGAAAGGGAGTGGGGTCTCCCTCCTCTCGAGTGTAGGCGAAACCTTGCCACTGTTAAGTTCACCAACAAATTACGATGTTACAAGGAAGATCACATCTCCACCAGAGTATTCAATGAGTGGTCATATACGAAGAGACTTAAAAGATCATCAACGCTACAACTTGATGAGGATATTAGAATCCAAATGAATTTAGAACATTCCATTTTGAACTTTATGCAAGAGCATCCCTTCCCCAGAAAGCCTCCTAATGAAAGGAAAATTACTCTAAATCTCCTGCGCCCTTGCTCAAAGAAAGAAGATGCAAGAATTCTCAAACAGAAGGGCTTTGAAACGATAGAGAAAATCTCTCAGGAGAATTTTGCGGTTGCCTATACAGACGGCTCATCTGACATTTCTCTGAACAAGATAGGAGCTGGCATTCTCTTCCAACTTTCAAATAAAGAAACAAAAATGCACACAATTAACACTGGGTTAATAGCGTCTAATTTTACCAGCGAAATTCTTGCACTTAAGGAGGCACTCATCCTGTATTCGACCCATCTGGAGCTCTCGGGCACAACTGAAGGATTGGCTATTTTCTCCGACTCAAGAGTGGCGTTAGAAGCAATCATTAAAGGAGATACGAACATAACTTTTGCTATCAATGTCCTACTTGAAATTTTGCATTGCAAAGGGAAATCCTGCTTATTGCAATGGATTCCTGGTCATATAAACATTGAGGGAAACGAGTGTGCAGACTCCCTGGCCAAAGAGGGCAGAAATGATGACCAACTTTGTCCCACCATTACGCTTGCAGATGCAAATGCGGTCGCAAATTACATACTTCTGCCTCATCGCTACAAAAAAAAAACCCTCATTGTCGATTTTGATTGCTCTAGAAATCTTACATCCATAATTGCAAGACTAAGGACAGGCCATTTTAAAGGTATGAAGATCTCATCAGACAAAACTAGAACTTACATCCCCTGCAAGAACTGCACCGAGGCCCAACTAACGCCAGACCACATCCTAGAATGTCCGGCCCTTACTCCGCATATTATACGGCTCGGAATGGTGCCACTGGCTTCGGAGCAACGCGAGGTTCTTTACAGCGCTGATGCGCCGAGACTTGCGGAGGCGGTTCAGAGAGCTCACGACATTATCTGATTGTCCATGGACACGACAAAAAAATTATCAGTTATAAAATTCATCATAGTTTATATATATATATGATGAATCTCCAGCCCTTTAAGAGTTGGTTGGGGTAAACTTACTACCAGGACAACTCAACCCACCTCCCGTATAAGAACTTTGACTTTTAATTTCGCCGGACTTAAAGAAGACACGCGTACTAAGGACTCACTCGCTGCTGATCAACGCTGAAACAGCTCTCGTTTTGTTATGGCTTGGAGTGCAGACTGCTTTACTGAATATTGAAATTAAATATGATAGGATAAACGGCTGCCCGTTGCATTTCTCCTGTCAATCCAAGAATTTCTCCAATACATGATATATATATATATATAATAAAAATATAATTTTTTTTTTTTTTCTTCAAGGATGATTGCATAGGGATTTATATAAATGATTGGTTAGATAATTATGATTATAATAATTTATTTGTCATAACCATGTAAACATCAAAAATTGCGAAAATATTACACCAGTATAGGCTTAATGTTTTCATTATTTTATAAGAAAATTTACAATTTGTTCGAAAAAAAATCATAAAAAAATAAATGAATTATAAGAAATCAGAATATTTTATACTCATCATAAATTGAATATTCACTAACCTAATTTATAAATAAAAAGTTTTGAATTATTTTCATCAACAAGTAAACTTTTTAACTGACATCAAAATTCTACATTTTTTTCTTTCTAGTTTTACAAATGTCGTTTTAAACGCAAGCGGCTGATGTTTCAAAGTATTTTTGGTCACTTAACTACAGGAAAATCATTATCTCGTTAAGAATTGCTTACTCAAACCTAAATCTGCAAGAGATTTGCTGATTTATGGTTTCGTACTTTTGGTGCTTCTCTCGAAAATAAAAAAATAGGTTGTGTTTTTACGCATTTGTTTTTGACAAGATCAGAGTTTAAAGCTTATCTTCTGCTAAAATTCAATATATATTTCTGATCATAAAAAATTGATTAAAAAGGATACGTATTGTGTTTTCTATGCTTTTCTTGAATCAATTTTTTCTAAAGTATGAATTCCTTTCCAATATTCATAACTAAATTAATTATTTCACAATAAAATGATACATTTTCTGTGTTTTCTTCTGGATAAAAGTTGATAAGTTTTTTTAATTCTTTTTTAAGCTAATGGTATGTACGATTGATTGGTAAATGAAAATATCAAATCGCTTTTATTATTTTAGATTCTAAGAAAGTAATTATTGTTAAAATAATGAATATGCTAAATTTTTTGTAACATTATATCAGAAACGTTTTCTTTATTGCTTTAAATTAGTATTTGTTATTAGCTAAAGCAGCATTGTTTTTTTTTGTAAATCCTTAATTGAAAATAGAAATTCAAAGGAGGATCTTATCCTTGTAGAAAAAAGAAGGAAAAAGTTTTACACTCAAAACGCCTGGTCGAAAATTTTGAAAGAGGAAATTTTAATGACATTAAAAAAAATCACACACATCAGGAAGTGCTGACATCGATAGGGGAAGGTTAAAGTTTCATGGGGAAAAAGTTATACATTCAAAAAAGCCTGTGTAACGCCGGGTTATACAGTTCGTTTTCTTTTGTACAAACAATTTTCTTTTGTTAAGAATTTCATGTTTTGTGCTATTTTCAAACTCTGATTTTAGTTTCACCACAAAATGTGGCTAAAACAAGTATCAAACTATTAAGTATAGATGTATATGTAATGATATCAATTGTTTATTAAAAAAATTGTTATTCTTATAAAAAGAAAACGCTTGTCATCCTCGTCAATTGACCGTGGTTCAAAATTACGAAGTTCGTCACCAATAATCGACTTGTTGCTTTAAAGGGCGATGTTAATAAATAATAATTATCGATATATTTTGATAACAGAAAAGGAATAATTTTCTCAATTTGTAATTAGCTAAGTTAAATAAATAAATAATTCTTAAAGTCTCTCTCGTAATTGAAATAATTCAACAATCACAAAACTAACAATTTTCATTCCGAAATATTTTCTTTCTTCGAATCTGGAACTCAATGAGGTATCTCAAAACATGTTAATTTTATTTTGATTTGATTTAGTTGTGTTAATTATTTATTGCTAGTTAATACTTCATTTCAAAAGAAAACTAACATTCATTTCTCATGCCTTGAGAGATCAGTTACGTAATATTTTCGAATTTATTTAAGTAATTGCTCTTAAGTGGATGTTTTTATTATTTTATGAGTTTCATTGAATATATGTTATTCTAGAACACCATGATTATTTTAAATATGGAGATTCCTAGTTTAATATTCTCCCAACTTTTACGATTTAAAGTACAGTGTTTATGTTAACATTACTGATATTTATAAAAGACACCTCAGATTGTTAGAATATGAAAATTCTTTTCAAACTTTAAAATAATACGAGACAGAAAATAATATAAGATTTTAACACATTTTCAATCTCTGCAGTATGTTTATGTAACTCAACGTAAATGATAAAACTTACATTACGAGAGTAACTTTATTTAGTTTCTTACTGGCAAGGATTTGTTAGGAATTTGCCGAAAGGTAAAGATATTTGTCTTCAAAAAGTATCGTCTTTGTATCTATCGTAAATAAGTTGGGTTATTTATTGAGATAAATACAACCCTGAAGTAAGTTTATATATTAATTTGCAATTTCAAATTTTGTTAGGGCTCCCAAAAGACATTCCGATACATTCATTGAAAATTGTAGAGTTTATTTTTTTCTATTTGATATCATTGAACATTTACAATTTTTCTTTTAAATAAATAGTAAATTAATTTATATTTCTTTCAATTTCTAGCAAATGCTTTATATAGATTAAGTCATAGCAAAGTTTCATGTTGACTGTTTCGAGTTATTTTGCGAAATTGAATTATTTGCAGAAAAACAAGACCGCAATGAGACGTAATAAACCGAAATTTTAAAGACATCCAATACTCGCACGTATAAAATAATTATTTAAATATGCGTTTGAGCCTCGTGAACTAATTAAAAAATTTTTAGTTCTCATAAATACTTGTGGATAGAAATATGCATTGTTTCGAAAATTTTATGTGATGTTATTAATGAAAAGTACATTTATAAAGATTTCAATATACGTTTAGAACTGAGAGCAAAAGGGGTCTAAAACATTGCATACAGACAACATCAAAATACATACTAATAACCAAACCAGGGATTTAATATACGTTACTTAAATTATTGTTTTAAATGCGAAAAAGGTAAACCGAAACATAACTAATTCATCAAATGTTGATAAAAAACTAAATTAAGATACTAAATCAAAACTAACAATGTATACACTGAAAGCTGGGTTATATCATTAAAAAAAGTTTTAAGACCTTAACGAAAAATATAAAATTGAACTTGACAAAAAACAATAAAGTGATTTTAAAAATACTTATAAGGTCCGAGTTTCTTTTCCTTATTGTTCTTTTCCCCAAAACTATTCACCGTTCCATCAAAAGTTTAGTTGATGGATAGAACCACTCGCACCATTGAATAATTGACTAAAATTTTAACTATCAGATATTATCGCTTTGTTGACGAATTATAAAATTGTTAAAAATACTCTCTTTTGCAAAAAAAAAGTGAAGTATTTTTTATCATTTTTTTATTAAAATTAAACAAATGTTATAAAATCTTATATATGGATATGAAATAATTATAACTGCAATATCGTAAGATCCATCATCAGCCATCCATCGCACTCTGAATGATAAAATTGGAAAAACTGCTTCCCGGAAATGAATATTTGTATACATCGATGTAAACAGTGATACAAATATTGCAAAGTTTATCTTATTTCGACAGGAGCTCAGATTTTGCTTTAGATTTGCGATATTTTCTGATACTCGAATCCTGGAACTTACCATGTCCAATACATGTTATTGATAAAAGGCCTGCTGATTTTGCTATTCAAGGAATATTATCAACAGAATGGAGGCATGTCAGATATAGGCTAACCATATAGTACTTGAAATTTCCATGCTGAAAAATAGCCTCAGTATGTCGTGTCACAAGGTGTCATCAACAAATCATTGAATTGCTAAAATTGTACGCTGGATGACTAGAGGTAACACTAGTGGCAGGTCGTAAGGCATATAATTCTAAATCCCATCTATCGCGTATTCAAGATATCAGTCCTTATTTTTAGGTTTTTTAAATATTTATTATGACAACACACACGACACACAAACAGTTAAATATAAATTGAAAACTACTATTTTGTGGGTAGGCACACCCACCGATTTGGGGGGTTCCGATATCGGCCAAAGTTGGTTACAGACTGACTGAATCCCCCCATCGGTTAGGGAAGGTTCACACATATTTCCTTTTAGAGATTACTGAGCAGCAAACCGCCACACCATCACACCAGATATAATGGCTGCATATATCTGTGAGAACCCCCCTGGGTTCCACCCTGAAGACCAAGATTGAATTGAGGCAAAGAATTAGCAGACGACATTTTTACTATAACAAATTATGTTTATTCACTTGAATCAATTATCAACCTTCTAAATAAAAAGATGAATCAATATGTCTACGTCAATGGGGGATTGAACTTTAATTTTAAATTAAATCACGAAATATGATACTAATCATTTATTAAACTCAATATCGAACAGGTTTACCGGAATAAGAGGACCGAGAAATATACGCAATTTGAATTACTAGCAATCATTAACTTTCCACTAACTCTATTATACACTGGTGTGCAAAAATTAAGGACGAGACGGTTTTTTCAATATAACTTTGTACAAAAGCTTTCCAAATCAACACATTTAATACCGTAAGATCCCCAATACGTAAGGACATGAGTAATATGTAAGCAACACTTACTAAAAGAGAAATCAGAGGGATAAAAAGAAGCTTGATTGAAAAAGTAGCATGGAGCGCAATGCGACTGAAGGCCGAAACATCCCTGTGATGGGTGTCCAGCAAGAAACATCCGGTCTTTAGTAGGGGATATGATCTCCCCTGACTGCTAGGCAGGTTTCACAGCGTCTGCCCATGCTGAGAATGAGGGTGTCAATGAGTTGTTGAGGCATTGCTGCCCATTCGTCTTGCAGCGCCAATCGAAGCTCCCGAATCATTACTGGTGGTAAGGTACGAGCTGCCAAGCGTCTGCCTAGAAAATCCCATACATGCTCGATGGGATTGAGATCCGGAGATCGTGCCGGCCAATCCATACGTTCAATATCTTCACTCTCTAAGAGCTGTTCGGTAGCTACTGTGCAATGACATGGTGCATTGTCGTCCATGAATAGGAACTGCAGACCCACAGCGCCTCTAAAAAGACGCACATATGGAAGAAGAATCTCGTTACAATAACGGGTCTCGTTGACTGAACCTGCGTCGAGGATGTGAAGGTCTATACGACTACCAAGCATGATGCCTCCCCAAACGAGAACACCGCGACCTCCATACCTGTCCCTTTCAATGATGTTTGAGGGATGATTGCGGCTTCCCCGCTCTCTCCAGATGAGTATGCGATGAGAATCGCTACTCAAACTGAATCTGCTCTCATCTGTAAAAGTACTCGTCCCCATTCATTGTCTCTCAATTCCGGTGTTCCGGAACCACAGAGAACGCCTTCTCCGATGGGCAGGCGTTAAAGGTACACACCGTACAGGGCGTCGTGCAAACAGACCACCATCGTGCAGTCTTCTGGCCACGGTAAAACGCGATATCGGTCGTCCAGTCGCCTGTGTCGTGTGTCTAGCGATTTCTCCCGCTGTCTGCCGCCTGTTTCTTCTGGCCTGTAAGACAATGTACCGGTCATCTGCGGGTGTGGTTCCTCGTGGACGACCACTACTGAACCCCGGATAGCGGTTCCTGTAGTTTGAAATTGTCTCCAAAGTCGTGAAACGATGCTGTGAGCAATTCCGAACTCTGCAGCCACACTTGTCACACTGCGGCCTTCCTCCAACTTCCCAATGATTCGACCTCGGGTAACAGCAACCAGATGTCGTCTAACAGATTGATTATTCGCCATTTCTCGCTGAGGCAGGAACTCGGTGTGATTTTAACTGCTATACGGCGTGCAATCTCTTTGCCAGAAATACTGATCTTATACCGACAACATGCTTTAAACTACTCAGACACTTCCCCATTACGTCTACCTGCATATCTGCGCATGTGCTACCGTACATCACCTTACTTAATCTCCTGATTGGTCTTTCTGTCCGCTCTGCCTCTTCGTTCAGCTGATATGCTAATTTTTCGACTTCGTCCTTAATTTTTGCACACCAGTGTATATTTACTCTTATGATCCGATAATTGAAATTGAAATATCACCTGACTTTTACTACTTCACTACTTCTTTCAAGTCGGCTCAAACTTTCCAAAGGTAGATCGCTGCCCGATAATCAGCCAGGAGCTAATCACACAATCAACTTGAATCTTCTTAGAACTCCGTCAATGTATCTCTGAGCTCAATAGCCTTCTCTCTGCTAACTTACAACACTCTCCTTAAATACTTTGATTCATTTGCATATCCCGGTTTCTCCTTTTAGAGCTGGTTGGAAATATACGCGAATATACAGTCCCCAAAGACGCCCAAGAGTATTAGGGATAAAGTGCCGTACAGATTCGTCACATATCTGTAAAATAAAGGCTGATCAATATGGTTCTCCCCTACACGACATTTCTTTATTAATATGGTATTAAAGACTGACATCTCATAGATTGCAGACAGCATATCACCATTAAAGCTGAATTCCGTAAAACAATGGTATGTACCCTAGGTGAAATAGAAAAGGCTGTAGTGCATTATATAGTGAGCCTTCATACCATTAGGGAAGTTTGCGGCTATCCCACAACGCCCGACCTTTCCACGCACTCGTACACCGTGGTTTTTGAAAGTTTATTTCACCGGTAAGTTTCTTGAACTAACCGTAGCTTTCAGGACCTTTCCACAGCCTTATCTGTAGTATGTGACTATCTTTCTATAGGATCAGTCACTTTCGCGTATTCCACCTATTGTGACCCTGTTCGAGTGAATGAATGAATGAGTGAGTGTTTGGGTTTGTGGTACAAGTGCCAATTCCGGCTAAACTGCGCCAAAAACTATAAGTAATCCAAAAAAAAATTACTCAAACAATTAAATATAACAATTGAACAAAACAAATGAATCTTTACATAAACTTCAGCACACTTAAAAATATTTTATACTATGGTTTGGACGGGAAAAGGAAAGAAAGAAAAAATTGGATGATAAGAAGTAGGATTGAAAATAGAGAAGGATCACTAAGGTATCCCTGGAGCGTGTTCATCAAAGACAGTAAAAATCTTGGGAAAAGGAAAGGATCACTATTACACCTCGGGATTGTGACACCCGTACTCATCTAAAGAAAATGAGCCCCCTGAAGGCATACATTCGGTTAAAGGGTCCTGAACAATGTCTTAAAGTCTTTATTGTATTGTCTCCAGGGCAATTGTAAATATCCGCAATTGTTACCTGTTTTATACAATATTCGTTGTAAGGTTTAAATACTCCCTAAGGTTAAAGTTCTTTCATCCATCGGTCTTGAGAATTAACAATCTGTGTACTTGATATATATAATCGGTATAAATGACTTTGCATGCAAAAACATACAACTGATGGCCTTATGGCGTGAATTTTCACCCTCTGATATAGATTATTGACAAATATTCTTCTAGTTTTGAACTAATGTGATAAGATAATGACATCCTAATTTATATTTCATTACCTGAAGTGCAATCAGCCGTATTGTAGTTCCTTTTTTCCTCTCTTTAAATCACGGGTACTGAACTTTTTTCCTCGCTGGGTCACATACATACCACATGTATTTCTCGCTGGGCCACATACATACCGCATGTATTTACCGCGGGCCACACCATGATGATAATGGTGGGGGTGGGGAACACTAAGACCAAAGCAACATTGGACAAAACAAAATTAATCGAAATATGAAAGCTCATTTTTTTGGATCTTACTTTATTACTTTACTAACCTGTGTATCAAACACATACAAAAAATATTTACTTTAATGCATTTTTTAATGAATTATGGGGTACTTTCGATTTAGTTTCCTTCATAACCAAGCCTCTTATTTGTGTTCTACTATCAAAAAAAGCAAATTGATAGATTTGCTTGCTTGATTGATAAAACTTCCCGCTAAATTTTTAGTACATTGTTCTTAAATAATTGGATTTCTTAGTGCAATGGGCTGTGATTGGGCCACTGAAAAAAGCCTGGCGGGCCACATGTGGCCCGTGGGCCGCGGTTTGAGTATAACTGCTCTAAATGATAGTTTTTACTACAGCTGATGATAAAATATTTACATTTTCAAATACTTTCTACTAACTCTTAACACTGTGTGTCTATCAGATACTATGTTTTTTTCTTACCATATGGAGAGTATTACAGAAACTAACCTAAGAAAATTTTAGATTTCATTCTTATTCTTATAACTTATTTATAATTATTAAACTTTCTATTATTATCCATACTTATCTGTATGCGTGTAGATTAAAAGTTTATCGTTAAATTTATGCCTATTAACCTTTTCTTGATGTAATATAGCCAAATTATTTTTCTTTGTTTTGCGAATGTAAAGAAAAAACGAGCAATTTTACAATTTTTTTTTTGAAGTTTACAGATTTTTTTAAATTTCTACTATTAGCTTACACTCTCTCTATATATATTTATTTATTTTTGTGGAATTTTCAATCCTTAATAAAATACATTTTAAAACGCTCAATTGAGCAGAAATTTTATATACATGATTATTTTGGATGACAATACAATAATTTAATTATAATTAACAAAATTAATTTTGATTAAAACTAATTATTTGAAGAATTACAAATACAGCCACGTTGGCGACTTGTGTCAAAACTTGAAAAGGTTTTTTACTCACGTTTTAAGGCATTCAGTGGAACTGAAATTTTATATACACGAATGTTTCGGATGACATACGATACTTAAGTAGTACTTACTAAAAGTAGGAATTTACTTCAAAATTTTTTTTTATGTTACTTGTTTTTTTTCAATAGCATTCATTATAATTTAAGTACAAAAGTTAAAATTAAATATCAATAAATTTTCTCGAAAATTAAACCCAAAATAAACATTTTTATTAAATCATTGATATTAATTAATGTCTCTTTTGGACGTAATACGATGGCTATTAGTGACAGATCTCGTAATTCTGAATAACGGTCAAATGTGAAGGACGCTACCTGAGTTGACATTCTACTCTTCCCACAGGCTCAATTCCATGACCACCAAATAACTCACGTCAAGGATTAAAACTGACCTGAAAAATATTGAAAACTATTCCTGGGTCATACCTTTCAACCACAAGTGACATAACCACGAAAAATGGTTATAGCTCTGATTGAAACTGACATATCGTCTAAGCCAGTTTTACATAAGTTAGATGTGAAAATTAGAAATGACGTTTCAAAGGGTTGACTTTCCACGCTTAATGTGACCAATAAAATATTAATGGAAATTATGTTTAAAATCCACATCCAATCTAAATTAATGATATTAAATTCCACTTGGAAGTTTGAATTCCTTGAGTGTTTAATCATTGAACCGCATCTGGAAATATAATGAATCTCACATTATTTGTTGGATGAGCATTAATATTGAGGTTCTCGGGATTGATTTGACGTAGTTCGGATGTTTAGTGTTTCTGTTATATTTCTTAATAGAAGCAATGAAGATGTTCAGAGTACATATTTTAACTCTAATGGCAATTTCAAAAGTACAGGTTTTATTTTTCGCTTAGAAAACACAAATTTGATGTTGAAGAATTGTGAAAATTAATCTATCGTAAAATTTGTTCAAACATCCTCAGAAGCTAAAATAACTTATATTAATTAAAAAGTATTAATCAATTAAATTTTTATAGCTATGTTTAAAAAATTAATTATTTTTATGGTTATTATGATCATTTTTAGATTCTGTATTCATTAGGATTAGCAAAGTTTTTAAAGAAGAATTTTATTAAAAAATTATTTTTTGAACGTGCTTTTTAAGAACGAGTTCAAAACATGAAAACTCATTCAAACATCTATATAAAAGTATTAAAATACTCTACAGTTAGTATTATGCTCGTAAATGATAATAATTGCTCAATATCAGTTCCATGTGCAATTTAAGTAAGGCATACGTTTTAAAATAATTAATACATTTGATCGAAAATTCTATTAACATAAAATTTACTCTAATTTAACTTTTATTTTCACATGCCTTTTTTTAAAAATTTAAGTGACATCATAGATAGCAAAAAATTTATTTCATTAATTTGTCTAAATGTGATAATTATAGTTTCACACACACACACACATGTTACACTTATTTCAAATAAATATCATTTTTTTAATTGTACCACATTTTAGCAACACCAAAACATTTCTACCATTTTTATTTTTATATTTTTCGATGTACTTTCAATTTAATAAAATTTCACAAATTACATGCTAAAAATGGTTTTTATGCTTAAATACGTGCAGACGATTCACAAATTAATGAAATACTTTTACGAAAACAGAATGTAAATAAATTATGAATTCCACAATTTTCTTTTTGCCATTTTTCTTTTTTTTTCTAGTTATATTTCATTTCATTTCCAGAACTACAATGAAAATGTAATTTTTATGCGTTATTCAATTGAAACTGATGTAATTTTTGTACATCACTAGCCCAATAGGAATTCTGCATTATTTACAAAAATGCATAAATGAGTTACTTATGTATATACAAAGGTGTTTTTCATTCCATTTATTCACTTTGTTTATTGAAAATATTCGGAAATCTTGTATTTGGCAATTACATTTAGGTTTATTTTATAAGAATTAATCACGAATGCCTATGAATTTTTTCTTCAATATTTATTTTTCTTCTATGCATTTTTCCTTCTATAACCATAAATATCATTTTATTGAAATTTGTATTGAATCGTTGGTAAATTAATTTTCTTATTATAAAGTAGAAAAAATAAATCTAATATGCAAAATGACATAACTGTAAAATAAATGTCTCATTGTTTTTTTTTATTTCGAATAGAAAACTTTTGAAAAACTAGGGTAAGAAAAAAAATTTGTAATTTAACAATTTTTCAAAAAAATTTCATTGTTTATAATTCTATTTATACAAACTTGAAATATTTAACTGACTAGAAATTACATTGCGTCTAGATTTTAAATAAGTTAGGCTAAAAGATAAGGTTTCAATATCAGAGTTTTCCCCAATATATTTGTTCACAAAATGGCTAAACATTCTTTTTTTTTATGTAACTGTTTTACACAAGTAAAAAGTATAAAGAGATAGAACTTATATACATACTTCAGTCTTTCTTTTTTCTAGTAATCTTACCGAAAATGTGAAAATTCTGTTTAGACAAGTATAGCAGAGAAATTTAAATGTGTGAATAGGATAAGAAAAAGATTCTAAATTCTATAAGGAGAGTATTTTCTTTCAACAGTGAGAAAAAAATTAAGGTTTTTTACGTCCAAGAATTTTGTAAGCAGATACTCTCTTGTTACCTTTTTTTTTTTTTATATTAAACGTTTCAGAACTTTCTAGTTGGTTGTTTCGACGCTCAATTTTTTCTTAAGTTTAAAGCTGAATAAATATCAACATACATCATAGTTTAACATTTCAATTTTTTAAAGCTTAAAATAAAATAATTTAGTTTAACACAAATGCACCTGAGTGCATCTCATTTTTATAATTTTCTACTAATATTGCCTACCGGCCTCAATTTGCGTTAAAAGGCAACTTTAATAAATTTCCTAACCAATAAAATAAATCTAGTTCTCATTTTTCTTATTTTCTTCATGCAAAAATATTTAGAATTTTATTTTCTGTTCTTCCTATAGGAAGGAATTTGTATAATACATATCATCAATTAAATGAATACCTGCAAATTATTTGTTTAAGTGTTTTATATACATGTGGCTTATATAAATACGTCTCATGCAAATGCAACATTTTAAAAATAATAAAAATAAGTTGATAAGTTTAAAAACATGAAATATGTGAATATACATACAAATTTCGCAGAATTTTTTTAGAGAACAAAGGCTTTTTACTTTAAAAAACATCGAAGAGGTTGGAAGCACCCTTAAGAAAAAACAAATATAAATACGAATGAAAAAAAGAACTTAATTTTTTTTTCTGCTAAATTAAGAATGTTTATATTTTAAAGTAAGAGGCAGATAATGAAAAATTAGCTCAGCAGATAATGAAAATTTAGCTCATTCAAAAAAATCGTCATGTATAACAATATTCTTTAAAACAACCTATCTTAAAAAGTAATTTTATTCTAAAAGTTTTCATGTAATATCATTTTTTAAATCAGAATCAATCACTATCACGAGTTGTAAATAGTTTCGCACATATTTCTATGATAATTTTCTCCAAGAGCTAATAGTGTTAATCTGCCCGGGCAAATTGCAGTGATTTCTCACAGTGTTTTATATATGAATTTACATATTCTCTGAAGTTTGAATACTTTCTTTCACATCTTTTATTCTTATATCATGAGTAATAATGTTAATGATATTTAAGTAGCTTAACAACACGCCTTACCTTAGCAATCATTTTAAGTACCCAAAAAATTGTACATCGAAAGATAAATAAATTACTATAATATAACAATGCAAATCAAAAACAGAACATTAGACTATGTTATTGAAAATAAAAGGATTTCAAAATATTAATTTTTTAATTATATTTTAGAAAAACAACAAAACCAAAAATTATTTAGCCTTACTGCTTTTCATTGCTACCCATTGCAATTTTCTTTGCTTTTATTCAAATATGATGGATTGTGTTGTTTATCCTAAGCCTGCGTTTCTCAAACTGGGGAGCGCACTTCCCTAGGGGGGGGGTGATAACCCTACGTGACAAGCACGAGCATGTCGAAAATAAAAGATTTAAAAACATTATTAGTTTAATGAGAAGAAGAAAAACAAAGTACATTCTGATAATAAAAAATAAAATACATATTTATTGATATAATATATCAGCTCTGCACAATGTATTGGATTATTAATTTAATAATACTGAGTTAACTACTACTGAGTTCTAACTGAGTTAAGAAACAGTTTTACTTTGATCCCATGGGCTTGTCATGCATAAAAAATTACATAAAATATTTAATACTTATTTTTTGATAATTTGTACGGTTTATAATTATAGTCGTATTGTATCTTTAGCATCAAAGTACATTATTATTGCATTCAATGCATTGTAATTGTATGGAGAGGGTGCGTTTGAAATTATGATTGAAAATTGAGTCGCAAATATTGAAAATATGAGAAGTACTTATCCCTTCAAAGGCAGGCCGATTGAACTAATAATCATTGTGTTCAATGTAGTATGAACAATTTGACAACTTCATTTCTGGGAATACATTATTTTCATCTTTGAATAACTTTATCCATTTTCCCCTGAACTTATAGCTGCTACACTAAAAAAGTTTGGAATTCTTTGTAAAATGTAATTCTACAAAGCCTTAAAATTTTTTCTCAAATATACCTGCAACAATAACCAGATTGCGGAGCTCATTAACAGCAAAAAAATAGTTAATGCTAAACTGTGTGATCACTGGCGTAGTTAGTTCTGAGGGGGTCCTGTATAAAATTCCTCCGGGGGCCCTTTTTAGGTATAAAAACCCTATTAATTGGGCTGTAGTTACACATGTTGGGGCCCTGTATCATTGATATGGCGGCGTCTACGCTTCTGTGCGTGATCCTTCAAATCTTACCACCATTTTATGTTTTACTATCTGAAATAGCGTGTTATAATGAAGCACTGAACAGACTAATCTAAAACTTGAACATACTGTATTTAAGTGCATAGTCGTAATAAGATTAGATTGAAGAATTTGATTGTTTTCAGAATTACCACATTTTTACGAATCTAGGCTGCCATTGATTCTAAGCCTCACCACCGAGCTCTGCCACGTTTTTTGGGAAAAAATAAAATAGTATAAAATAAATTATCGATATCCAATATTTACGAAATTTTAATAAAAATTAAAATGAAAACTAGCTTGAAGTGAATAATTAGTTTATTTTACCAGTATTAAAAACTTTTAAGCATATATAGGGTGTTTTTTTTAGAGGTATAGAACTTTAAATTGCAATAAAACAACGATGTATTATTCGATTGACATGAATTTTTTTTATTCGAAAGATAATCTTGTGGCATTACATTTTAAATATGATCAAGCAAGGCGTAGATTCGTCGAATGGGCCCGAAACGAGATTGCCGTTGTTCCCGATTTTCATAAGCGAATTTTGTTTAGCGATGAAGCGCACTTCTGGTTGAATGGCTACGTCAACAAACAAAACTGCCGGATTTGGAGTGAAGCTAATCCACAAGTGTATGTCGAAACACCGTTACATCCAGAAAAACTGACTGTTTTGGTGCGCTTTATGGGCTGGTAGAATCATTGGTCCGTACTTCTTCAAAAACGATGAAGGCCACAACGTTACAGTCAATGGTGATCGGTATAGAGCCATGATTACTAACTTTTTCATTCCTGAATTGAACAATCATGATGTCCAGGAGCTGTGGTTCCAACAAGACGGCGCAACATGTCACACAGCTCGTGCCACAATCGATTTATTGAAAGACACGTTTGGTGACCGCCTAATTTCACGTTTTGGACCTGTGAATTGGCCTCAAGATCTTGTGATTTAACACCGCTAGACTATTTTCTGTGGGGCTATGTAAAGTCATTGGTCTATGCGGATAAGCCACAAACGCTTGACCATTTGGAAGACAACATTCGCCGTGTTATTGCCGATATACGGCCACAAATGTTGGAAAAAGTCATCGAAAATTGGACGTCCAGATTGGACTACATCCGAGCCAGCCGTGGCAGTCATATGCCAGAAATCATATTTAAAATGTAATGCCACAAGATTATCTTTCGAATAAAAAACAATTCATGTCAATCGAATAATACATCCTTGTTTTATTGCAATTTAAAGTTCTATATACCTCTAAAAAAACACCCTTTACATGAACCTGCAATTATACTCGAAGCGTCAGTATCATTTTCAATTTTCTGCATCCAATGAATTTTTCCGCCTTCAATTGTAAGGCGCGCATGTGGCCATGGTAGCCGAGGGGTATAGGTATCGGATCGTGGCTTGCCTTGTCACGAGTTCGAGCCCAGTACCACTAAAGACCCGATGCAAGTTAGATTTGTCGAGAGCTGAAACGTCCTCCCGTTGGTGTGGTGTGGTAGTTAGGAGAGGGGGGTGCCAGCTCAGGTGTCGTCCACGTCACTTGACCATGGTTCAAATTTACGTGGTCCGTCGCCAAAATCCCTCGTGTAGCTGAACAGCGCGACGTAAATATTCAATCAACCAATCAATCGAAGCCGTGAACCGTTTTCAGTAGCATGATTATTGGAAAGAATATGCAACTTCAATTCGAATAAGTAGCGTAAGTCGCAAATGATCTAATAGCTCTTTACTCCAAATTCATCGGAATACGATCGTTAGTCCCAGAGATATTTGAGAAAATACAAGATTATTATTTTCAAATGATTTAGAATATTTTAGTTAAGCGTAATAAATAGATTGTGTTGACTCAAATTTATAAATTAGTATACATATGTCCTTAAAATTCTGTAATTTCTAATCTCAACTTCAAAGCTGAATATTTCCTTAACAGAATTAATTGCATGAAAATTTCGATTTAAAAATTTAATGGCATGAGGAATCCAATTTTGTAACATTTCACATGTTACTATTCACTTTGCGCTCTTAACTGTATTTAATAATTCATTAATTCTTACTATTATATTATTGTTATTATTATTATTATTTTGCCATTTTATCTTTTTGAATAGGAAAAAAATTATTTATTTTTCGATGCAAAAAACTTTGAAAGGTGCCGAATATATAGAAATATTTTGTCATCAAATACTTTGAGGCACTCATTTTACCTCATTTGCATTGTCAAAACTCTGTAACTCAAAGGTTTTCCAGCAGAAGTTTACAAAATTTGAAATTTAGCCTTTTTCACATTGTGAAATTAAGAACATGAATAACATTGACATCGGTAATGAGAAAATTTGGTAACTACATATTAGCGTCACCGCAGAAAAATTTACGCCACGTGAATCGCGCAATGATATCAAAACACAGATTCTTATATGACTTGTTTGAAGAAAAACAATTCTCGTGGCTCAGTTTTGGCTGCGGTGACGCTAATACGTAAGTACCGGAAACTCTGTCTATAAGCTAATTAAGTTGATTTATTTGTTAACACCATGAACTGCTTCACGCTGTTAATAATGATTACAATTTTGTCCAGCTCCGACGAAAATTGCGAAATTTTTATTAACGTATCCGACTACTTGCGACAGCTTTTTTTTTTTGAAAAAATGGAGATATGGGGAATTCTTTTTGTGTGATTTTTTGATTTATTTAGTATATTTTAAAGAAAAAAATTCTAACACTGAAAACAGAATAAAAAATTTATCATTATTAAAATGGGAAAAAACTGATAAAAATGAAAAAAAAAATTACATAAGCGGGGCCCGCTCTGTACAAAAATTTTATGAACAAATTCCCAATTTTTCAATTTTGATGTGTTACTTTGTTATTCATGTTTAAAATGACCTTCAGGATAGTAGATATTTTAATTTTTACAAAAACTAGAGCTCTCTATATTAGTGATTATATGAAATTGCTTAAAAAACAGTGGTTATATTCACATAAAGGACTGTAAATTTTGAAATGAAAGTGATTGATGTATCTGAATGTCAAAACACTTTTACAGTTATACATAACGTACACAAAAAATTTCGGCAAATTATTTTAATAACTTTTTAAGCAATCTCTGTCCTCGTTTCAGCTTTTCGAAAAAAACACATTTCGAGTAAAACGCATTTTAAAGTTTGACATCTTGTGTAAAGTTACGGGAACTGCTTCTACTAAAACACTTATAATTTTTGTTCTACTGAATGGAAAATAAAAAACTTGGTATTTTTATTGAGCAAATAAGATGATCATAAAAAAAATTGTTAATTTTTGAAAAAAAATCATGATTTTAGGATAGTTGGATACCTTAAGGGTGTACAATTTTTTCTGACTGCACTAGTGTCTCACTAGAACAGTACAATAAAAATCAAACATAAATTTCATGACTTTCGAACACTATCCATGTATTATTATCCAAGGTTGCACATCAAGCAACGCAAATCCTTTGAGCTACAATAAAAATCACAAATCCTGTTTTATCATAGTTACATATATATCAATTATTACAAAATATTATGTCACACAAAGTACTTTTTTTAAATTTTTGCTTTATATTTGTTTACTTATCATTTTCTTCTTTTTTTAGCAGCAACCAAGGCAGCAGAAAAAATTCTATAACTTCTCCCTCAAGACGCCCCGTACGCTTACGTAATGTTATTTCAGGACATGAATCGGTGGAGACACTATTTTTGAAAGCCACAGAGGTAAGAGATTTTTCGATTCGAACACTTAATACACTCTATTTTGAAAACGGAATGTTAAAATCAACGAGAATGAAAAAGCAAAAGATTTTTGGCTTTATCCTCTATACCTTCATTAAATGTGATGATATAGAAATATATAAGCAGTTAAAGAAAAAGTTGTTCAAAGTTTGAGGCATAGATATCATTTGTGAGGAGCTATAGACCTATTTTCATCCTTCCAAATATCTTTTAGGTGGTTATCTAGCACTCTAAAGCATTTATAACCGACTCTCGAGTCCATCTTTACAAACTAGTGAGATGCACTAAACTTTCTAAATAAAAATTTTCACGGTTGGCAGCAAGCCATTTTGGACTGTAACAAGAATTGCATAGTACAAAGATATGAAGAATATTTATCGGAATATCTCCGTATTCTAAACGTTTACAGAGATTTGATCAGTATTAAATCTATTTCGTTATAGTTTTTTCTTTTTTTGTATTCCTTTTTCAAGTTGAAGGAAAAATGGATTTTACAGAAAATAACTATTCAAACAACCGCATAATAATGCACTTGAGTTTCGAATGAATTTTATTACAGAAAATATGCGATGAGGCAATTGCAAAAATCATTTATTTTGCAATAAGATTTTGGTGTTATACTGGGACTTGTTATAGAATTTTTATTCTTGAAAGATTTTTCGATTTTTAGGTAAGTTAGCATAATAATTAACTTTTCAGTGAGACAAACGAAGCAAGCCGATAAAATATCACGGGAAAAAACCCACTTGAACACACAAACGTAAATTATTAAATATTTTCTAGTCGATGAATTTTAATTTGGCCGTAACCCTTTCTATCACTGTGCATATCTGACATTCTATCAAACAACTAATAATAGCTGAATATTAAGTTTGTCTCGTCGTTTCTGTTTAAATTCTCTTAATACATTAGATTGGCAGAAAGACGACAGTAGAAAATCAAGGAACAGGAATAGGTGATAAGAAATCTTTATTTTACGACCAAATGCGTTTGACAATTTAAATGCGTACTATGACCATAATTGATGCAATGATCTACTGTACAATGAGATGTAATCTTTGTATTCTATACGTGCTTTATTCCATAAATTTATTTCGATTGACTAAAGCTAGATTTTGTTTTCGGTGTCATTTGCTCTAACTTCTCAACATCGGCAATTCGGAATGGTATTTTATCTAATTATCATGCTTGTCAATAGAATAGACATTAAATAATTACAGAAATTATCGATCCAGATTGATGACAAAAAAATTATGTATCGTGAAACAAACGACCAAAATACATTTAGTAGATAAAGTAAGAGGCGCATTCCCAAACAGATTTTGTTTTGAGGAGACTCAATATACTAATGCACTTCATCTATATAAAGGACTTTATATTCTTCCATAGAAGGTTGCTTACTATAATCCTTTGTAAAAGTTTCAATTTTTAAAGATTTTTAACGACATCTTACAACTCTCTTCGCTTTGCGCACCGTGTTAGGTTATCTTTTTGATACATTTTTTAGCGGTACATCTATAGACCTTATGCGACTCTGATATTTTTCGGTTGAGTCTACAAGATTATTAGACGTTTTTACAATGAAATGGAACATTGTAGGCCTCTAGATTCGAGTAAATCAGGATACCGAAAATTTAGTGGAGCAACCTGTGAAAAGTTTCCCTTTTTTTGTAAGGGAGTGTATTTAAATACATAGTGATTAAAATTTAAGTTACACTTTCAAAATGCTATAATAAGAGAATCACGAATCAGAATGACTTCAAATTTGAAATTAATATACTTGAAAAGAAGAGAAATGGTATGACATAAGAATAAAAGTTACAAAGTTTATCAATAGATAGCGTTGCGTAAGCAGCATAACGAAAGAAAATGGATTGGGCTACAAGTGGGCATTTTGAATCGAATTACGATGGATTTGGCATGAGTTTCCCTCTAAGCCAACTATATTGATCAATGTGTATCATTGTTTCGATGTTTTGAGGAAGAAAATCACTTCCAAGTCCTCCAAGAATTGTTGCAATATTAGTGAGAAGCTCATCCACCACGGCAAGGCCGCACAACAAAGATGTCAAACTCAAAGGCTAATTTGGGCCAAACGAATAAGGTTTAACTCCAGGTAGGCCGCAAAAAAATCAATATTCATAGAAACGTAGGATTATTTTGAATAATATTTTATAATAAACATACATAAAAAGAACAAAAAAAATGTTTACGTCCAGGCGTTGACATATCTTCTCTGCTATTATTTTTTTCTAATTTGGGAGAATTTTTATTTTATTTAAAAAATTGTGTGCCGATATGTTGGCTGGGCCGCAAAAAAGTTCATTGTGAGCCGCGAGTTTGACACGCTTGCCGTATAACACTGGAGATAAAAAATTGTCTTTGGGTTAATAACCGTATAAAAGCAACAATGAAAACGCCAATGATTTTTTTTCTTATGCCATACTATTTTCTCCTTCGTCAAGTATATTCATTTCAAATTTGAACCCATCATTTTTCTGGAAAATAAAATGTAATGAAGAACAAAAACCTAGATTCTTAAATACTTCCCTATATATATATATATATATATATATATAGAACACTTATGAACACAGTGTATTATGTACAGTTACATAATACACTGTGTATGTTACATAATACACTTATGTACAGTCTACAGTTATGTATTTGCTTTTCTCTGAGGTAATTACGAAGCAGAATACTGAAGTACAATTCTTTGTTCAATCGATTATGAACCATAGTAGCATCAAACGCATTATAAACAGATGTAAGCAAAGATTGACGCTAATTTAAAGAAAACAATTTTTATTTCATAACTAATTCATAACTTATACCCGCATATCTCGTGAGACATTTATCTTATAATAGATCGAAATATTTTTCAAACATAATAAAAATCGATTTACGTAGAGCAAGCCTTACATCAAATATTGAGTTATTTTTGCTTGTCTTTCACACTATAACAAAATAAACAGTAGTCCCCAACTGAAATTAAAATATTGATATACGATGTTATTAAAATATAAGGTAAACATTTAAGGACTCTTTTAAAATTAAATAATTATCCATTATAGCTTCCCATAAATATATTCGATAAATCGTATTCAAAAAAGAACATTTTTTGATATTACTAGTTTGTTTAAAAACTTAAGTTGTGGCAGATGTAACGAAAAATATTCAATAATATTACTTTGTAATATTTTTCCAAAGGCCAATTTCCGTGTTGTTCAAATTTCAACCTGACTTTGCAAATTTTTCTTTCGTCATTTTATTAACAAACCAAACCATGGAACATGTGGAACAACATACATAAAATCAGACGATAATGTTCCGTACAGCAGTTGATTGAATAGAAATAAATTGGTACACAAAGTATTATACAGTCCCAAAATACCAAAAGAAAATTAATTTTTTTTTGACTGTTTGGATCTCCCTACAGGATCGAAAAGATGCACTTAGAATTCACTTTCATAGGAATTTCTTCAGTATTACTCTTGTTTAATCTAGAATAAATATTTGAAATATATTTATTTAAAAGCCTACTTGAAATAAGCAAAATTATTTTAACTATGTAAAAACTTAATTTGTGTCAAATGAATGTAGCTATTATTGATATTTCCTTGGGAAAAAGTAGAAAATATGGCACAGAAATTGTTTAGCGCAGATTACATTCCAACTATTTTTAAATCCTAATTATGAATGAACAACTCAACATCCCATTGCAGGGCTAAGGCCCACTTGGACCATCTCAGTTTTCATGACCTTGTGCAGATGTTCTAGTTAGGTGGTCAGTGTTTAATTCCCCCAAACACCCAGTGTTTAATTCCTCAAAACACTTAGTACTCGTTTATCGACCCAGTGAAAGGATGAAAGGCTGAGTAGACCTTGCCAGCCCCGAGTTAGAACTCCGAACCCGCGTTTAAGTTTCAGAAAACTCAGCATTGACAGAATATAGGTTGGGATGACAGCAAATTCAACATTTTTGATTCCGACATGCGTATCATAGTAAGGAGGGACAAAAAGGAGAAATCCCCAAGAATTTAGTTGAGACAATGAAGCATGAAGGTGGAGGTGTTCGTGTGTGGGGGTGTAAATTAGCTTCAGTATTAGAAAATTTGGTATTTTTTATGGTATTTAGAATCCTGAGCTTTTCGAAACTATCAAACCAAAGTTTGGGCAATAGAGATGACTTCATTTTTTATCAAGATAATGACTCCAAGCGTATATGCTCCCAACATATACGCTTCTGATGCTTGTATAACTGCCCCCAAATTCCGAAAACACCTCCTAAATGACTTGATTTAAGCCCGTTAGAACATATTTAGTGAGAATTTGAATTTAAAGTAATAAAATATGACATATAAAAACAAAATGGGAAGTAAAAACAATAATCACAGAAGAATTTAGAAACTTCGATGCAGAAATTACAAAAAACTCATAAAATATATTCTAAATCATTTAAAAAGTGTTTCGGATGCTAAAAGATATCCTACTAAGTACTAAATTAAGAAAGAAAAACAATATTTAAAGCTATGTTTAGATTTTTTTTCAAGTGTAGGAAGACTCTTTTATAATAGTTTTAATTAAACTAATTAATTTAATTAATTTTTCAAAATTATAATTATACTATCTAAAAAAATTGATTATGTTATTTCAGTAAGAAAAAGTTGCAGATATTATTTTAAAAATTACAATTCTGATGTATTAATCTTTATTAGTCGAAAACATTAAATTTTATAGAAAATTGCAAGTGTACGTACACTTTTGTATATTTTTTTATTTGGATTTGTGTGATTCTGACTTCTCAGGAAATGTGAAAATTACAATAAAACTAGAATTTTTCAAAATTAAAGTTATATTTCATAACGAATTTACAAAATCACCTATTAGTTCCAATTTTATTATAAAAATAGATTCAAATTCATAAAAATATACATGCACTTGTGATATTTGCTCTATTTTTTAGTGACTTTTAACATACATAAATGCCTTGAACATTTATTTTGCACAGATGGCCGTTTAAAAATAACAGTGAAATAATTTTTCCCAAGATATTTTTGAATATAAATCAATTTATTTCATTCAGTTCCCTATTTATAAAAACTTGAAAATGATATCAAAACTTTTCAAGCTGTTTTGAAATCATGGTAATAAATTAAAAAATTAGTTCGATTACGGAAGTGTTATAATTATTTAGCCTAGCTCACATCTATTATGAATTAAACAATGGCCTTTAGTAATTTATAATTGAAACTTTAAGGTTACTTCGAATTATTAAAATTTCTTTTCTTTATTTTAATTATTTTATCTTTCCTTGAGCGTCTTCGGTAGCAATATGAAGTACGGAAAAGTTAAATGGTAAAAAATCGATCACAAAATTACAAATAATCACAAAAATTAATTTTTTGTGTAAAAAAAAATTTTTTTCACGAAATCTGAATTAATTCAACAGAATTTTTCAAAGTATATTTAGGCTTAACATTTTGCCTCCGATTCTTTTATTTAAAACTATTTCACACAGAAAAAGATTGAAATATAACTTTTTTGTCACAATTCGTTGTATCAGATTCATTAACGTGACCTTTACCGTCAAATAAACGAACCAAAATATAACCATTTCTATTTACTTTTATCAGCAACCACAACTTCGAGGCAAAAAAAAAATGTAATAATAAATATTATTTGTGTTTCTTATTTTGCATTATCTCTCATTTTAAATATGAACAAAACCACAGTTAACCTCTTTGCAAAACAATCGACGGAAAGTAGGGAAAAATAAACATTATCCCTCGAATTTAACAAAAGAACAAATATCTAAAGATCCCAGTTAGAATATTTATTGAGCATTTCTCAAGTTCTGTCCCTTCGAAATTGCTTTTAGGTTGTCTTTTGCATCAAATGCTGAATAAAATGAGGAAAAGGATAAAACGAACTGCATTTCGACTTAAACAGATTTTTGTTTTTATTTTTCCCCCTCAGTTTAAAATCATTTTGAAAGGAAATTGAAAAGTAATTTAGGTTGGAAATCCTTACTGAAAGCTGGGGTTAAAATTGGTTTGGTTGAAGAACTGAGTTTCTAAAATAAAGAGGTTTTAAAACGACAATTTTGAACTTTTTTTTCTCTCCCAATTTTTTTTCTTTGCGTGGTGTTTAAAAAAATCAATCAATTTCTTTCTTGATAAATTTATCCATTTTAATCGACTAATGAATAAACCATTATAGAAATATGAAAATTTTTAATAAATACAAATGTAATAATTTGTATTTCACTCTTTTATCTTAAAGCATCGAATTGATTAAAAAAAAGAGAAATTCTATCATTTCCAGTTTTTTTTGTAGTGGTGTAATTTACATCTTAATAAAAGTACAGTAAAATCCAACGTATAAAATGTACTTGGAACATAAAAAATAAGATTGAACTTGAAGAATAAGAATAAGAAAATAAGAATAAGATTGATGCGCGTTATGCACCGGCATAAAAGTGATAGCTTTAAAAATAAAAAAAGGAGTGAGCATAGAAAAATAAGACTTCTACATAGATTGAAATTCTGTTTATCTAAAAGAAATGACATACCTTATGAACTTAAAGTGTTGTAGTTCTAGATGTACAATATTTTTGTGTGCAATAATACCTCGAATAAATGACTTCAAAACGTAAAAACATTGCGCTTGTATATTTCGGGTTTCTTCGTAGAAAAAGGGACGAGCGTTATCCCTTTATCTACCACATTATGATTTACTGCAATTTTTTTCATGCAATATTTTTTTAATCACTACATTAAAAATTAAGGCATATACACAAAAAAATACTCAACTTTCGGAAATTTAATCCGTTACAGCTAATTAATTAAGATATTCGACTACGTTCGGAACCATGATTTTGCATAAGCGCATAAATGGATAATTTTCATGATATTTAGTGTCACTTAGATTAGAATATATGCATAAAATTGTTTTAAGGACATTTTGAGAAAAAAAAATTATTTAAATACAATATTTTGGCAAAAAATTAACTTTGAATAATCTTTTTTTCCAAATGTTCTCCATTTGTGAAAAGTCTTCAATTATAATAATATTTTGCCTGTATATCGCTTAGACCTCTCTACAGAGTCTCAACTAGAATTTTTGAAATATATAACTTAGAAGTGGGTTTATCCATGTTTTACAACAACAGAGGAGAGAAATTTTAAGAAAAAAACGCGAACAATTATTTCAATGGGTGGTAACTCTAAAAATAATGCGAATGTTTTAAAAATTCTAGTTGAGCCTCTGTAGAGAGGTCTGAGCTATCTACAGTTGAAATATTATTATAGAACCATTTTTCACAAAAGGAGAACATTACGAAAAAAGATTATTCTAAGTTAATTTTTTGCCAAAATATTATATTTAAATAAGTTTTTTTTGTCAAAATGTGCTTAAAACAATTTTATGCATGTATTCTTATCTGAGTGAGACTAAATATTATGAAAATTATCCATTTATGTGCTTTTTTAAAATCACGGTTGTTCCGAACGTAGTCGGATACCTTAAAACAATTTTATGCATGTATTCTAATATGAGTAATACTAAATATCATGAAAATTATCCATTTATGCACTTTTTTTAAAATCGCGGTTCCGAAAGTAATCGGATACCTTAATTAAAGATATTCAACTGTAAAATTAATGATATACACTGTTTACTTAAAATAAATAGTCAAGTCAAACATTTTCTAAGGTTTTCATTAACATACAAAAAATACGACACTTACCTTTTGATATTAACTACTTTTTCGGAACATAAATGACAATCTTCGCAATCCGCTGAAAACGCAATTTCTGCTATAAACTTCCCCATTAAAATACTCATCATAGAACACGCGCTGCCATATATCTTGGAAGATTGGATTTCAAAGAATATTCCTGCTAAGTATTGTCAGCGTATTCGAAAAAAAAGGGTTATTCTATGTAATATTAAAGTGAGTGGTACTTATAAGTACCATCGGTAAATAAAGGGTAAAACGGCGAATATATCTAAATATTAAAAAGTGCACATTGAGAGCATAGTGGCGCTTTATAAGCCGTATTTTAAGATAAGTAAAAACGTGCGCAATACTACACAAAAGCAAGAAGTTGTGCGCAATATCGATATATAAAAAAGAAAAACGACATTCATTCTATCATCACAAAATCTTCACAACTGTTAGACATACCAACTTTAAATTTGGTATGCATGTTTCTTTTTCTAAAAAGGTTTTCATTAAGAATGGGATTTTAGGAAATAGACACCTAGGGAAAGGGTTATGCGGCAATTATACCTAAAAACGAAAAAAAGTGCAGCTTGAAAAAATAGGTGCGTGTTACAAAAACGCCGGATTTTACGGTAGTTCAGCATTGACATTAGGGTCATTCCAACAAGATAATAATTGCGCTGTATTTAAAATTTAATATTTTATGTTAAAAGATTAGACGTAAGGATATTCGTTTTCTCTTCCGTAATAATGTAATGATTTGAACAATTTTGTTTTATTTCACACTAATAAAGGCTAAGTATCTCTGAAATGTTTATGAATTTTTAAAAGGGATGTACGCCATTTATCGAACCTAGTTTTCTTTCTTTGGTCACCCAAACAATTACTTGAATTCCGCATTTTACATTAATAACAAATATTATTTAGGCATACAAAATTTTATTTTTCTTTAAAAATTTCTTCATCGTTTTTGCAATACGAAATAAATTGAGGTATGCTTATTCGTACCTTGTGTCTATTCAGTTATATATCTAGTGCAAGTATCTAATTTCATTTACTAGTAGAAAATCGCAAAGTATTTTTATACAGAAGTTAAGTAAATCGAAGCAATATTGAGTCATTTAAATGCACATTATAACTTTATTGAAAAACGGATAAATAACTTAAAATACCTACAAAATATTTCTCTTTTGTGTATTTTTATCAAGATTTCGTTATTTATATTAATTTTATAAAATAAATTTCATTAAACTTATATCAGCAAATACAAACATTTTATGTTTCGATATTCATATTTTTACTTAACTAAAAGTACGACTATTGCATTGTTCGTTATTGTCGTATGTGTAAATAAATAGTATTAAAAATTTTGAATCTGTCTTTTTTGAAAAGGAAATACATTTATTGAGACTGGATTATACATAGACTCTTCTTCGAGATCTTTTGTAATTAACATGTATTTATTAGCTCATGCATTAATAAATGTGAAATATTGAAATATTTTACTCAGAAAATTCTTAAATAATAAAGTGTCCATTTTTTTTACAACAGAAATCCACTTTATGTATAAAAAACATTCTTATGGTACCTCAATGAAAAATAAATTCTCGCAAAATTAGTGATAAAATTATAAAATGTTTCAATCAATAATAATATTTTAAGGAAATTTCTCTTTCGTTCTAACGTCAATATGAAGACTATAAATTTAAAACTTTAAAGTTAAATTGTGTTGAATTAGTTTTTTTGAACAACTCATAAGCCTTAAATATTAGCCTTCCAAACTATTTAACACATATTTAACCCTCTGGCCAGAACATCAATTTTTTTTTTTTTGCCGCACTTAAAAACATAAGTCTGACAGACGGTTACGTAACTTTTTTTTGAATTTTATTACCTTAATGATTGTTTAAAATGTCCTTATAGCTCATGAAATTGAATATGGCTCAAATAAAATGTGTGGGGTTAAATTAAGTACAACAGTATATTTTTATCACTAGAATTGTGACTAGAAATTTTATAAAATCTGATTAAAAGCTATTTATATTCGTGTAAAATTAATTAAAAATAATAATACCAAACACGAAAAAACTATAGGAATATCCGTCTGATAGACGGTGATGGATCAGAAAAATTGCACATATCGTGAGTTGAAAAAAATCGCCGTGTACCGCCACGTGATCCTTTCACTGGGTAGAGTTCAACTGAAGATGTCAAGGCACAGCCTACCCCAAAAATCACACCGCAACTTTATATACTGGCATCAAAGCAAATCATCCCCGTCTGATAGACGGATGTTCCGATTAGAGGGTTAAAATCAAATAAGCTCGTGTCTATCACATTTCGAAAATTATTGCCCTTTAAAAAGTACTTACTTCCAAAAAATTACTCGTGTGTCTTCTATAACATCCTGCGGCCGCGGTAGCCGAGTGGTATAGGCATCGGATCGTGGCTGGCTTTGTCACGAGTTCGAGTCCAGTACCACTAAAGACCCACCGTGTAGAGCAGCGATGCACGCTAAATCTGTCGAGAGCTGAAACGTCCTCCCGTTGGTGTGGTGTGGTAGTTATGAGAGGGGGGCGCCAGCTCAGGTGTCATCCACGTCACTTGACCATGGTTCAAAATTACGTGGTCCGTCGCCAAAAGCCCTCGTGCAGCTGTACAGTGCGACGTTAATCTTCACTCACTCACTCACACTCTATTGCATCCTTTTAAGGCGACTGTGTTCGAAACCGTGATTTTGAGAAACTGTATAAATGGAAAATCTTTTGAATATCTGTCAGTTGCTGGGTGTTTTGATTTGTGTTTGTTGAATTAGAATATACATACAGTAAAATACGTTTAACGTGAAAACGCTTAAGACGAAATAATACAAAAGTTCCGACAAACTACTATGTATTTTCATGCACTTTTTCTCTTAACACGAAACGAAAACCGCTTAACACGAAAAGATTCCCTTCTGGAAATGAACACAATACGGAAAATACCAGACGGATCAAACTGTTTTATTATATTATGAAAAGAATTTATTGGAGTAGATGATGATAATGTATGCACATACCCAATTACGGCAAATAAAAACATTTTGGAGTTGTTCAAAACTCAAAAAATACTGATGCAGATTCCGACGCTGAAAGTGAAGTCAATAATGCAGCTCCTGTTCTCACGTCATCCAAAAAGAGCATCATTAAAAGTAGGCGCACTTATTTAGATGCACATTCCAGTGGTGAAGTGGGTAACAAATCGACGATATCGAACAATGCGTTGATTATCTGATGGAAAAAAAAATCAAAGAAAGTTATCAGATTATTTTTCAAAAACTCAATACATGTTTTGTTTTACAAAATATGTGAAAATTTTGTGTATTTTTCATTAAGTTCTTGTGAATGTTTTTGTTTCATTGATTTTTATTTAATACATGCATATATGCATATCTGTGTACATGAAATAAACTCTAATGAACTTAACTTTGTTGGTATATGAGGAGTTTTTGCTCTACACTTTAACATGAAATACTTTTGACACGAAAAAATATTTCAGTCCCTCCAGTTTCGTGTTAAGCGATTTTCTCTGATTAAAAATGTTTTAAGAATATCATTAGAAGAAAAATTATTTTAATTCAATATTTTGGCAAAAGAAAAGAAGAAAGAATGGCATATTTTCAAAACATTTTCCTTCTATGAAAAATGATTATAAATATATTTATATATACAGTGGGCCACGAAAGTGTTCGTACACTTGCAATTTCTTATAAAATTTAATGTTTTCAACTAATAAAAATTAATATATTGTAATTGTAATTTTTTATGATATCTGCAACTTGTTCGTCATGGAATGACATTAATAAATTTTTAAAAATAGCATAACTATTTTTTTAAAAAATTAATAATCAAAAAGCTACGAAAAAATTACGCCACAAAAGTCTTTGTACACTTAACAAAAATTCCAACTTAGCTTTAAATATTGTATTTTTTTAATTTAGTACTTAGTAGGATATCTTTTAGTGTCCACAACAACTTTTAAGCGCCTTGGTATAAATTTAATTAGCTTTTTGTAATTTCTGCATCGATTTTCCTCCATTCTTCTGTGATCATTGTTTTTACTTTACATTTTGTGTTTATTTGTCATGTTTTCTTTTTTTTACATCAAAATCTCACCAAATATGCTCTACTGGGCTAAATAAAGTGATTTAGGATGTGTTTTTATAATTTGGAGATATTTATAGAGACACCAGTGGCGTACATTCAGAGCAGTGCGCTTGCCATCATTATCCTGTTAAAAAATGAAGTCGTTTCCAATATCCAAATTTTATACGAATAGTTTAAAATTTCTCTTTAAAATATTTAAATAGAGCTCATGATTCACAATATCAACAAAAAATACCAAATTACTTAATTCTGAGGCCAATTTACACCCCCACGCCAGAACACCTTCACTTCTATGCTGAAGCATGGAGGTGGAAGAGTTCTGATTCCACATAAATTCAAAGTATTAAACTCCTTATTTTTCCATTTAAAAGCTATTATAGGCTCATCGGTACCAAAAATGTTGGATTATCTGCTATCCGAATCAATTTGCTGTCAATTTTGAATTTTCTGAAACTTAATCCCAAGAATCTAGTTGGATCAATAAAACATGGAAGTGGAAGTGCTCTTGCGTGGGGGTATAAATCGGCCACAGAATTAGGTAATTTGGTATTTCTTGCTGATATTGTGAATCATGAGCTCTATTTAAATATTTTAAAGAGAAATTTTAAACCACTCGCCAAAATTTGGATATTGGAAACGACTTCATTTTTTAACAGAATAATGATGGCAAGCGCACTGCTCTGAACGTACGCCACTGGTGTCTCTATAACTGTCTCCAAATTATAAAAACACATCCTAAATCACTTTATTTAGCCCAGTAGAATATATTTGGTGTAAAAAAAAGAAAACATGACAAATAAACACAAAATGTAAAGTAAAAAACAATGATCACAGAAGAATGGAGGAAAATCGATGCAGAAATTACAAAAAACTAATTAAATCTATACCAAGACGCTTAAAAGTTGTTGTGTACACTAAAAGATATCCTACTAAGTACTAAATTAAAAAATACAATATTTAAAGCTAGGTTGGGATTTTTGTTAAGTGTACGAAGACTTTTGTGGCGTAATTTTTTCGTAGCTTTTTGATTATTAATTTTAAAAAAAATAGTTATGCTATTTTTAAAAAAAAATATTAATGTCATTCCATTAAGAACAAGTTGCAGATATAAAAAAATTACGATTACAATATATTAATTTTTATTAGTCAAAAACACTAAATCTTATAAGAAATTGCAAGCGTACGAACACTTTTGTGCCCCACTGTATTTGCGTGCATGTAGCAGAGACTTCTATACCGGGGACGGACTAAATGTTTGGAAAAATTACCATTATTTCAGTGTTACGATCAATTGAAATAATGAAAGACGTTCTTTGTTAAAAATTTCTCTGATATAAAAAAATGTGAATATATATAAATCCACGTCTATAAAAGTTATATACTTCAAAAAACTTAGTCCAACCCAAGTGTGGCCGCGGTAGCCGAGTGGTATAGGTATCGGATCGTGGCTTGCCTGGTCACGAGTTCGATCCCAGTACCACTAAAGACCCGCCGTGTAGGGCAGCGATGCACGTTAAATCTGTCGAGAGCTGAAACGTCCTCCCGTTGGTGTGGTGTGGTAGTTAGGAGAGGGGGATGCCAGCTCAGGTGTCGTCCACGTCACTTGACCATGGTTCAAAATTACGTGGTCCGTCGCCAAAAGCCCTCGTGTAGCTGAACAGTGCGACGTTAATATTAAATCAATCAATCAATCAATCAAATCAATCAACCAACCCAAGTATACAAATCCTAGCTCTGTACAGTCAAAATATTATTATCATACATGCTTCTCTCACAAGAGAAGAATGTTTTGAAAATATGTCCTTTTTTCATCCTTTGCCAAAAAATTGCCTTAAAATAATTTCTACTTTTTTATAATTCTTAAAAGAATTTTATATGTACAGTCTAATTCAACTTACACAAAATATCAAATATATATATATATATATATATATATATATATATATATATATATATATATATATATATATATATATATTATCCATTTATATGCTTTTTCAAACGGCTCCGAATGTAGTCAATCACCATAAGGATATTTGTAACTTAAAAATTAAGAAGCTTTCTCGTTTAGAAGTTAATTTGATACAACTCGATGGTATTAGTTCGAAGTTTCAAGTATGCAATTTGAAAAGAAAAAACGAACTTCATATTTACTTAAAAACGATGTTAACACGCATTAATAACTTTTGACTTACATTTCAAGATGATGAATTAGTTTCCCTCATCCAAAATTACCAAACTTGACCCATTGAAAACTCTTTCAAATGGTGATGGATATAAAATAATTGTCGCGTCGTTGAAAAACATGCAGGTGAAAATTAATATAATCGTTTTGGAGCAGCTTAGATAGCATATTATCACCTGCCTTCTCGTAAATTAGAGTTATGCGCCATTTTTACGACGCGCTCATTGCCGCCAAAATGCTGGTATCGAAATTAAAAATAATTATTCCATCCCCGGAATTAAAAATTTAGGAAAATATTCCTTTCTGTGGATGGAAATATGGGTGACACGTTGAAGTGGTTAAAGTTAAGAGTTAATGTGTTCCACATGAGATAATCGGCACTTCCAGGTTTTGCAAACGATAAGTTTAAATTATATTTACTTTTTCATTCCAAATCGGCTACGATGTAACTGTTGCCTAAAGCCGCAAATAAATAGTTCGTGTTTTTATTGATTACAGCTTAGTCTGGTTGTTCGATAATTTTCGAATGCGTGTACTTGAAAACATTTTTAAAAAACATTATTATTAGTTAATTAAATATTTATTCGAATGTAAAATGTACCTGAATTATTATTTCTGTTATTAGTTTTTGTCATTATTGCAGGTTATTTTATGTTGGAAAGAAAGGTTAATTGAATATTTTAAATTAATTGCGTAATTTTTAACAAAGAAGTTCTTAATTTTATGTTAGTGGTAAAAATTAGGAGAGTGTAATTGGTTGTTTCATCATATTTTATTGATAACAAATACGGAGCTACGACTGAAACTAAATAGCATGACATCATCATTTAAGATTTTGAAGCTGTATTGTGCTAATTATAATTATTTCAGAAAAGACTAAAATTTTGCCTTTTTCCCCTTGACGTTTCAAGGTTAAAATTTCTCTTTCAGACTTTAATTTGTAAGAATTCATATAAATTGTAATTAATGTACTATGTGAAACTTTTTATTTTGTAAGTGTACAACGCGAGTAAATGAAATACTTGGAACTTATTTTATTAGTATTCTTGAATGAAATAATTAAGAATGTTTTCGTAGTTATTTACAAAAAGTTACATTTATACTATAAGCAATCAACAAAATTTGTGAGATCAAATTGAATAAAACAAGATAAATATATATTCGCAGTCTTTTCTGTAACATAAAAATATGCCCTATTAACATTTTATAAAATTAAGATTTGAAATTTTTTAAACTACATTCTAATAAACAATTTTTGTTAATCATTGCAACAATTGATACCGAAGCATAGTAAAGTCTTAAAAATATTAACTTTTAAAGTGCTACTCAGAAAAAATCAACATATTCGTATAGCATTTATTTTGCACCAATTCTTATATACATAATATTGCTAAGTATACAGGGTATATGGGCTTAAAGTATCCAAAAGTAATTATTATTATTACGGAACTACCCATCAGAATGTAATAAACTGTTCATCCGTGGATTGGAACTCCCTCAGAAATTTTTTGTGTCTAGTTTGATCGACCGCACGTACTGTGCATTATTTGGCAATCGCAGATGATAAACTTGTTACACCGACTTCATTAGTAAAGATGTCGACGCCACATCAAAAGGTGCAGTGCGTACTTTGGTTAACTGAAATTAAATCAGTCACGCGTATGCAGCGACGTTTTCGATCAGAGTGGAATGTCGACCCTCCGACATCAAAATCTATCCACCAATGGGAAATAACTTTAAAGGAGACGGGAACTTTGGTACCTCAAACAGGAAAGTATCCTTAAGTTGTCGTGATAGAAGACACTGTTCATCGTGTGCGGGATTCATTTTGTAGGAGTCCTGATAAGTCTATTAGGCAAGCCAGTGACGACATTCCATTCTGTTCGAAAACGTCGCTGTATACGCGTGACTGATTTAATTTCATTTAACCAAAGTACGCACTGCACCTTTTGTTGTGGCATCGACATCTTTACTAATGAAGTCAATGTAATAAGTTTATCATCTGCGATTGCCGAATAATGCGTGCACGTGCGGCCGATCAGACTAGACATAAAAAAATATCTGACGGTTTTCTAATCCACGGATGAACAATTTATTAAATTATGATGCGTAGTTCCGTAATTTTAAGCCATTACTTAATTTTTTAAATAAAATGAAATAAAATAAAACTAGTTGTTGGTACGTTGCACACTTCCGCTATTGTCACTTGTCACGCCCCCTACAATTTATCACTTCTATGACTTCACTCATACGGAACTGACGTACCATACCAGTCGTCCATTCGTTAGAAAGTGCCTCTTATCACATTAAGTACCTCTTTTTCTTAATATACTTTAATTCTGAAATATATTGATAAGTTTTTGATACTGATTACCTATTTTGATCACAATAAATCTTTGCTTGTTTTGGATTACAATTCATTCTTCTCTTATTTAACCCTTTATCTACCGACGGTACTTCTAAGTACTTAAAGTTAACCATTAAACAGTTAAGTTATTAGGTAACCATAGAACAACTATTTTTACGTACATTTTGACGATACCTAGTAGAAATATTCTTTGAAATTCACTCTTTCAAGATACATGGCAGAACGGGTTCTATGATAAGTATTTTAGCGGGGGAGCAGAATAGTTTTATAGGAAAAATTGCGTTTTCAGCTGACGAAATTTTCAGCGGATTGCGAATATTATCATTTTTGTCCCGAAAATATAGTTAATGTCAAAATTTAAGTGTCTTATTTTTTTGTAAGTTAATGAAGACCTTAGAAAACACTATTTGACTATATTTATTTTAAGTGAACAGTGTATATAAATAATTTTACAATTGAATATCTTTAAATAATTAATTAGCTCTAACGGATTAAATTTCCCAAAGTTGAGTATTTTGTTTATGTATATCCCTTAATTGTCAATGTAGTGATTCAAAAAAAATATTGATTGAAAAAAACTGCAGTAAATCATAATGCGGTAGATAAAAAGTTAAACTCTTTCGACGTTAATTTTAATGCTGGCATCCCACCACATTTAAGCCCACCGCCCCCAATTTTACCAGTATATAGATTCTTTGATTTTACTTTAAATAATTGGTTTAGTGAAGGAATAAGGAAAGTTATTATTCTCTACTTGAAGAAATAGAAACGTAATACATATTTGAGGTGCCCGATTCTCGAATATGATCTACTTCAACAGGTGTTTCTTGATCTGGTCATTCATATAATATTTTCTACACAGCTAAATATTTGAATCTGACTCAAGAACAGTATTTCAATCTAATGCTTTTCTGATATTAGAACTTTTTAACGCATGTCTTTTAATTCGTAAAATATTGTTGAAATTGCAAAGAATTTGCTCTTTCTTGCAATAATTAAAAAATTCAAAAAGGACTCAAATCAAGAAGAAAATATAATTATCTCTTCCAAAACATAGCATTAATTCTGCATTAAAAATTGTACGGAATATATATATAAATTACGAAATTATATTTCGAAATAACTTGTTAAACAGCAATCAAAATCTAGAGGAACTTTATCGTCAATGTAAACGCCAACGAACTTTCGACTTCTTTATAGCACAAAGATAAAAACAGTTACAAATATTTCAAGAAATTTGTAATATGATTATATATTTACTATGTAACAATATTATATATGTGATATATAAGGAGTGTTCAAATGAAAATGACTCAAATGACTCGAGGTGTGTATCCATGAGCTACTTAGAGTCAGAAATGAGACAGATACAGAGATAGAAACATCAATATTTAATGAGTGAAATGCATACAAAGTTTGTTAAAAGAAATCACCCTTGGCGTTTAAGCAGACGTCTCATTGCTTAGGAAAGTTACGAATTCCATCCGTGAAAAACGATAATGGTTGATCACAGAACTAGTTCTGACTTGTGCAGCTTTTACGCCATCATCGGAGTGAAATCCCCCCGACTGACTGCTGAGCTTTGCATTTTTAGGGCCTATGTAATTCGGGATGTTTCCACTGCGTGCTGGCGGCCGGAAGTAGTGGAACACCAGATTTTATCCTCTGCCTCGATGTGCTGCATAAAATCGTCACCGTCATCCCTGTAGCGCTACAAATGTTGCAAACTCAGACCCATTCCGGCTTACACCTTTCCAGTGTTAAAAACTTTATTAATGCTTGCTGATCCGTTATGGACGCAGTTGCATCCATACCGACCATTTTTAAATGAAAGTCACGTCCTTACGAATGCAGTTATCACAAATCTGTTTGCGCACACGTGGGCGTGGTATATACACCTTCACTATCGCTTTTGTTTCACGAAAATATATAGAAAATTGTTCGCATGCAAAGCATCGAACCACTTTTATTTGAACACGCCTAATATATATAATGTGATTATATTTATAATTTTTTCACTTTGTCCTATTTATCTATCCACAGACTGTCCAATGCAGCCCTACAAGATGCATGGGTTCCATAATGGCGGGTCCTTCGAAACGACCTACAGGTACTCCTCGCCCAAAGGATGAGATCCTGAAGCACGCCAAACACTTCTTCGATCAGTACTTCAGCAGTATAAAAAGGTAAATATCATTAAAATCTTTCTGGCTGGGTGGCGTAGTTGGTTAATCGCTGGCCTTGTATGCCAAAGATTGCAGGTTCGACTCCAGCCTAAATCGGTGGATTTTCATGATGCAGAAAATACGCAGCGTCCATATCGTATGATTATGCTGCGTATTAAAGATCCCTAGAGGGTGCCAGAGTTAGGCTTGGGTGTTGTCGGCAAAATTAAATTTCGAGAATCATTTCGCATCGTCAGAGCTCAGGTACCCCCCACTGGGGAGAAAACTGGGCGTCAAAATTACATTGCGGTAATTCGTATTCCACCTACATGGTATCACTTAAAAGTGATACAAGATCCCGGAGAATGTAATAGGTCTGCAATGGTGAATACCAATCCTCAGCCCCATTGGAAATTTTAAAAATATCATTAAAATTATCGATATAGGCAGCCAAAAATAAATAAACTATAAATAGACACAAATACCAAGTTCAATAGCTCAACTCATTTAATATAGCAGTGTATTTGCATACTGAATACAGCGCTTATATATATAATCTTACACACAGATGTCTTAGTGTACCTAACCCTGTACATGTCTTCCTTTTTCATTTGAAAAGGGCAAGGTCTCGTTAATATATCCAGTGGGTCTATTCCAATTATGATGTGTAGTAGTCTTCACATAAATTGACTCTTGATCTTACTGCCATCTGATCATCACCTTATAAGTCTTTACTGCATTGTTACAGTTCTTAGAGGGACAAAACTAAAATTTAGTAACTAACAATGCTTCTATTTTAGCAAGCGATTACTAAATCTATATATCACAGCAACCAATAGCTTTAGATAGTTCCAGGAAATCTTTTAGAATTCTCTACTAGACTGAATAAATAGTCAATAGTTTTATTAGTATTAATTGATTTTGATGTTATAAAATTCATTCTCTACTTTGACAGACTGTTCAAGGTTTAAATGAAGTAATTTATTTTAGCATTAATTTTTTCGGGGGGGAAGGGAATATAACTAATAATATATAAATTTGTTGCAAAATCTTCGGAGCTTCATATGGTTTGACGTGATTGTTGAAATAACTCCAGTATCAAACAGCTATTGGCACAGAACCTCATAGTGTCATATGTTACCTACCGCATTCCATGAACATATCAGTGCAGTTCAAAAACACTATGCTCTTGAACCGCATAATTGAAACATGAGATAAAATACATTTTGTAACACTGAATTATGAATTATAGGTCAATATTAAATTTGCTTAAGGTATCCGACTACGTTCGGAACCGTGATTTTAAAAAAGCGCATAAATGGATAATTTTCATGATATTTAGTGTTACTCAGATTAAAATACATGCATAAAATTGTTTTAAGGACATTTAAAAAAAAAAAAAAAAGAAATTAATTTAAATATAATATTTTGGCAAAAAATTAACTTAGAATAATATTTTTTCCCAAAATGTTCTCTTTTTGTGAAAAATGGTTCTATTATAATAATATTTTGCCTGTATATATCTCACACCTCTCTATAGAGACTCAACTAAAATTTTTGAAAAATTCACATTATTTTCAGAGTTACCTCCAATTGAAATAATTGTTCGCGTTTTTTTCTTAAAATTGCTCCCCTCTGTTGTCGTAAAATATGAATAAACCCACTTCTAAGTTATATATTTCAAAAATTCTAGTTGAGCCTCTGAACAGAGGTCGGAGCTATATACAAGCAAAATATTATTATACTAGAACCATTTTTCACAAAAGAAGAACATTTAGAAAAAAGATTATTCTAAGTTAATTTTTTGCCAAAATATTGTATTTAAATAAAAAAATTTGGTCAAAATATCCTTAAAACAATTTAATGCATATATTCTAATCTAAGTGACAATAAATATCATGAAAATTATCCATTTATGCGCTTTTGAAAATCACGGTAACGAACGTAGTCGGATACCTTAATAGTTAATATCTAAACCAAGGTGTTATTTCAAGAAACACGTAGAAGCCTAAATTGACGAACTTATCTATTACTTCATAAAAGATTATAGGAAAACAAAAAGCTTGATCACGTTCGAACAAATTATTTTGAAAACATTGCACGTAAAAGTAAAAAAATGGCAACTAAGAAAAACACCAATACGAAATCTTATAAAATGAATAATAATACGTATTTTTCTTGTTCACTTCAATGGAAAATAATTTTAACAATAGATGCTATTTATAAAGCTAGCAATATTTAAAATATTTCAAAATAATGTCATGCAAAGCCACATTCTTTTCTTATAATTTCAGAACTTAGGCAGAGATAAATCGATTATTCGTAAAATAAAAATTGAAAACTGTGTTTTGAGATGCTAACCGCAGGCAAGAACCAATCACTAATAAATTATGACATCCATTGTATTTAAAACTTAGAAGAAAAAAAATTAAAAATAAGTTGATGTTTAATACATTTACCTTAGTAATATACTTATTACAAATTTAATTTTATATTAAATACGTTTACGTTACTCCTTTAGAACAAGATGAATTATAGAATATAGATTTAACAGGCAATTCCTTTAATCTGAATCTCATTTATAATTTGTCTTAAGATGATTGTATGAAGATAATTTGAAATTAAACTGGGAAATTATAAGGGTAGAAACATAATGTAATTTAGTATTATTTCCAAAGAGACAATTTTTGCATTTTTTTTTCAAAAAGAACATGAAAGAAAATTTTTCTTCTTGTATATGTGTCTTCCGAACTTCACCCAGTTTAAAATGTAATTAATACTAGTCTAATACAACTTACAAAGAAGGCATTTTCAATCACTAAAAATTTTTTCTAAAGATAACTTGAAGAGCATTAAAAAATTCTTACTTTTAAATTAACAGAATTCTAAAGATTAAAGTAAAGAATAGAGGTTTCGGGGAATTAATTACTAAATATACCACAAAGAGAAAAGTTTTTTTCTTGAATTATTATCTTAATTCCCACGAACGCATAAAACAGAGAAAATTTGCCGTAGCTTTAAAACTCTTCTACTTTAATGTATTTATTAATGGCACACATTTATGTATGCATTAAGATGAATTTTTCTTCTAAACAAGTTTATAAATATTTAGTACTACTCTTTTATAGTTATAATGTATTTTTTCTTGAATTTCGTTTATTTTAAATAAATTTTGAAATCTTCGTATAAAATTTGGAAAATTTAAGTTTTTTAAAAAATATATTTTATAATAATATGTTGTGGCTGCTCTTGGATTTGTCATGCATTGGATTTTGATTTCTCATTTTGTAGGGACGCACAGTGGGCAGTTTTCTCAATCTGGCACACGGAAAGTCCCAAAATGAAATTGCGCGAAATAAAAAAAAAACAACCCATTATTTATGGTCCTCTTGAGTTCCATAACCATGCGGTAAACAGTTTTTGTCAGTACACGAATGGAAATATTCTACAATTATCGGTTTAGATCGGTTTTCTTTTTACTGAAAGAAATACTTACGAGCGTCATTTTCTAGTAAGAAGTTCAATCGCTTCGTCTGAAAAAAATGTTGCAGATTTAAGCCCTTTTTTAATACATGCCATGAGTAAGTAATGTCTTGATTTAACTCATAAATTAGGTTCAAGTTCGATCAAAAATTGTAAAAACATAACATTTAGCGCAGCATGTTACTCCTTCTAATATATGTCGATTTTTTGTGTTCATTGGAGTAGAACTTTTGTGATTGACACGGAATGCTCACAGTAACACTTAAATCACATAGAATAGATATAGAACTTTAATTTAATACCAAATTTAGCTGCTACTTCCTGTTACTCCCAAAGTTATGACTTTTTTCAGCTTTGGCCGATGGTATTACTCGGCGTGCCTTATTCAATGTATGGAAGGAAGAGCAAGATACTAGAGCAAAACTAATGTTGTTTTGAGTTTAGTTAGCACGACAGCGGACTTTTATAAATAAGAGGAACAGTAGCAATTAACATTTAGAAATTTTTTAAAAAATTTCTGTCGTTTGTAGGGGGAAAATAGGTGTGATGCCGTAGAAATTAAAAGTTCTTCTCCAAATCGAATGATGTGTTGTTGTCGGGGAGTAAGATTTTTATTATATTTTTTTATTTTTAAGAAGAATATGTAGCTAATATTTTAGTGCTGTATTTTATGTTTATTTAAAATTATAATAATTATTTTTTCAGAATTATGAACTTTAAAAGAGTTTTCTCGGCTTGTGTTTTTTCACATTCTAAACACCACTTCTTCCACTAATCACTGCCATTTTTTCCCTGTCCCTTAAATGTAATGCATGTTTCAAAATTAGGGATCCATTTTGCTGTAAATTGAATACTTCTTAAAAAAAAATTAAAATGTGGGAAATATTAGGTTTTTGGTTGAATTGTAGCATATATATATATATATATATATATGCTACAATTCAATAATAGAATGTTGATATATATATATATATATGCTACAATTCAATAATAGAATGTTGATATATATATATATATATATATATAAAAAGAAATATGTATTATTTATCAAAAACAAGAAATAATAGATAAAGAACATAACAAGAAATTACGTAATAAAAATATGAAAGCTGAACATGAAGAACAAAATTATAGAGAAATAAAAGAACTACAAAAAAGAAGAACCTAGCGAGTCAGAAAGTAATTTCGGACTTAGGACCGAATAAGTGGGGTTAAACTAGTTTGAAGGCGCCAACCTTCCCCCTTTGCAACTCGGTAGGAAAACCAAATAAAATAAACAAAACTTCAGAGAAAGTATAACTCAGAGAGCATGATAAAACCAATCACTACTATTATGTAACAAACTCTACCAAACTCTTAATGCAGAAAAAATCACAAAATAATTATGTAAGAAAAGTAGAAAAATACTAGAACAATTACATAAGAAAAGTATCTTTCAAAAAATAATTTAACAAAATTTCTTTACTCACAAAGCTTTTACGAAGAGAAACAAGCATCTTGCCTTTAATGAAAGTCAATTATTCACCAAGTTAAAAAATTCGAAGAAACATAAACACATCTTTTGAGCTGACTTTTAAACCAGCCAGCAAAGACAAGTATAGAATGACGACAATCAAATATGGTAAAATTTGAATTGGTTGATTGTCAAAAATGTAAATTTGCTAGGCTCTAATTTGGTTGGTTGTCAAAAATGTGTAAGATGTTTAAGATGTGTGTGGAAAAAATGTAAACTGTGATATGAGTGTTATATATATATATATATATATATATATATATATATATATATATATCAACATTCTATTATTTTTCTCCAAAACTGATTAAGGTATTGTAAAATCGATCCCTAAAGATGTTTTAAAAAATCCTCGGAAGTATTACAAAAATTTCTAGTCAAAAAATTAGTTAACACAAAAAGAGAAGAATTTTAAAATTTTCAACTTTCTTAAAAGAAATTAAATTTGTAAAATTGTGTGAATAATATGTGAAAAGTTTTATCTCATATCATTTTCTTAAATAAACATTATATGAAATGTTAAAATGTAATTTTTAAGTACATAAATAAATAAATACCCAAAGGGTCCCGAGTCCTTTTAATCACTACCTATTATTCTTTACTGTATATGTACAATGTTATGCTTGATTGTATTTTTTTCATCTTTAACAATTATTAAATTTAATTTTTTTTTAACTTGCCACACTATTTCTTGCATATATTTTCCCTCGTGTAAGTTACTGCTTCTGTTAATATGCTTAGATCCTTGTTCAATCATTTATTCTTGATCAAACTTAACATAAATTAGTTAAGTCCCTACTAACCTTATTTGATAGTAAAAAACAGAAAATAATACATAATTTTCATTAATTGCTATGATTTTAGATCATTATGAAGATTTTGAAGCCTTAAAATAATTTCCGTGTGCCAGATAGGGAAAACTGCCCACAGTGCGACGTGGCGTCTTTTGCTCTTTCTTTCATATGCGGGATGCAAAGATATTAAACCAGGGGTACTCATCCTTTTTTTCTGCTGGGCCGCATGCATATATCAGCTATTTCACGCGGGCTGCATCATGAGGATAAAGATGGGGTGAGAGTTAAAATGAGGGAAATTGATCAAAATATTTTAACTCCTGGTTTTTTTTTTTAATAGCTATATTTCTTATATTTTTCATTTTGTCACTAACACTGAATAAGAAGCATTTAATAAACCCTCCTTCAGAATTTCTGCGTCAGTAAACGGTTTCATATGATTACCAATAATATAACAAACTTCAAAAGATGTGTTTGTTACTGCTGTGACCTTACCACTGACAAAACACTTTGTAGCTATTGCAAAGATTATTCATTACCTCTTGAAAGAGATCTTCGAGGAAAAGTGTCATTGAATGATTCCTGTTTATTGGTATATTTTAAGTATAGAACTTTCGTGACAAATAAAACAATTGCTGATCCATATTTGTAAGTCACCACAAAACAGTCAACTTCCCAATCGTCTTGAAACGATACATTTTCTTCGAATATTTTTCGCTTGCAAGATATGAAAGACAGTTAAAAATTAGTTCCACCCATAAAACTGTCACTACTACACTGCTGTCTGTTATCACTAACCGTAACCGTTACAAATAAAAAAAGAATATCAATTCGCACTCGCACGACATCGACAGCAAAAAGCAAAATTGATGTATCTGATTTCTTGACACCAAAGTTTTAATGTATTGTTCTTAAATAAGTTAATTTTTCAGAGCAATGGGCACTGACCGGGCCACTTAAAAAGCCTCGGTGGGCCCGCAAGTAGAGTATCACTGTGCCAAACATTCTGCGCGCGCATTGCTGAACCACGTATTTATGTGTATATCTAACTTCAGCACAATATAAGCTAGAGTAAGATATCCTCTTTCACCGTTGTATGCAGCAGCTCGAATCCAGTACAGTAATACCCCGAACTTACGGGATAGGTGAGACTATAAGTAACAACCGTGTAAGTCGGGGTATAATTTTGCATAGAAATACTTATAAATTATGTTTAGTTGGGGTAGGAGACGAAATGAAATAATAACTTTAAAAAAAATGTTTAGTAAAATCTTAGATACAACAAAAATACAAAATAGCAAACCCAAATTATTTTGATGTAGAAGATTTTATAAAATCTAACCAGTAGTCTGTCGGCTCAAAAGTTGTTTTTTTTTTACACGCAAATTTCCTCGCAGCATGCTAATATTTTTATTCCTTGTTTTGTTGAAAAAATACACTCTACGTTTGAGTATCTATATTCTAAAATTTATAATCCTTTTTCAATTAAACAGAAGTCTTCAGCCAAATTACCAACTGTCATTCAATCATCTGATTGAACTGGGTCTTAAGACTCCAGTTCTTCAATGTCTTGATCTTGCTCATGTATTTCTATGAGCTCATCCATTGTCTGCTCCTGATAGAAGGAATCCGGCAGTTCTTGAATGTTATCACGATCCAGTTCTAAATTTATTTACTTGGAAGGATCGACAACTTCTTCATTCAAACTAAATTCAACAAGCTCTGGCAAATCTGAGTTTCAGCGATCAAAAAAAAAAGAAAGATGAGTCGAGGAGATTTGAAAGTCGCGTTACTCCGGGTTCGCGTAAGTCGAGGTATTACTTTATATCCATCATCAGCTACACAGAGATTTAAATGTAGCAGCAATCTCTCTAGAGCAGGGATGGCCAACCCAAATGACCTTGCGGGCCACTTCGGAAAAACATTATAGTCTCGCGGACCGCACATAAAAATATGAACCTTTATATCACATTCGGAAAAAAAATCATTTATTGGAGTGAAAATTTAAAACAGAATGGATTATTATTATTGTTTCCATTATTTTTCATGTATACAGACATAGATAATGTTGTTGTATTCTAATACCACCTGTCTGACGTAGTCAGATTAAGGCCCACGAAATTCATCGTGGCATGGGCAAGAGGTACGCCTGTCGTTGGCCTTGAGCACCATACCGGTGACAGTACGATTTTAGCTTGGCGAAATTCTCCGAAGGGACGATAGATGCCGACACGACCTCTATCTCCACCTCCACAATTTCCGCATGTAAACTAAAGGGGAGGGAAATATTCTCCAGTCCCTGCGCTCGTGATTAAGCCCACAAGACTACGGACCCACTGATTTAACGAGCACGTACTCCGTGTGTACTCGGAGGGTGTTTGGTGCCATCGGGCATCGAACCCAGGCCTTCCGGTCTGGAGTCCGATGCTCTAACCACTAGGCTACCCACGGCCATAGATAATGTAATAATGTTTAGATAATATAATAATTCAATGATCTAATAATGTTTAAAATATTAGTGTTGAAATTTTATGGAAAATTACGGTGTTCCTTTTGAATTTATCCTTCGTTACTCATGGTTGAAATTTTATTGTGCTGTCATTCGCAAACGATTAAGTATACATTGTCCTTTATCCTAACCGTCCTGAATATTTTTTAAAACTTTAAAAACATCTCTGAGAGAGAGAGAGAGAGACTGCCTCTTGCCTTTTGGACACTCCAAACAGAAAAAGAGGAGCAGAAATGACAGTCGCACACACAGAGAATCATGTACCATACAAGGTAAAGGATATGCATCATGCAATTCAGAATTTATTAAAAAAGTAATTTATTATAGTAAGATCAAATGTAACTGTTTTATAAAATACACTGAGGAACATTGAAAATAGCGACCCAAGAAGAAAGCATCGGATTGAAATGAAATTTAATACACATAATGACACAGATGAGAGATTCACTTGATCTCAAAATCAAGACAATTAATCGAATACAGGGTGTGCAACGACACAAATACTGGGCAACTTCAATAGCACGTTGGACCACCTCCAGCTGCAATACATGCCGCCACACGTTCTGGCATTGAGTTGACTAGACACCTTATGTTGTCCTGAGGCAGATGGGCCCACAAATCTTGAACAGCTAACTCTAAATCATGTACAGAGGGACACGAGGGTATCTGCCGTTTTAGCTGATCTCACACGTGCTCGCTCTACGGGGGACAAATTGGGGGAGCGGGCCGGCCATGGAAGAGTCTGAAAATGACGTAGGAAGTCTTGAGCAACTCTTGCTGTATGCGGACAAGCATTATCTTGCTGGAAAATAGCCCCTAGGAGACCATTTAGGAAAGGTCCTACATGTGGTCTAAGAATATCATCAACGCAACGTTGGCCCCTTAAGGTTCCACGCATCACAATTAAAGTGGACCGGCTATCATAGGTTATGGCCCCCCAGACCTTTACACCAGCTTTGCGGGCAGTGTGACGTAAAACAATGTGGGGGGAATTGTACCATTCACCAGGGCGCCTCCACACCCGTACACGGTTATCATCTGTCCCCAAAACAAACAGGGATTCATCACTAAACACAACCTTTTGCCAATCTATGACATTCCACATTGATCTGGCTTGGCACCACTGTAGACGCAGTTGCCGATGTTCCGGTGTTAAAGGGAGTTTACCGAAAGGGCGCTTGGATTTAAGATATGCTTCTGCAAGGTGTCTGGAAGTTGTTTGTGGAACAATTGCTACGCTTACGTCTGCTCGTATCGTTGAACGAGTCACTGTGGGATCCACAAGTGCTTGCCGCACGATCCCTCGATCCTCTCTCCTGGGGGTCTTCCTGGTCACTCCAGACCCGGTTTTCCGTGCGTGGGTACCTTCTCGTGTCCACTGCCCCCAACAATTTCTAACGGCACACTCCGAACGATCCATCTGGCCAGCAACACGGCACATCGACCAACCTGCACTTTTCATCCCGATGATCAGGCCTCTCTCAAACTCGCTTAACTGTGAGAAATGTCTTCTAGCACGTTTACCTGGCATGTTTCGCTTACCAAAATCTTCCTACAATCGACGGGTAATCGTCACGTTCATGAATCTTCAAATTTACGCTGGCTTATATAGCACCCTTTTCCTGATTGTAGCGCCACCTCGGCGTGTATGAGCATGCGTATTGGCACAAAACGTTATCATTTGCATATCCCATTACGCTGCACTTATTTGCAAAGTTTCGCGATTGTACTAAGCTTCCTTCTTGGGTCGCTATTTTCAATGTTCCTGAGTGTATAAATCTATTTCAAGCTAAAGGACATTTCTATTATCAAAAATAATTTTTTTTATAACAAGAACAGTTAACAGGCAAATATATTGTATATATATATATATATATATATATATATATATATATATATATATATATATATATATATATATATTTATTTATTTATTTATTTAAAATATATAAAAACAATCACAATTATCAATTTAAAAATTGAAATATATGAATCCCAAAATACCAAAACACTTCAGAATATCAATGGCGAATATAAAAGATAATGTTCCATCATTTTCAAACAAAATTAAAAAATTATAAAATAAAATAAAAATTTTATAAAATATCCAAGTGCAATCTCGGACTTAGGACCGATAAGTGGGGTTAAACTAGTTTGATGGCGCCAACCTTCCCCCTATTGCAACTTGGTAAGTTAATTGGAAAATTTTCAAATTTCAGAAGGAAAAAAATTTTTTTAAAAAAATTAAAAATTAAAAAGTTAAAATTAAACCATTATACTTTAAATTAAAAAGTTAAAATTAAATCATTATACTTGAAAAATAAAACTATTCGCCATCACATTCTGAAAGATATTGCAATATTAAAATTTAAAAACAATTTAGTACATAATATAAGTGAACCTTCAAACTCCCAAGATGATGCACCCATCTTTAAAATAGTTGTAAAGGTAGAAAAAATAAATTCCTGATCCGAAAGTTCAAATCAAAAATTATCTAAAATCAAAAAGTTCAAATTAAAAAATCCGAAAGTTCAAATTAAAAAATCCGAAAGAGTTCAAGTTAAAAATCTGAAAGTTCAAGTTAAAAAAATCTGAAAGTTCAAGTTAAAAAATCTGAAAGTTCAAGTTAAAAATCTGAAAGTTCAAGCTAAAAAATCCGAAAGTTCAAACTAAAAATTTCTAAAAACCGAATGTTCACATTAAAAACACAGTATATTCACAAATGAATAAAGTAAATCATTAAAAATACAGTATATTCACAAATGTGAATAGAGTAAATCATTAAAGACTCACCAAACAGTATCCCATCAAGAATATGATCCATTTCTTATAGAACGACTTTTCATTTTTAATATATCAATTACACATCATATTTTGCTCATAACATCTAACCATGTCAATCCAATCGATTCTTGATCCAACACTAGAGTATGACTACTTGGCACCAGATGCAAACCATATCACATGTAAAAGACTTGCTTGATTGATTGGTCATAAATGTCTGTTTGGACATAAATGTTTAACTGGTAATAAATAATTTTAAAGTGTATATATAGTCGTGTAAATATTGTTTTAAGTGTGTGAGTATTAAAATGTATATTAAAATGTAACCTGTGTGTGTGTGGAATGCACAAATTCTTCACAGCTGGACCACTAACAAGCTGACTTTGTGGACCTAATGTTGTGTGGTGGATTTGTGTATTTACGAGTTTAAAAATATTTTTAAGAAATATTTCTGATCTATATATTTTCTCAGGAAATTGATGGGATAATCATTTTGTATGCACAATAATATAAATTTCTGGATATTTTTTGAATCTATCAATATTGTGCGTAGTTAAATTATTATTTCTCAACAAAAAATTTAAAATTATATTTCTAAATACCGATATATGAAGACAACTATTGAAGTTTGGTATCTTTATGACATTGAATTTAAATGCTTCCCTTTTATCATATATATTGCTATATAATTTGTTGTCAATAATAGTTAAATCCAAATCCAAAAAATTCAACTTTGTTTGAGTTAAAATTCGTCTGTATTAATTTTAGGTATTCCGGATAAAAATTAATGTTAGGTTTAAATTCTCTATCATGACCTATAACAATTAAATCATCTATGTATCTTAACAAGAGGCAAGAGGGTTCCTTTCTTCGAACTATTTCATAATGGTGTAAATACAGGTTAGCGAGACTATTACTAGCCGGGCCACCCTGAGGCAATCCTTTGATTTGTTTATAAAGTTTGTTCTCAAAAATAATGAAGTTCTCCTGTATAACAAAACGAATAAGTGTATTGAACTTTTCAAAACTAATGTAATTATTCAAATCATATTTCTCATATGCATCTGAAAGTACCTGAATTATATCTTCTATTTTAATGGAGTTAAATAAATCTTCGAAATCGAATCCATTCACAGAAAATACCTCTTGTTGATCAACTTTCTTTATTACATCATGACTGTTTTTTATGATAGAAGTATCCTTAAATTTGTCTATTGTATCTTGTAATATGGTCTGTAAAATTCTTCCCGATTTTGATATATAAGTATTGAACCCATTTGTTACACTGCGGAATTTGATTGGATTCTTATGAAATTTAGGAGTCAGAAGTATATGGGGATATATAATTTTATTGCTAGAAATATTTAATTGTTTACCAAATGCCAATAACCTGTTGTTAATTTCTTTCATACTAAATTTACTTACATCATATGCATTATTATTTTGTATATGATCATTTATTAATTTACTATAATAATATTTACATATAATTGCATAATTTCCTGGTACTTTATCTACATAAACAATCACAAAGTGTTTTTGTAAGTTTTCTATTGGTCCCTTAATTTTTCTATAACAATCTTCATTTTTTGTTCTAAAATTAAAATTCATTAAGTCCTTGAGGACATGAAAACCATATTCTATAAAAGCCTGAGTAGGTAAATTATATTTAATTGCAACATTTAGAATAAATTTATTAATATCTTCTGATAGTTGTTTTCTCACATTTAAATTGCTGTTTGAAATAGTCAATCGATAACCAGTACCTTTGCTCATAATTTCTCTTAATTTCTGTGTGTGATCCTGTACAATTTCTAAGTTGCCAGTTATTACGTGCCCATGATATTCGTCTACGTAATTCTTGTATTCATTGCAACAACATTCTTTTTTATCCACCAATTCCTTAATACTATTATAGTTAAAAATTGATCTACTAATTTTTTATTATACTTGAACGCTCGTTTTATTAACACATTTTCATCGGAAATAAATCCATGTGTTTCCCAAATATTTCAGAAAATTGTATCCCATTATATGATTTATTCATGTATAGCAAAGTACAATATTCTATATTATAAACCTCCTTAGAGTCTATTTTTATTTTTAATCTATTTGTAATATATTTGCATAAATCCATTATCAAGTGTGATCCATGATTATCCTTTAATCTAATACTTTTAATAAATTTAAAACTATTATTATTTCCTGTTTATTAAGTCCAAATAAAAATACTTTATTTTTCCAACACTAAAACTATTCTCAAAGTCTTGTAATAAATTATTTACTTCTTTTTGAACTGTATCTATATCTCTATTTTCTCTCTTTTTGCGTCCACCCTTACCAACTCTTTTTCTCTTATTACTATTATTTCTACTATTATAAATAGATTCTTTATCATTTTGTTTCACTGCCTGTATTAAATTCTTATTATTCCATATTACATTCAATCCGTAAGGATACATAGCATTATAAATACCAATGTAAACGTTTTCATACCATAGTCTATTTATCTTATTTGGAACAATTTTAATAATATTTAACGCAACATCTTCAAAGCCATGTTTATTAAAATGTTGTATTTCTAATCTTCCTATATTTTTTGTTGATGTATTTTTTCCAATATCGGATCTGTGTTGCTTGATTCTCAGGTTCATAGCTCCTGATGTTTGACCTATATATTTAAAGCCGCAAACACCACATGTCAACATATAAATGCAGTTGAATGTTTTACAGAACTTAAATTCTGATTCTTCATTATTCTGTTCATGTTGCATCATGGGGCAGGTTTTGCATCTTTTATCCCCACATTTTCTAAATCTCAATTTTAAATGATCTGAATCACTATGATACTTATTATCAAATGTTTCGTCATACTTAAAATAATTACATTTCGATTCATAATTTCTCCACTTCGATACATCATAGTAATTTCCTACAAATCCAGTATTCCAAATAATACGCGTTTTATATCTCTTAATGTTTTCATTATCATGTATTCCTAATTTCGTAAATTTCTCATTAACCAACGAACAAGAAGCTAACGTTTTTTTATTTTTTATATTATTTATAATTTTTTTGCATGCTGTCTCATATTGTCTGCGCCCTCTATATTCCTCCACATCACTCTTATGTAATTGTCTCATTTTATCATATTCCATCATAACCAAAAAAATATCATTCTCTCTCTAATGGTAATTGATTGACGATAGCACAAACACCATCATATTGTACCACCGAGCAATGACAATCAAAATTGAAAGCCAAGTTGCCAGTCTTTAAAAATATATAAATCTTTAATATCATTATGTGTTTGAGTTAATATATATATATATATATATATATATATATATATATATATATATATATATATAAATTCTATTAAAATTACTTTATATTCTCCTCATCAACTTACTCAGAACTAAACCCTCATGTCTCAAAATAATTCACACACCATGAGATTAACATATGAATATTCATGTCAAACACATGAATCAAAAATATATGTTAAATCGATCTTCGTGAAACCCTCAACAGCACATGACTCAGAGACAGCACATATTTTTATATATATGTATAAGAAAATAAACATTGAAATACCATTAAAATATATTTTAAAAATGAACATTGAAAAAACAAACAACATAATAAAAAATTCAAAAACACAATAGTTAAAAAGTAATCAAATGTAAACAAAATATGTTATCAATAGCTAAAATTCTGTTTCTATTAAGAAATCAAAATCAACTATATATTTTTTTGCTCTTAAAATTTATATATTCGAATCATTAAGACATTATACACCAGTAAATTCATACACATGCAGGCGCAAAGCAGAACAACATATGAATGAAAATTATTTAAATATATAAAAACAATCACAATTATCAATTTAAAAATTGAAATATATGAATCCCAAAATACCAAAACAATATATATATATATATATATATATATATATATATATATATATATATATAAATTTCCCCTCAAATGCATTTCAAAATGAAAAACTTTAAAAACCTGATAATTAAAATTTTTTAAAAAGAGCCGGTGGGCCGCAAGTAACGTACTGGCGGGCCGCGTGTTGCACACCCCTGTTATAGAGGAAAGTGTGCTTTTGTTCGTTAAGAACTTTTTTGAGTCCACGAAATAATTTTCGATATGAAATGTGTACCATCCAGTTTCGTTAAACAGATACTTTTGTCCAAATGTTTTTTTTAATATTCTGATCGACGAGTCTTTTATTTGTTTATTTAATTTAATTTTTTTCTGCTCAATAGGAAATTAGGCTTATAGTAGATAGTTATTGCACCTTTCAACCTCTTATTATGGAATGAAAAGAAATGGAAGCATAGAATAAAAATTTAATCCCTTACTTATTGAAGTAAAAAAGGCGAATACACTTATCGATTGAATGAAATTTTGCTATTTGTTTGTGTAACTGTACTTGTTAATGTAAAACACACTCACACATTTGTTAGATTTTCCTACAAGAGTGCACTTCCCTATTTGCCCTCCCCTGTTATTTTACATAATTTAAACAATGAAATCTTAAATTTTACAAATGTTATTATTATGCAATAAAAAATTTTTCTTTGATTAAAGCAGATTTAATTTTTATTACATTTTCGTGAATAAATTTTACTGATGATTACTCATTTTACATTACTCATTTTTACATTACTCATTTTTTTTATTACTCAAATCTGATTACTCATTTTATAAAAACAATGAAATACATTTAACGCAAAAACGTTTTCCACAAAATATATCAGTTAACATGAAATAATACATCGGTTCCAATAAACTACTGTGTATCTTCATGCATTTCTCCCCATAACACGAAACGAAAATCGCTTAACACGTTAAGTTTTCCCTCCTGGTAATTAACAAAATACGGAAAACACCAGCCGCACAGGCAAGATTTGAGAGAGGTGTAAAATGAAAGAGAGGCAGTTTCCCACGTTTCGTAGAAAAAGGCTAACTTGGCTGTGAAATACCCTCGGAATAGTGTGTGATACAAGCCAATATTGTTTATCTATAAGCTACTTTCACCCTCCACCCTAAAAACGCCTAAAAAAACATCTCATCTCTCATCAGTTGGCTTTGGAATTCAGTGACGAATACTTCGCAGTGTCAGTAAAAATCAGCGAATTTGGTTCACTTTTTTTTTCTATTTTAGAAGAATTTTTTAGGAGCACAATGCCAAAGAGCTCAGGGGGAAAGCAAACTGCTATTTCGCTTAAAATGAAGATTGAGCTCCTTAAGGCAGTTGATCAAAAGCAGAAGACGATAACGGAAATCTGCAATGATTTTGGTTTTGCTAAATTTTGTATATAATTTCATTAACTTCATGTGAATGTTTTTATTTCATTGATTTTTATGGGGCACGGTATGATTCAATTGACAAAAATCTGCCAAAAAGTCAAGTCTGTTTTTTAGCCTAAATTATTCTTTATATACTTTTCTATATCCTCCCAAAATTAGAAAACTCTAAACTTAAAAAACGCAGGATTATGATTGCTTTTACGTTTATTTTTATTCACTTTCCTATTTCAAATCAAAACTTGAAACTGACTTATTTCAGAAAGATAAAATAGCTAGTTTGTCTCCCGTTAAAATTCTAAGGCTTTTTTTCTATTGTGCCTAATGATTTATATTTTTTTACGTATTGCTATTGGTACATGTAACAAAAGTTGGTATGAATTTTTAAATCAAAGCAATACTCATTTTTTAAAAAATAGTTGAACTCAGAATTTATACATTTTTTTAGGAATTTTCAATAAGCATTCATAAAAAAATGTATTGTACGAATACCAATCATATTAACACAAATCCACACCAAATTTTGTTATACATAGTTTGATGTACTTGTAAATCAAATTCCATGCGTATACGTAAATGTTTAAAGGAGGAATAGAATTTTAAAATCATTTCAAAAATGTTAAGTTTTTTCCTTAAAAAATTAAATGACTAGCTTTTTAGGAAATTTTGTGCACAAAGTCTGTTTTACATAGTATACACTCATAGGAGGCAACCCCAAAAAATTTTTTTAATCCTTAAATTAAAAAGTTTTCCATAAATCGTACCATGTCCCCTTAAACATGCAATTATGCAAATCTATTTAAATAAAATGTACTCTAAAAAACTTAATTTTTGTTAAATATATATATATATTTTACAGTATCTCTTAACACGAAAAAATCTTTCAGTCCCCTCAGTTTCTTTCACTGTAAATCAGTATAACCTTATACACTAATAATAAGTTGTAACAATCGTGATGATATTATTACTATCTTATAAACATAAGACTATGAGCTCAGTATTCTATGCAATTTATAAGTATTCTGTAAAATTTTAAACTCTAGAAATCCTGTTCAATGATCGGAATCTCAATACAAAACATGACCCATTGTGGAAATCTGAAGACGTAAATCTAGAAAAAAATTCTGCTGCTCTCATTATCCCCTCAGGGGGCTCACCTTCTTTAGGTGAGTACGGGTTTCACGCTCCCGAGGTGCCCTAGTGATCTTTTCCTTTTCCCTAGGGATTTGCTGTCTTTGGTAAACACGGGCTTCACGAACCCGGGGAACCCTAGTGATCCTTCTCTATTTTCGGCCCTCTTTCTTGCCATTCAAAATTCCCTTTTCTTCTTTTCACGTCCAGACCACAGACCTACATTGGACAATGCACATTGTCCCAACTTTGTTTTTTTCTAGTAAAAAAATTGATATTTTTTTACTGCCCTGTTATGGTTTGCCTTTTATATTACTTTCTTTTCATTTGATTTGCTTAAATTTCTTTCAATATTTTGATTTTGTTGCTTCTTTTATGTTCGATTATTGATTTTTTTGTGTTCAACTTATTATCTTTATTTTTCTGCCACGAGGTCCTGTGGCAGACCAGGACTGAGTGGAATGAAGTTGTGTCTGATGGGTTTTCACTATTGGTATGACGACACAACGGACTGCTCCCTGGGAAAACTGGCACTTGGAGCGGGGTTTTGAACTTTTGAGGAACTTTGGACTAGTGAGGTGGGGTCTTGGAGGAAGCGGCCATGTAGAGGGTACAGGAGAAAAGCTGGGTTTTGTGTCTCAGGCCGCCAGATAGTACAGGAGCCCGGGACAGCCTAACCAGCATGTCCTGGCTGCTCTATCAGCTGGTGTATAATCCCGCCTGTCTTGTAGCTCCAGGTGGTGCCTGGATGGGGTCCTGCATTGCAGAGCGGGGAGCTCTCCCGAGGCCACTACTAGTTGCTGAATCTAGGGCTAGCCCTGCCAAACTGGTCCTTTGAAAATCACAAGGGATTCTCCTCCTTTCCTACAAAAAAAATTCAAAATAAATAAAAGAAAAGAAAAAACTCAAAACGCATTTATTAAAACCCCCAACCCACCCTCTCCAACTCACTTAACTCAGCCCATGAACATTGAACAGATTTCCTTCAATACACGATTTCTTCTTGTTTCACTTCCACATAATGATATGTCAATTAAATCGCCTTTTGCTATACAAAAGGCTCTAATAGGAATTGGTGGTGAACCGAAATCCGTCAAACGATTGCGTTCCGGGGATCTGCTAATAGAAACTACGTCAGCTTTACAAACTAAGTCCTTTCTTCTTGCGAAATCATTTCTTAATAGCCCTGTAACAGTAAGTCCGCATAAAAGCCTGAATTCCTGTCGTGGTGTTATCTCTGAACCTGACTTGTTGGGCACTTCTGATTCAGAGATACTTGAAGGTTTCTCTGATCAGGGTGTCACTCAGGTCAGGAGAATTACAATAAAAAAAGACTCTACAATTGTTCCCACAAAACATTTAATTTTAACATTTAATAGTCCAAAACTACCAAACACAATAAAAGCTGGATATCTGAGTTGTAAAATCCGTCTTTATATACCGAACCCTCTGCGCTGTTTCAAATGCGAGAGGTTTGGTCACTCCCAAACTTCCTGCCGCGGCCAATTAACATGCTCTAGATGTGCTTCCGTTGGGCATTCTTCCACGGATTGTACTCTAGAGCAAAAATGTGTTAATTGTACGCAGTCTCATCCTTCAGATTCAAAATTATGCCAAAAATGGAAATTAGAAAAGCAGATTCAAGAAATTAAAACCAATAAAAACATATCTTATTTTGAAGCACGCAGATTAATAGTTCCTCAGTTAACACAAACGTATGCTCAGGCTGCTAGACCTTGAACTATATCCACAGCTTCCCAAACAGATCAAAATCTATCAAACATAATCTGTCCACCTTTACAATGCCTAACACCCATATCTTCTAAAATTCCATTGCCTGGTACCTCGTCTTCAGTTTCTACCTTCTCCACGTCATCTTCATCTACTCAAGACAATCTCCTTCCTTCCCCATCTGGTATACTACCAACAATACAAAGTGAGTCTTTATTACAAATACCCATCCCTACTACTACTACAACTACTTCCCCTGGCAATAACCTGAATACTTTAGTTTCACCTTTAGAAACTGAAACCCGTTCTCGTACAACTCCTGCTAAACTTAATTCGGTTTCAACTGAAAACTTACCTGAGTCTGTTCCTAATGAATCCAATAGTGAACATTCTACTGCAGCTGAAGCCCAACAAATTGTAAAACGAAAATCAAGAAATAGAAGAAAGCGCCTAAAAATACAGAAACCAGATATTGAAATAAAAAGGGTTCCACATCGATCTAGAAATGCAACTCCTACAGAAATAACTGATGACGAGGATATGATAACTTACGACGTGGAGGAGGGGGAACTTGAGCAAGATCCTCCGAATAAATTCACCATTGACGAAGATCCTTTCATTCTTCCTAAAGGATATTTACGGGCACTAACTCCATCCCGATACAGGAACTATAGAGAATAATTTTTTATACCATGTCTTGTCTAACCTTATTTTCAACTAATATTTGTCTTTTTCAATGCTTTTATTTTAAGATATGGTCTGACTTGGTGGGGAATTCCCCACCACAATTTGTTTCTTTAAATCATTGAAAACTTTTCAGTGATTTGAAATTTCCAATTTTTTTTAAAGCGTACTGCAATTATTTTTCCGTATTTTATCACACATTTTAAGTCTGTTTACAAATGTTTGGCGCAGCATAGCCGAAATTGGCTCTTGCGCCATTAAATCCTTACAATCAATCAATCAAAGCTGCTCTCATTATAAATTTAACTTAAAATTATATGGTCTAGAGCCAAAAGTACATTTGCTTTAAGGTATCCGACTACGTTCAGAACCGTGAGTTTGCAAAAGCATATAAATGGATAATATTTATGATATTTAGTGTCACTTAGATTAGAAAATGTACATAAAATTGTTTTATGAATATTATTAGAATAAAAAATTATTTAAGTACAATATTTTGACAAAAAATGAACATATAATAGCCTTTTTTCAAAATATTCTCCTTTTGTGTTCATAATATTTTGTCTGTGTATAGCTCAGACCTCTGTACATGGGCTCAACTAGAATTTTTGAAATACATAACTTAGAAGTGGGTTTATTCATATTTTACGACAACAGAGTGGAGAAATTTTAGAAAAAAACGCCGATAATTATTTCAAATGGCTGTAACTCTGAAAATAACGTGAATTTTTCAAAAATCATAGCTGAGCCTCTGTATAGAGATCTGAGCTATATACATTCAAAATATTACTATAACAGAAGCATTTTTCACAAAAGGAGAACATTTTGAAAAGAGGTTATTCTAAGTTAATTTTTTGCCGAAATATTGTATTTAAGTAATTATTTTTGCCAAACTGTCCTTAAAACAATTTTATACATGTATTCTAATCTAAGTGACACTAAATATCATGAAAATTATCCATTTATGTGCCTTTTTAATACCCCGGTTCCGAACGTAGTCGGATACTTTAAACGTTATCTTAGTCCAGCATGATTCTTGATATTATCATTTTGTAAATATAACATTATCTAAAATTTAGTAATTTTGTGAACCAAGTATTATTTCTGGAGGAACTATATATCTTATGAATACGATACATTTCTAATTCTCTCTTTATCATATTATACATTATATAAATCTCAATTCATATTCTTATTCATTTGTTTCATTTTGTGAAAATGCAAATACTAGCCCGTTAAAGGTATTCCAAACATAATATTACAATTCTAATAAATTAGAGAGGCAGAAAATCTGTTACATTTTACCGAAATAATCGAACAGAAAGAATTATTGAAACCCTAGCTTATTCATGTAGATTTCAATTCGATATACTATTCTATAGCTCTCTTTGTGTCAACAATCATTTTTCTTGAAAAATAATTGATTAAAACTGAGATTCGATTAATGTACAGAAAATAAGATTGGTAAAATGAAACGAAGCTGGAAAAAAAGGGTGGGAGAGTTAATGAATGAAGAAAGTAGAAAAGTGTTTTTTATTAAGAAGACTTGGCACCCTTTGAGCAAACTTCTTTATTTACGTATTTAAAAATTATATTTTAACATTTTATACAATGTTTCTCTATTCAAGAAAATGTTACCAGATGAAAATTTTCATATATTATTCACACAATTTTAAAAATTTAAATTTTTTGAAGAAAATTGGGAAAATTTTAAAATCCTACTCCTTTTGTAAAAATTAATTTTTTGACCTGAAATTTTTTTATAATATTCTTATGGATGTTCTTAACACCTTTACAGATCGATTTTAGAATAACTTAATTCGTTTTCGAGAAAAAAATAAAATGTTGATATACAGGCTAAAAATCAACGAAAAAGCCAACATGTCTTACATTTTATTTTTTTTTTAAAAAGTATTCAGTTTATGGCAAAACGGATCCCTAATTTTATTACATGCTTTATTTTTAACACGCAGGAAAAAAATTGAAGTGATTGGTTAATAATTGTCGAAGGAGTAGCATTTTGAATGCACTAAGGTTTCGAAAAACACAAACTGAGAAAAACCACTTTAAAGTTTATAATTCTGAAAAAATAATTATTATAAGCTTAATTAAACTTAAAATACCACTTTAAGATATTACTTATACGTTTTTCTTTAAAATAATTGCATTTTCATATTTTTTCAACCCACACATTTTTATAAATGATCAACTTTAAGAGAGTACTAAAATTGCACAAGAAAACGCAAGAAAAATTTAAAAAAAATTTTTTTTTCTGTCATGACAGAAATTTTAGCTGTTTTTCTTCTTATAATATTAAAGTATTACATTTGTATGAAAAATATATCAGGAATAAGAGCTGAAATTATAAAATTATTAATATAAAATGCCTTAATTTAAAAATTTTACATGCACACATTTCACAAGGAAGAAAAATTACATTATTGTATTGCCTCGGAAATATTCTGCTTTTAATACTACACATTCTTTTTTATAGTTATTATTTCTATTTATAAAATAGATTTTTTTTATCATAACGCATTTTTTAGCTTTTTTTTCTAAAAAGAGGGTGTGGCTGAATTGCCTAATTTGTTTCCAAATGAAGTTTTATTCAACTTCTAACTTTCCGACATGCACAAGTGATATATCAATCGAAAGATAATAATGCAAAGAATAAGATTAAATGAAAATAAAAAAACGATAGGTTTGTGATTTTTAGGGTACCAAGTCCGCTTAACAGAAAGAATAATATACTTTTACATCAATCATTCACGTTTCATACAATACGTACTTTCCATTAGTATTGCTTACAAAAAGTACTGTTGAAATTTATTGTAATTTTTGTAGGCAATACTAATAATTAATTTTATAATTAACAACAATATTTTTTAATTTTTTTTTCTCATTCTTTTAATTATTCTTTTTCAGAATGAATTCTCCTAGTCATGTACGAAGATGGAAGGAAATAGTGAGTGAAGTTGATTCAACGGGAACGTATGAACTGAAAGAAACAGAATTGGTGTATGGGGCCAAGCTCGCATGGAGGAATGCACCAAGATGCATTGGTAGAATACAGTGGTCTAAGTTGCAGGTAAGCATTAAGAAAAATCTTGTAAAGTAAATATATGAATTAAAGTTCATGATAAAAAATAGTTTGAAGTTTTTTTCAGTGTTACTGAAATGTGTTTGAATTATAACTGTTTTATATTGCGTAAATTTTGCAGAACTTTAGATATAGTAGATATTCCTTAGTCTTTATAACGATTTTCTGTGATGAATATGAGAGAAATAAGCTTAGAGACTGCTAACACATACAAATACTTGTATAAATTTTCTCACTATGATGCATTTATTATCCAATTAAGGGTACCAGGACATGTTTGAAAGAGTAAAATGCCAAAATTAAGACTTTTTGTTTATGGGACATACGTTTTTAAAAATTTCCAATAAAACTTGGTTTTTTTTGTTATCTTAATAAAGATACTTTAAGGTATCCGACTACGTTCGGAACCGTGATTTTGCAAAGCGCATAAATGGGTAATTTTCATGATATTTAGTGTCACTTAGATTAGAATATATGCATAAAATTGTTTTAAGGACATTTCGACAAAAAAATTTATTTAAATATAATTTTTTCGGCAAAAAATTAACTTAGAATTATCTTTTTTCCAAATGTTCTCCTTTTGTGAAAAATGTTTCGATTATCATAATATTTTGCCTGCATATAACTCGAACCTCAGTATAGAGGCTCAACTAGAATTTTTGAAATATATAACTTAGAAGTGGGTTTATCCATGTTTTATGACAACAGAGGAGAGAAATTTTAAGAAAAAAACGCCGATAATTATTTCAAATGGTTGTAACTCTGAAAATAATGTGAATTTTTTTTTCAAAAATCATAGTTGAGCCTCTGTAGAGAGGTTTGAGCTATATACAGTTGAAATATTATTATGATAGAACCATTTTTCACAAAAGGAGAACATTTGGAAAAAAGATTATTCTAAGTTAATTTTTTGCCAAAATATTATATTTAAGTAAAAAAAATTGTCAAAATCTCCATAAAACAATTTTATGCATGTATTCTAATCTGAGTGACACTAAATATCATGAAAATTATTCATTTACGTGGTTTTTTAAAATCACGGTTCCGAATGCAGTCGGATACCTTAAAGATTATGTAGAAATACAAAAATAATTTTTTAGTTAACGTTTCTTTTTGTTTAATTTATGTTGTGCATAATGTTTAAGATTTCATAATATATGCTTATGTTTAGGTACCATCTTTTTAAAAAGTATCTCTAAAATATGTAAAATACTTTTTCATATATATTAAACAATTCACATAATATAGTGAACCCTTTTTTTATAGTAAAATATTAAGATAGTTTCTTTAAAAGTATTATAAAACTTTTGTAATTTTGAAAATTTCTAGTTTTCCTCCCTTTTTTATACATAAAACTATTCTTCAAAAACTGTGTACTACTTCGACTAAAAAAATTAGAATCACCATATGCACAGGTACCCTGTGTAGAAGTATAAAAAATATGGAATCATATAGTGCAACAGTTTTCTTTAAAAGTGTACCTAAAAGCAAAAAAATTATGTTTTGAAGAAAAAGTGAAAAAACTAAGCATCTGTTAGGGTTTGTTTATATTTTTATCAAATACTTTTTTCATATTTTAAGGTTATTTTATCAACAAACATATAAGTGAAATATATTTATAGATTCAGAAAAATATGCGCTTTTTTTAATGCTAAAATTGAAAAATCGATTTTTTCGAATGTGTATGATGTTCCTTAAGTCAGTTTTCAATTTCTATCTTAATGTGATGAAATCTTTGTATAACTTTGTGTAACTTTACATAACTGTTATCCTACTTCTTAAGAATAATAATGATAAATGTATCAGGATTATTAAGCAAATTAATATCAAAATAAATTGAGTGACATCTTAAAAAATTAAAACTCACAAACAATTCCAGCAATTTGTAATTTTGCTTGAGAAAGGGGTCCTTTTTTCGTAAATCCAAATTTGCTTATTGCTTATGTTGGTTTTCAAAAAATTAAATAGCAAATAAATAAAAAATCTCTCAATATTTGAAGCAGAAAACTTATTTATTAATTTATTTCATTACTTAACATAAAATTCTTTTTTTTCACGTGTGTTCTAAATTGAACAGTTCATTAAAGAAAACAGAAGTAAAAAAAGTTCTTTTTAAATAACATAGGGGTTCATCCCTCAACACCTATCAACTGTGAGAATTTTCAGCCGAGACAGAATTAACGTACATCAACCCCTCCACGCGGAGGGTTTTTAGAACTAGAACCTGGGACTCTATAACAGTGATCCGCAACCCCTGGTCCTAAAACCGGTACCGGTCCTTGGATTAAATGGTGCCGAGCCACCTAAAGAACAATAAACTATTGCCATTTTATATAAAGTGGTGCATTTCTCTCGGATGTGTGCACCTTTCCACGGAAATCACTTTATAGTCCATGTTAAATTACTTTTATTCATTATTGGTGTTACTATATTTTATTCTGAAGGCATATTTAAATGTAACTAAATTAAAATTGTTAAATCCAAACAATCTAAAATATAAACAATCAACGTGTCCCACCCTCAGCGGGCCGTGGTAAAATTATCAAACTTTGACCGGTTCGCAGTGATAAAAGGTTGGGGGGCACTGATCTATAACACCGACGTAGAATTCGCGATCGGGATAACAAGGCTATTATTATTGGTCGAATAGTAAATACTGTGCCCATGGTAAATTAGTTTTAGATACTTGTTTAAATAGGATGTATCATTTCTCTTGAATCAATGGATTCACACATTGAGCAGATTTATACATGATCACCTTATGTATATATTACTGATACCTTATATTACTGATACCTTATATTACTGATAACTGATACCTTATATTACTGATCCCCTTACATATTCGTTACATTTTTAAACATGTGATTTTTAATATAAGAGTAGAAAGGGAATACATAAATTACCTTAAAAAAATTCTGTTATTACAAAAAAAATTGTTCGGAAGAATAGTCTGCCAATATATTGTTTTGTTTTAAATTTTTTATTTATTTTTATGCAATATATATATGATGAATTTATTTCTGAACAAAGCCTCATTTTCCAATTCCTACTATTATAGCTCACACTCTCTATATATTTATTTATTTATCTTAGTGGAATTTTCAATCGTTGATAAAATACATTTTAAAGCGCTCAATTGAGCTGAAATTTTATATACATGATTATTTTGGATGACAATACAATAATTTTATTATAACTAATAAAAGTTAATTGCTTAAAACTAATTATTTAAAGAATTACAAATACTGCCCCACGTTGGCGACTTAGCGACCATTTTGGTGACTTGTGTCAAAACTTGAAAAAGTTTTTTTCTCCTATTTTAAAGCATTCAGTTGAACTGAAATTATATATACACGATTGTTCTGGATGACAATACGATACTTAAATGATAATTAGTAAACATTAATTACCACTTAATGCTGTGATTCTGTCATGTACAGTACAGTCCCGCTAATCCGAACACGGCTAATCCGAACATCCGGTTAATCCGAACTGCTCCGCGGTAAAATTTTTGTAATTTTAAAGACGAAAATCGGTGAATATTTCAATATAAAACAGTGTAAACCTTAATTCAAAACAGTTCTTTATTTAATATTCACGCACTGCACATCAAGTTATGGTACAAATTTTAAAATGGAATAAACTACAGAACAGGACACTAATGTTTAGTATGAAAAATTGTACAACATAAGATTAAATATAAAATATGTACAGTACGGTACAGTACTGATAATGTAGTGAACAAGTACCCTATTACATTAATTCAGTTATTTTTTTCTGACGCAACGAAGACAGTCTTTTCGATGATGCGTAATTTCGCCAGCGCCTCATAAATAACACATCAGCTGGTGTAGTGTCGGGCTGTTGCTCCAAGTAGCGCAGGGTAAGGTCAAAGGCAGCTGCGCCGTCTGCATGTGGCACCACGTCCTTCTTATCGCATTGCGTCTCGTCGTCACTCCCCTCCTCCTCCATTGGCTCTTGAGTCACTGCCGCAGCTATGTCGTCATCAGTCCGAAATTCGGCTGTTTCCCCGTCTTCTTTCCTGGGTAAACCAAATATGAAGCGCATTATCAACTTTATCGTACAGCGATTGCTTTGCTGTCTGTCTGTTTTCAAGAGTCTCGCCAGAAGAATTAGCACAGTATTGTTCAAGCTTTCTACGATTTTTTCTCCAATCACAAATTGTAGCTTTGCCAACATTAAACTCTGTAGCCAATTTTGTCACACCTTCACCTTCATCTAAACGCTTTAGAACCTCTAGTTTGTCTTTAAGAGTAAGTGTTGAGTGTTTACGCTTACTCGCCATAACAATCTGTTTACGTACACTGTATCACAGATAAATGTCCAAAACACACAACAAACTGTTTTCACTGTAGAATATCACACTGTAACACTGTTATTAACACAGAGACAAAAACGGACGAGTATAGAACGAGCGCGGAACGACTGACGGTCAACAGTACGGGCACACGCACAGGAGTGGTGGAGGGAGGACACACGCGTCGAGGAGTGGGAATACAGTCCACGCGGCAAAAACGCGGGCGCGTACGCTCACATTACAACAAAATACATAGACACAATAGACCCGTACTCCCGGTTCAAATAGTGATTTCGCTGTTATTCCGGCTAATCCGAACAATCACGTAATCTGAATAGGGGTCGGTCCGATATTGTTCGGATTATCGGGACTGTACTGAATATACATATTTATATTAATTGTAACTATTTAATAAAAAGTAGCTAAAATAAAATTTTTCTTTGTTGATCTAAGTAGAAATTGACTTAAAAATTTTTTTTTTATGTATTACTTGTTAAAAATGATATTGTTACGTAAATCGGGGTTCGTGAATTTTATGCTATCAGTCTCAAAGACCATAGCAGTTCTTTAAAATCGAAGAAAATTAAATTTGGAGAAACAATCCTTAATGAACAGGATAAAGCTCTAAAATTGGCACAATAAATCCCAGAAGGTTTTCACACTTTCTACAGCACTCAGACACAATTATGAGTGTCTAAAAACACAAGCACGTAATGTTAAAGATTATCCGTAAGCAACCTCTCGTCCTCTGCAACATCTGAAGTAATACTGACTCAGTTTCAGGGAGAGACTGCTATGTATAGTCTGCGCGGCCACCTTCAAGCTTTCTCGAAAAGTTCGCTTTCACCGCTTGATGTTATAGATTTCTCTAGAGATTTCCAGTAGCATCCATATGATCGCCAATTCAGCAAAAATGGTCACCAAATTTGGTCACCAAAAATGATGCTAACTTGACTGTATCACCAATTTTTCATTGAAATGCTTTAAATGTAAGGACGGGGTTGCTTGAGAATATTGCAATTTTTTTCTTAAACTAAATACAACAGGAAGTAATATTAGATATATATTATTTACACAAAATTCTTAACAATATTGTAATAAGTCTTTATTAAAAAACCATTTGTTACTTTCTGAAGCAAAGAAGACAAGTTTAATTGATTATAACGCAGGTAAAATGGATTGAATCCATTTGTAGTATGAAATTTTTTAAAAAAAACAACATTTATTGCATTTGAAAAAAAAACTTTTTTTTTAGGCTATTGGGATTAGTAAGCTTCATGTGATGCTTGTTTATCATTGATAAATTGGACTCTATGTAATAACAAAACAGTCGAGATTATTTCACTTGATTGAAAATCCCACCATATTCTGAGAGCTTTTCAAAAAATAATAAATAATACATCAAAACAGGGCTGAATTTAAAAAATAAAGGTCTTTTTATTAAAAAGAGCTATTTGTTCCCCACTGAAGCTAAGAAGACAAGTTTAATTGATTATAACGCTGGTAAAATGAATCAATGGTAAAATGAATTGAATCCATTTGTAGCAATAAAAATTAAAAAAAAAAACATTTATTGCAAATTAAAAAAAAATTAAGGTTATTGAGATTAGTAAGCTTCACTTGATGCTTCTTTATCCTTGATAAATTTGACTCGATTTAATAACAAAGCAATCGATATTACTTCACTTGATTGAAAATCCCATCATATTCTGAGAACTTAGATTTCAAAAATAATAAGTAATACATCAAAACAGGGCTGGCTGACTTTAAAAAATAAAAATATGTGGATTCTTTTGTGTTTATAATACAACAATTGCTTAAATTTTTTTATTAAATATATGTATAAAGCATAAATATTTATTCCCCTTTTACTATGATAGCTAACTTTTTGATAGCCGGAAGGTAACATGCACTAATTTATAAGAATATTGCATTGGAATAATTTTTCCTAACATGTTTTATTCGCTCAATATGCTAAGCATATAAAATAATTTTTGGGTTTATCCAATGTGTTGAACATAAATGATTTTGTATTCAAAACTTTGCGAAAAAAATTATTAAATTGTTTATGTTACTTTAAAGAGACTTACACTTGGAAAAAAACCGAAAACTACTGATGATGATATATATATATATATATATATATATATATATATATATGTTATTCAATTCATTTTCAAAGATAAAATATGCATCGCACCATCCTTGTATCATTAAAAACAATTTCTGTTATAATCTTAATTTTATTTAATCCCATTTTAATGTAAAATGAAAATTAAACTACAAAATTTCTTATAGATTGCATGCATTTCAAATATCTTTAAATGCCTTATATTTTCAGCTTATAAGCAATATTGTACAGTACTTTTTATTAAACGTCATATAAGACTGGTTTGCTTTGACATTAAAAATAGTCCTAACTAAAATCCTTTTTCTTAATATTTCTTAAAAAAATAATATTGTGGCAACTGAATATAGTCTTTGGTGACTCTTTTCAATTTTTTTTAATTTTTCTAATTTTAACTTTTGTCATTTTGTGTGTGTGTGTGAAAGATTTTATCTCCATTAAATTACTTCGACTTAAACCCACATTATTTTGAATCGGTCTTGCGTGGTAGTTTAATTCCATGTCAATTATTCTCCTTTTCCACATCTTTTGTGGCTCATCTTTTATTTTACTCATTTTCCAGCAGATGGCATCACATTATGGACACTTTCTGTGTCAACGCCTTCTCTTTTCGCTCGCTGTTCAGCGACACTCCCGTCTTCACTACACGATTCAGCAGTGTTTGTCCTTCTCCTTTATTTTAACATCATGTACCACGAGCACCACGGCATTAATTACTTTTATTCTCCATTTCTTCTTTTTTATCTTCCAAATTCAGTGTCTACTTTCTGATTTCGTTCTGTTAAGGACGAATTAGAGAAGAGCACAGATTTCTACCACCTCCCTCCGGGATGGTGCCTCATTAAATATGTTCCATACTTGCCAATTGAATTATTTATCGCTCTCTCACTGGTAGTATGTCCTCAGCTACTGGTGAGAAACTTTCTTTTAGAACGGCTCTGAGCTGTTAATAATTTTGACAGTATCTTTTAAATTTTATGGAACTTTCAATTAATTATTCTCTTTTTCTTACTAATTATGATGAGATGGTAATACTGTTTTTTGGTACGGTACCTCATATTTTGAAGCCGTGGGTAATATTGTGGCAAATTTGCGTGAGGTAGAAAGCAGCTGACGAACTGCAATATTATTTGAATAGTAACAGATTTATTAAAAGACAAAGGCGAACACGCACACAAATAACTACACTAAGACAAATCGGTGTATATACACAAAGTAATATTATAAGAATTTTTTTTTACAATAGTGTAAACTGCACTCGTTGTAAATAAGCTTTGCAAAGTTTCAGAAACGGCTCTCAAACAGATCGCAATCAACCCACAAACAGATTCTGATCTCGACTACATTCTCTTCTGAACTGAACTGGCCTTTGTTTTAGAAGTACTTTAAACAACCCCATTAGAATTTCTAGAAGAGTCGACCCTATAGATTTCTCGATGATTACTCGGCGATATCGTATTTGTTACTAGAGGTGATAAAGTCATCAATCTGGTATCACTAGTCATATTTTCTGGGATAGCCATATCTTATTTTTCCAAGTTCATGCTCGGAAATGAACTTCACCTATAAAACTCATTTTCTCACAGGGAGAGTTCTGATGCAGGAAAAACAACATGCATGGCATATTGTACTATTGATAAAAAATTAAAATGCAGATCAGTTTGATGGCCTCAGATATCTGCTAGAAGGCATGTAAATTATTATTGGCAGAGGAATAATTTAAACCAGCGTTTCTCAAACTGTAGTGCACGCCCTTCTAGGGGGTCGTGGCAACCCTACGTGAGGGGCGCGAGTAGATCGAAAAGTTGAAAGTGGAAGATTATTTTTAAAAAATTATCAATTTATACGGAAAAGAAGCAAAACACAAAATACATTCGGACACATTTATATAGATGTAATATACTTATAAACGTATCAGTATTGCACAGTGTATTTGATCATTAATTTATCAATACTAAGTTAAGAGCGGGTTTAAAACTTACTAGTGACTTTCAAAGGTTTGTAGTATACAGAATTATATATGAAATTTAGTACTATCTTGTCAATTTGTGCATTTTATGGTTAGAGAGTTGTATTGTAGCCTTATGTCAGTACATTATTATTATATTCTATAAATTGTTATTGTACGGGGGGGGCGATGAAAATTATGATTGAAAATTGGGTCGCAAGCATGGAAAGTTTTAGAAGCACTGTTTTAAACGCAAAAATTGTTCTTGTGAACATTGTACTCTATTTCTCAAAACACCCATACTCTATCCGTTATTTTAATACATCCCCTGATAATAATGCAAAGATGTTATAGTTTACTCATAACTTGCAAAAAAAATCGTTCCAAAATATCCTTAATAAGCCTAGTTATAATTTTGTAACCAATAGAGGTTAATTTAAATGATATCGATTTTTAATTGCATACTTAACACATTTATATAATACAATCCTCAAATTAATGAATCCAAAAGATACAAATAATTAGAAAATAAGTTTCTAATAATTTTACGCTCACAACTATTGAGACAGGTACTTTTTGGTTAATATTGAATTCTGTTGATAAATACGAGTATTGTAATTGCTACATAAGCGAATCCTTTCAAATAACTTTCGAAACCAAACAGAATGTGCGGTTTGCTCGTCGATGCGTTTTTAACATTCTTTGATATTGATTCATTGGAAAACTAATTTTATTCTATTTGTGCAGATGGAATTCACTGAGCTTTATCTTCGAACGAACGACTACTGTCCTGTTTTGGGAAAACAAATAAAAAATTTTGTCTTCTTTTTTTTCGTAGAAGTTATGGCGATGAAAAAAAAAGAAATCGTTATCCTTCCGCCAAGCTCATTTTCAAAATTACCATTAACGGAAATTCTTTTTGTTTTAACCGTAACCTTTTTTTCGTCATCTCGTTAAATCTTCTGAAAAAAAGAAAAAAAAGATTGAAAACTAATGTTCCTCATTCCAACTCTTCAAACTAGTTCACAGAATGAGATAAATTCTTGTTAATGGTGATGATATTTGATTGGGTTAATTTGATTATTTGTTATTTCCGTGAGATGTTAGGATGAGTGTAAATGTTTTTGCTGTGTATAAAGAAATTCTCCAAGGTTTTGTTTTGCCATAAAGAACTTTGTAAATGTTCTAGGAAATGTATTTCTTTATTTTCTCTTTTAAAGGTTATACATCATGTTTATTCTAAGTATTCTCAAATATATGTATAGAAGAAAGCATTTTATACTTTTTTTTATCTCAAAGTTATGTGAAGCAAGTGCACTGCTATAACCCAGGAGTGTCAAACTCATTGCACCGTCAATGTATTTGCACACAATAATAAATAACAAGTAATATAAAAAAATTTAAAGTGAGAACTCCTATTTGAAAAGAAATTGAGCTTATCATACCTGGTAGTTGGATAATCTATGTACTGTCGCCATCTATTGCTTTCGTTCAGAACAAATTCAATTTTTCTCCCATAACAAAACTAATATTAATTAATTTAATTTAATTAATGAGTTAATATTTGAAAAAACTGTAGTAACTTCAAGTATCATCCACTACAAGTTCAAAAAGTGTATTTGAATTTGTGAGTGGATGAATAAAAAGTATTTTATGAAGGATTGAAAATTTGAACAAGATATATAAATAATTAAATATAGGGAGAGAATGAACTAATAGTAAGAATTGAATAAAATTATCAAAATTTCCCCCGAATTAGGAAAGATAGTTGCAGATATGAGACGTCAAGCATCAGGACTTACATATTAAAAATTTCTCATGTCCTTTTATATATGTGTATTATAGTGTATTATTCGGAATAAACCTATGTTTCTATGAATTTTAATCTTCTTTGCGCCCCACCTTAAATTAAACATTGTTTATTTGGCCCGAGTCAGCATTTGAGTTTGACACCTTTGCTAGAACCAGCTTTTAAATGGAGTTGGAATTATCCCTCAACGTTTTACAAAATCAAATGTAAAATAAACATTTTAAGTAACAGCATGTAATTAGATTTTGATTAGGATTTGTTAATGTGTTTACTAACGTTGCACAAAAAAGCAGTACGATGGACCTCGTAATTTTGATCCTGCGTCAAATGACGAAGACATCATCTGTGCTGGCACCCCTGTCTCCAGACTACCTACCACATCACGCCAATCTCGCAACCTCTACAGATTTAACGTGCGTCAGCCTCTACTCATGGTTGGTCTTTTGTGGCACTGGAACTTCAACTCATGATACAGTGGCAACGAGCTTGTGACCATAACCACTAGGCTACCACGGACACTATTGTTTTTTTTCTCAATGAAATGATGATAAGGGATCCACATGAGGCATTTTATATCATTCTTCCACAAGGTGTAAAATAAATTCAATTTGTAAGGCATACATTATTTGCATAAGCTAAAAGATAAAGAAATTTTATACCAGGTGTGACACAAAAAAAGAGACTAAATGTGAAGCTTGGAACAAGAGTGGAGTTGGCAACAACTATTTTGGTGACGTTATCCCACGCACTTACTCTATCCATGTGGCCAGTTTTACTTTATTCGATCTCGCCCGTTGGGAGTACTGTGTCATTGAGTGAACACGTGCAACTGCATTCTGCCGGGAAAATGTCTAATCAACATCAAGTTTCTTGTGAAATTAAGAAATTGGTCACGAAAACGTTTCAAAAGCTAACCGAGAACTATGGGGATGAAACTTTGTTTGGTGCACATGTGTTTGAATGGTATAAGAGGTTTTCAGGGGGAAGGATTTGTGTGGAAGATGATGAGCATGCTGGGTACACAAGGTCAGCGATTACAGATCAAAATATAGCCAAAATTCCTGGTATGAATAGGTTCCCATTGACAGCAATGGTCAGACTATTAATCAACACTGCTACATTGAAGTACTAAAAATACTTCGTGAAAAAAATACCAGTATTGGGGAATGATAGATGACTGTTGCACCAAGACAATGCATCCGCTCACATGACTCTATCTGTCAGTTTCTGACCAGCAAAAACATTACTGTGATGGGGCGTACTCCTTATTCACCTGATCTGGCCCCATGCAACTTACTTTATTTCCTACAGTTAAATCTTACTTAAAGGGAACCCATTTTACCTCAGTAGAAAAGGTTCAAGCAAAAACGGAGAATCTTCTGACGGGCTTTCCAAAACCCTCTTTCCAGAACTGTTACCAACAATGTCAGCACCGTACGCAGAAGTGTGTGAATGCTGAAGGGAACTACTTTAAAGGTGATACTGTCACGGAGAACTGATTCTCTGTAAGTATAATGACTTATTGGAGCAGTCCCGTTTTTTTCTGTATTACAACTCGTACATTCGCTTACAAAGTTGAATCTTTCTTATAGGAGAAAGCTAATGTTATTCAGAAGCAAAGAGTTTATATCTCCAGTCAAAAAATATGAACAAACAGGATTCAATTCTTTAAAAAATATCAAAATATAAATATTGGATTGAGACATTTTGTTACTAATGTGGACACTGAATGGCGCTGCATGTCCTAGGATAAAAAGAAAACGCATTCTTGATCACTATTAATCCATCACAAAAACACTGGTTGGGGTAATAGCCACAGATAAAATTCTCATTCGAAATAATCGATGAAAGTAAAAGAAAAAAGGAAGGTAGAAGGCTAGAGCCACTTTTGACAAATATTATTTGCAATTCAATATATATATATATACTAGCTGGTATACCCGTTCTTCGCACGGGTGAATTGAAAATTTAAGCAATACAGACTGAAGGATAAAGAAGTTTTTAATGAGTTAATTTTACGTGAAAAATACGTGAATTTTACGTGAATTAAACAAAAAAAACAACTTTTTGCATATCTCAGCTGAACAAAAAACCATGTTTGCTAAATTTTAAGTCTGTAGATATAATAGCTGATAAAAAAATTTTTTTTTTACTTATAGCGCCCCGTAACTCTCTTATGGATCGATTTTTGAAAACACCTTCCTTCTGCTCAGCAAAATTAACACATTGTTACAAATTTTGTGTAATAAACGCATTCAAATAATGTAAATAATTTGTATCTGGATGTGTAATACGTTAATGTTACTTTCTGATGCATTTATTTTATGTTAAATAGCTGTTACCCGTGACTTCGATGACGTGGAATTTAACAAAAAAGTGTTTATTCAATTCGCAGAGTTTATGAAAACGTTTTAATTATATATTCCACGTAAACAAATACCTATGCTATAAGTATAATGGCATTCTTCTACTTTGTGAATTAATGTTTCTTTTTTGCTTTACTTTTTTTTCTTGTTTTTTGTTGACCAAATTGTGAGAGGGACGCATGGCCTTTGATACTGTCGATGGGGTGAGGACTGTAAAATCATTAGGATCAAAGGACATGGACGCGAAACGTCGCAAGTGGCAGCAACCTAATCAAACAAAAAGGTTTAATATTTATAACTGCTAGAAATCGTTGAGACAGAAGGCTCGTGAAATAAAATAATCCATGTTGAATAAAAATAATTCCTATTTGAATCGGATATTGTTCATTGGTTTTAATTTTATTTCAGCGGAACCCTAATTTATTTTTTAGATAAAAGTAGCCTAAGTTACTCCATATAACATCTGCCAGTGAAAGTTCCATCAAAATTAGTGCAGCTGTTTCAGAGATTAGCCGGAACAAATAGAGACAGAAAGACAAAAATTTTAAAAATTGATTTTTTCATATAAGTACCGTATATACTTTTAAATGCATTTAGTAAAAAGCTGTTAAATTCAAACTACATACAGACACTTCATTTTTATTTATATGTATAGATATTGCACAGGTTAAATGAAGTTATTTACAGATTTGAATAAACTTACTTAATTTAAGGGTGTAAGTGCACTTTTTCACCTAAAACGTAATTAAAAATATTTATTTTAGAAACAACTATGTACTTAACTAAATAAAACAACCTGTTGGCTCTACGATCGCCATCCCCACCGCACACTCAAACTTGTACAATCACTCTTGCAAGACAAACATTTATTGTGACTGCTTTGTTCAGTGTTTGGCAAAAAAATAAACAATAGAGGTATGAAATTGGCTTACCTCTATTTAAATGCGAAGCCTTGTGAGAAGTCAAATGACGTAAAACCCAAAAACTTATTGATTTAAATTTAAATGCTGTCTAAGTTATAGAAAAATTGATGTTGCTCAATGTTTTTGAGAGAGAATGAAATCATTGGAATGATGCAACAGTTCAAAACAGGTCTTAGTAACAGTAGGGTAAAACGAATCTGCAAGCAGGGGGGGAGGGAGAGGAACTCGTGACCTTTGACACTGTCTATGGGGTGAGGACTTGGTAGAGTGAAACGAAGCCGCAAGTAAGGGGTAAGTGAAGACTGTTAAAATCATTAGTATCGGACATGAACGGGAAATATCGCGAGTCTCAGTAACCTTATCAAACAAAAAAGTTTGATATAACTGCTAGAAACGTTGAGACAGAAGGCTCGCAAAATAAAACATTCCCTATTGAATAAAAATAATCCCTATTGAATAAAAATAATCCCTATTGAATAAAAATAATCCCTATTGAATAAATATAATCCCTATTGAATAAAAATAATCCCTATTAGAAACGGATATTGTTCATCATTTCATTGGTTTTAATTTTATTTTCGCGGAACCCTAACTTTTTTTCTATAATAAAAGTAGCCTGAGTTATTACTTATAGCATTAGCTATCTGCCAGTGAAAGTTTCGTCAAAATTGGTCTAGCCGTTTCAGAGATTAGCAGGAACAAACAGACTGACAGAAAGACAGATTGACAGACAGACAGACAAAAATTTTAAAAATTGATTTTTTCATATAAGTACCGTATATACTTTTAAATGCATTTAATAAAAAGCTGTTAATTTCAAATTACAAACACGGATACTTCATTTATATATATATATATATATATATATATATATATATATATATATATCGAAAGTTTATAAATTTATCAAATCAAAATCTTTTTCGAGTTTTTTAATCATATATTGTTTTCTGTGCTGTTTTAAGCAATATTTATTAATTCGGATGCGTAGTGTGAAAATCCAAATAAAATATTTCTCTAATATTTTAAAGATTTCGTATTAAAAGCTTTATATTATGTAGGGATGTCAGTCTCCTAGGTTAACCCTTTATCTACCGCATTGTGATTAACTGCAGCTTTTTTCATGCAATATTTTTTTTGGATCACTACATTGAAAATTAAGGGATACACATAAACAAAATGCTCAACTTTGGAAAATTTAATCCGTTAGAGCTAATTAATTAATTAAAGGTATTCAACTGTAAAATTAATTATATACACTGTTCACTTTAAATAAATATTCTAATCGTTTTCTAAGGTCTTCATTAGCATACAAAAAAAATAAGACGCTTAAATTTTGACATTAACTATTTTTTAGGGAAAAAAAATGATAATCTTCACAATCCACTGCAAACGCCGTCATCTGAGAACGCAATTTCTGCTATAAAACTATTCGTCCTCCCCTCTAAAATACTCATCATAGAACCTGTGCTGCCATATATCTTGAAAGAGTAGATTGATTTCAAAGAATGTTCCTGCTATCGTCAGAATTTTTGTAAAAATAGTTATTCTACGTAATTTTAAAGTGAGTGGTACCGTCGGTAGATAAAGGGTTAAAAATATTATTTTGTTTTGTTTTTAGCATGTAAAAAATTTTCATTTCATTAAAGGAAAATAAAAAGAGTAATGTTAATCATATGTAATTGTGAACAATTATGATAGAAATATGTTTTAGCAACCTTTTTAATGCTTTGTATATTCATAGGTTTTTGATGCTAGATATGTATCGACAACTAGAGAAATGTTTGATGCTATTTGCAACCACATAAAATACGCTACAAATAAAGGAAATATAAGGTAAGTTGTTATTTACTTTATTTTTTAAGAAACATAAAACTCTAAAACTGCATGTTAGAGAAAGAAATTGCAGGTTACAGTTTTTTTTTAGTACTCAATCATTATGCATAATGATGATGCAAAAAAATAATTTTGTAAGGATCATATAATAAAGGTTTATTTTTTTTATAAATAAATGGCATTCACATATTTGATTAACAGCCAATTTAACAAAGGTAATTATTTATAAATAAATCACATACCATAAAAAAATATTTTTATTTTAATTCTCAACATGTAAAGTTCAGCTAAAATGTATCAATAAGTAAATAACACAAGAATTCATTTTGAAAATTCATATATATGATATATTCAGTTCTTCAAGACTAATATATCGAATAATTGTTATAATTCGTTTACCGTATATGGACTTAACTTCTAACTAATTTCATGGACTTAATTTCCGATAATTCTAAATTTTATACATTAATATATCACTAACTAGTTTTGAGCATATATATATATATATATATATATATATATATATATATATATATGCTAGAGGACCCGACAGACGTTGTCCTGTACGCCCATCTTAAATTCAAAATAAAAGATTTTTGAATATTCGATACTGCGATCATAGTGCAGTCTGAGGATCCAATGTAAAACATTCCAAGATCAACAATTTATAAATAAAAAAAATAATTAAATAAACATTTCTAAACCGAATTATAAATCTAAACCATTCTCGAGTCCACTGAAACAGACAAAAACTTTCATCAAAATCGGTCCAGCTGTTTAGGAGGAGTTCAGTTGCATACACACGCACAGAAGAATTATATATATAAAGATTATTTGAAAAGATATAAATTAAAAACGCTAAAAAGCGTGAATCGTCTGCATTTTCATAACAATAAAAACCGGGTTTGGCCAATTTGGCTGAAAATCAGTTTTCGACGCCAACTTATGTCTTTTTCAATTCCTACTATTAGCTAACGATCTCCTATACATATTTTATTTGTTTTTTTGCTTGTTTATTTATTTATCTTGGTGGAATTTTCAATCATTAATAAAATACATTTTAAAGCACTCAATTGAGCTGAAATGTAATGTACATGATTATTTTGGATGACAATACAATAATTTTTAATTATAATTAATAAAAATTAATTGATTAAAACTAATTATATAAAAAATTACAAATACAGCCACGTTGGCGACTTATGTTAAAATTTGAAAAGGTTTTTTTTCTCACGTGATAAAGCGTTCAGTTGAAAGGAAATTTTATAAACACGATTGTTTTGGATGACAAAACGATATTTTAGTGATAATTAATAAAAATTAATTACCACTTAATGTTGTGATTCTGTGATATGTGTATGCATATTTATATTAATTGCAACTATTTAATAAAAAGTAGCTAAAATAAATTTTTTCTTGGTTGATCTAAGAAGGAATTGATTAAAAATTTTTTTATATTACTTGTTTATAACAATAGCGTTGTTATAACAATGCAGATAAATGTTGAGTTGCATTTTTTGAATGTTTTTAATTAATATCTTTATAACTAATTGCGATATCGGTCCGAATTAAGAATCTAAACCATTCTCGAATTTACTTGAGCCCACACAAAGAATTTCATCGAAATCGGTCCAGCCGTTTAGGAGGAGTTTAGTGTCAAACACACGCAAAGAAGATTTTTATATATAAAGATATATTGTTACGTATATCCGGGTTCGTGAATTTTATGCAAAACAACACAAAGAAAATAATAAGTTCTCCAAGAGCAATGCGAATTTATTATCAAGAATCCAATCCTTTAAATACAGGATTCAGCAGCAATATTCACAGGGTAAATATCCGAAGGTCTTCACACCATCAACAGCAATCAAACACAATCACCAGTGATTAAAATTACACATAAGTAAAGATTATTCACAAGCACAGCCGAGCTAATCGCTAGTCAAAACTATCCTCACTACTTGCTATTTTAATCAAGACAGATCGCCGTATAGGCGAGCATCGTTTTATAGGCGCGACAGAAACTACCAGAAATATAACTGCTCGTGATATTAGTGGAGAGACCTACTACTTTTTAGAAGATTCCAGAGGGTTCCGAACTCGCCAACATGGTCGCCAAGGTCGCTAAATTAGACACCAACTTGGTCACCAAAAATGATGCCAACTTGACGCTAACGCCAAGATTTCGCCAAGTTCTCATTGAATCGCCATTATAACGTAAGGGGCGGCATTGCTTGTGAATAGTACAATTTTAACATGAAATAAATATAACAGAGTAATATAAATGCATTAAACTCTCAAATACAAATTATTTACACTATCTACACAAAATTCGTAACAATATATATATATATATAATATTGAAAAGTAATTGGGGGGAGTAAGATTAGGCGCCTATTGTAAGGTTAGGTTTAACCTTTTGTCTTATCCTAAGCATAGGAAATTACTTATGTAATACTGTTACACTTCTTTTCTGTTACTTTTTAATCATTTTCCCGCTTGATGATTTAATTTAAGATTTATTCATAGTTAATTAGCTATGGATATTGTAAATATACAATTATTTTTTTATCAAAAGAGCATATGAATGTTTCATACTAATGCTGTTTTCTTTCTTTTATTTCAAAGGAAAGTAAATTTCTGAGAATGTATTAGAAAATATACGATTTTATTCGTATTCGTGTGATGCTAATATATTACCTTAATTAAGATACCGTCACTCTTAGAATGTAGTTTCTTTTTAACTTACCAACAACAGCATATAATCTAGGGGGATAACTAATTTTTTTAAAAGAAAGTAGCTAACATTTCCCTCGAATACATAGTGATAATTACTTTGTAAATGAATCTCCACACCTATGTCCATTACTTGAAGAGTTTCCCTGTAAAAGCTTTAGGTATTTATACCGAATCTGTTAATTAAATATGATTACACAGTGAAAATCGTTTAACTTGAAACTGAGAGGACTGAAATATTTTTTCATATTAAAAGACATTGCAAAATAAATCAATAAAACAAACATTCAGCGAAATTAAGTTTACTAGAGTATATTTTATTTACGTAGATACGTATATGTGCATGCATTAAATAAAAATCAATGGAAGAAAAACATTCAAAAGAACTTTCTGAAATTTGATGCAATATTTTCAAGTTCTTCTGTTTTCGATCACCAGCCTTAAGAAGCTCCATCTTCATTTTAAGTGAAATAGTACTTTGTTTTCCGCCTAAACTCTTTTCCTCTGTGCGTGTAAGAAAATTCTTCTAAAGGGGAGGAACGTGAACAAAACTCACTGATTTTTACTCCCACTCACATGTACTCGTCACCGAATTCTGAAGCCAACTCATGTGAGATTAAATGCTTTTGTGTGGCATATGTAGGAGTGAAGAGTGAAAGTAGCTTATATAAACAAAATTGTTTTGTCACAAGCTATTCCGAGGGTATTTCAAAGCCAAGTTAACCTCGTTTATGCGAAACATGTGAAATCGTCTCTCTTTCATTTCACACCTCTCATAAGTCTCGAATGCGTGGCTGGTGTTTTCTGAATATTGTTCATTCTCAGAAGGGAAATTTTTTCGTATTAAGCGATTTTCATTTCGTGTTAAGAGAAAAATGCATGAAAATACACAGTAGTTAGTCGGGATTGGTGTATTATTTCGTGTTAACCGATATTTCGTCTTAAGTGTTTTCGTGCCAAACATATTTCATTGCAATGCATTTGTCACGGTAAGTGACGTACACTATATGGAAAGGGTGGTTCCCTCATAAACCAATAGATTTTTTTCAATAAAAAATTACACTTCGTTGCTTTTCGTCTACGTATTTTTCTTTAAATATATTCCCCACCATCTTTTCCCCCCAAAAGATGTCTATACACGAATCTAATCAGGTTTATTGATAAACCCTGCAGAAATCGTTCCAATCCCTCAGTTAAGAGCCACTGAAACAACAAAATCTGTTCAATAATTGTCAAGAGGATATTGAATGAACCTATAGTTATTAATCACATTTTTCAGATTGTATAATCTTAAAAATCATCAAATAATAATCAAATGAGTTTCTAACTTTGATCAATTTATCAAAAAAAAAAACCCTACCAAAATATTCGGTGCTGCCAGGGGGTGAAAAAATTTAGTAAACGATTTTCCATAGAAGTTCTATTTTTTTATCTAAAAATTCCTTTAATTTGCTGATGATGCTGCCAAAAAATTATAACTTTAAATTTTATTCTTCCTTAATGACATGAAACATACACAGCTGTTACATAGATTTAATGTATTGTAAAAATTTTTATGCAATGAAAGTAATAAAAAAAAGTAATATAAAAAAATTTTTAAGTCAATTCCTACTTAGATCAACAAAGAAAAATTTTATATTTTAGCTACTTTTTATTAACTAGTTACAATTAATATAAATATGTATATACATATCACAGAATCACTGCATTAAGTGGTAATTTTTACTCATTATCATTTAAATATCGTATTGTCGTCCAAAACAATCGTGTATATACAATTTCAGCTCAACTGAATGCTTTAAAACGTGAGAAGAAAACCTTTTCAAGTTTTGACATAAGTTGCCAAAATAGTCGCTATGTCGCCAACGTGGGTGTATTTGTAATTCTTCAAAAAAATTAGTTTTAATCAATTTATTTTTGTTAATTATAATAAAATTATTGTATTGTCATCCAAAATAACCATGTATATAAAATTTCAGCTCAATTGAACGCTTTAAAATGTACTTTATAACAATTAAAAATTCCAGCAAGATAAATAAATAAATATATAAAGAGTGCGAGCTAATAGTAGGAATTGAAAAAATACAGAAAAACATATTATAAATTAATGACAATTCATTGTAATATTGACATTTCTTGGCTCCAAAGCATGCCAAGAAAAAGTCAAATGAGAAAGAATTCGTTTGGAGGCTTCAATCCAAAAAAATGAAATGATCTTAAAGTGTTCAATAATTTAACTATATTTTTATGAATTTCTTGGATTTCTAGTCGGGGATAAATTTCGAATAATTCATTGATAAATAGTGTTACGTAGATCCGAGGTTCGAGGATTTTATGCAAAACAGTCACAAAGAAAAATAATAGCTCTTTAAGAGCGATGCGAAATTACACTGCTGGCCACCGTAAAAGCAACACCAAGAAAGACTAGAGATAGCACAACAAAATTTATTTTGTAGATAAAATGTTGACTAAGCATCAAATGAATAAATTTATAGACTTCTGTGAAGTGTGGTTCCTGCCAGAATCAGTAGCTACAGTAGCCGCCATTGTTGCAGATCACCGCTGCCACACTCCTCGGCATTGACTCAAAGAGACTTTGGATGTGTTCTTGGGGTACAGCAAACAAAGCAGCTTCCCCACGTTGCCAAAGTTTATCTGGTGTGGCAGCTGGGGGTGTAATCTGGGTCAATCGTTGAGCAACCATGGGCCACATGTGTTCTACCGGCGAAACTTCCGGAGAGCGAGCCGGCCAGGGAAGCAATTCAATCTGGTGATTGAAGAAGAACCTTTGGACAATGCGTGCCACGTGTGGTCACGCATTATGCTGTTGAAATATGGCAGTGGCCTAGCCCTGAAGGTAAGGAAGGACAACTGGCTCCAACACCTCGGAGATGTAGCGCTGGCTGTTTAAAGTACCGGCAATGCGTACTAAAGTAATGCGAGAGTGATATACAATACCACCCCATACCATAATACCCGGTGCAGGACCAGTGTGGCGGTGCATAACGCAGCTATTCAGCATCCTCTCTCCACGGTGTCTCCTGACTCGAATTCGACCACCGTGGTGTCGCAGACAGATACGTGACTCATTAGTAAAGACAACTGCATTCCATTCTGTCTCCCACATTCTTCTTTCATCGCACCATTGGCGGCGGAGACATCTGAGGTTGTGCGTCAAGGGTAGACCACGCAATGGACGTCTTGCGGACAGACCACTCTGCTGTAAACGGCGTCGAATGGTCAGACACTGAATGATATGTTAGACTCAATATGCTGTGCTACGGTTCGTGATGTGACTGAGCGATCCGTCGCAGTCATGCACACAATTTACCTGTCCTCACGTGAAGTGGTGCACTGAGGTGGATGCGATCGACCACGTCGGTCCGTCGTACCCTCCTGCATCTAACGGTCACATATCCGTATTACAATTGTTTGGTTTCGTCCAACACGACTACCGATTTCCCTGAAAGATAATCCACAATCTCTCGGTAGGCCACTATCCTTCCTCTGTTGAACTCGGATACTTGATCAAAAACTGATCGCTGTTTTCTATGAGACATAACTGATCGTTTTTTGAAAAAACCTTAAGAAAAACACAATTGCCGAACTTGAAATCGTCGAAATCCTCAAGTCTTAAATAGCGCTTTGAGGTTGGAATTCTGATCATTTGCATATCTCACCTCCACTAATGCATGTTGTAAATTTCAAGTTATTTGCATGCTTCCTTCAGGTTGTTGCATTTACGGTGACCAGCAGTGTATTATCGGACATCCGATTCTTCAAATACAGGATTCTGCAGCAATATTCACAGAGGAAATCTCCGAAGGTTCTCACACCATCAACAGCAATCAAACAAAATTAACAGTGTTTAAAAATACACGTATGTAAAAAATTATTCACAAGTACGGACGAGCTAATTGTTAGTCAAAACAATGCTCACTATTTTCTGGTTGAAATCAGACAATCAGACTGACTGGTTGCGGCTGGCACTGATCTATTTATAGACCCGGCTTGAACTTGAATAGATGAATAGAAAGTATCTTATAAACGATTGAAAATTTTAACAAGATATATATAGGGGGAGATATATATATAGTATGAATTGAAAGAAGAAATAAATATATTTTATTGTAACAAAAACTTGAAGCTGCGTTTTAAGGCAAGCTTTGTTTCATTCTGCTGCTAAACAATGCTGTTAACTAACATCTTCTGCGGCATTAAACTTCTCCATAAGTTAAAATGTTTCAGAAATAATTTTTAACTACTTAATTTTTGTAATACCTTGAATAATCAATATACAAATTAGGAGAAATATCCTTCTTTTTAAAAGATACCGAATTTCACAAGCTTACTAATAATATATTTCTGAATACAGATATCTTTTCTGTTTTTTGAAGAATCTCAAACATTTTTTCACAGCAATTCATGTAAATAAATATTATGAATGAAATCGAATTATTCGACGCAGAACAAGGACCAAAAAACAAAAGTTTGACATACAATCCTAGTTTTTCTAGTTTCCATCGCTCTGAATAATAAGTCCCAAAATGTATTCAAATATTTGGAATCAAAACAAATCAATATTGTCTTATTCTTTGTTCCCAAAACTTTACAGGAATCCAAAACCGGAAGCAGCAAAGCGCGTGAAAGCTTGATTGTATATCAAATTTTACGACAAAGAAAACTTTATTCGTTGAAATATAGGTCTAACAACAGTGCTCTACCAGAATAAAATGCTATCTGAAGTTGGCTTCATTCCAACTATTTCATAGCTGTTAGAGCATGTAGCATCTATCGTATCTGAGTAAAGAAAAAAAAATGGTGCTCTTAAAAAAAATCCAAATTTCACTTTTATTTTATTTTAAATGTAACATTTATTTAACAAAAAGGTATATTAATGAAAATGTCTATCATTTATTTATTAATGAACTCATGAGATTCACATAATTTTTTCTCGCATTTCCTCTCGGTTTTATTTTAATTTTTCTATAAGGGCTTTCATTTCTTAGAAAGAAAAACTTGAATTGGCCTCCATTGTTCTTTGAATCTATTTCATAAGTAGAAGTAATATAAAGATTATTAAATTTAATGTGATTTTTTTCTTTTCTTCAAATGTGATTATATATATTTAATGCGCAAAATGGAATGGTATGTATATGCATTTTGCATATCAATTTTATTCAGCCTTCCCCCCCCCCTCTAAAATGTGTACAATTTGCCTGTTTCTTTAAGTTGAGACAATACACTACATATATTTTTTTAATCTTACAGAAATATTTTAACACATAATTTTTATTTCAAGCAATTATTCAGATGCTAAGAACATTGTTTATATCAATTAAAATTACGTTGCATTCTATGAAAAAAATATTTCTTCTCTGACCTCCTAGTTATTGCTATTTTTCAATACGCATTTCATTAAAGAATGCTCAACAAATTTTTTAAAGACGAATAAGAAATATGAACAAAAGAATATTTGTCAATATATAGAAACGGATTTAGGGTCGATGGCACCCTAGACACAAGTAAATTTGATGCCCTTATATATAATAATAATAAAAATAATGGATTCGAATTCAACTTAGGTATTGAATTTAGACATGGACTACGTCTTCCATTATGTAAAACCATAAAATTTTTATGGGAGATTTAAAAAATAATAATAAAGTTTTTGAGTATATAACCGGACAAAGGTATAATTAAATATGGTGAATCCATGTTGTGTGTGTGTGTGTTATAATGACGAGCAAACAAGCGCTACATTTAGATTTTTTAAGAAAAATTTATGAAAAATTTAACGCCAATAGATAAATGGTATACTTAACGAAAACATTTTTAATACCTATTTGTTAGATATTTTAAATTTTACTACTTACACGATTAATTATTTTAAAAAATAAATCTACCCTTTTTTAAAAAATTGATTTCAAATTTTTCCCGTCTTGAAAATTTTACACCCCTAAAAATTTGGCGTCCTAGGCCCGGGACTCGCGGGCCTAAGCCTAAATCCGTCACTGTTAATATAGTTTTAATGTACTGTTGGTTGTTTATTAGCGTCACACTACGAGGTTACACGAGAACTATTGATGACGGAGCTCTTAGTTTTGACCTACGATTAACCCCTTAACCAGTCAAATTTTTTAACAAAAATGCTTCTAAAAAGTGGCACATTTTTTAATGCATATAACTAAGCACAATACTTAATAACATGAGAAAATAGAAGCACCTTATTGTAATTCTCAGTTTTAAAGTTTTCACGCTATTTTTCTATTTTATAATTGTGGAATACAAAAACTTCTAAGTGTTTGTTTTTTATAATTACGCTTTGTACGTTATGAAGAATGTTTCTGTAATATCTCTCTCTCTCTCTCTTCAAAGATGCATACTTACAAAACATTTTCATGTTTGTAACTCCTTTTCAAACGGTTGAGGGTTTTGAGTGTGTGCACATAAATATTTACATACACGATTTGAAGCATGGTATAATACAAAGATATACATTGCGATCGAGACAGAAATATATAGACTTTTTTTTATTATTTTTCCGTTTTCGTTTCTTTTTCAATAACAAACTACGCATTGTCTTTCTGAATCCTGTTCCTTATCGAAAAGTATCAAGAATCTAAATTCCTGGCTTAAAAATATCCCCCACCTTCACCACAAAGAAAATCCCGAAACGAGAAGTATTTTCGTACCATGGACAAAGTGCATCCCTTAAAAAACCAGCAATAATAATCTCACCAAAAGAATTAAAAATATGTGCTAAAGATTGAAAGAAGAAAGTATCACACACACACACAGTGCCCGTACAGCGGTTGCGGTCAACTTTTGGTAGCCCAGACGGTTCACGGACAAACCGGTTAAGATTTTAAATTACAAAAGGGGCATCCAAGCTGGCACTTCCCACTTCAACTTTAGAACGTTAGAACTTCTAGCGTTGATAGATTTAATGCCCATCAGCCCTTCTACAGGGCTGTTCTGGGACTCGAAATCCCGATTTGACAGATACAGCACCGATCATGGTGACTTGGCAAACGTGGCAATTTAAATATTGAAGATTACTCAAGAACACACAATTTTCCCTCGATAAGATTTTTTTTTACTTTATTTCATTTTATAAGTTATGAGAAGATTTTGTATTTTAATATTTTCCAAAATTACCTATTTTGGATGTGTTTATTCCTTTACTACATAAAATAGGCAAAATCATTATATTGTAATTATCTTTTGAGTTAAAATTATTGACACACTTTTGTAATTTTATTCAATTATATAAATATTTTAACTTACCCATTAACTATGTAAAATAAACACAATTACAATCGAACCTCTATATTGTGAATTTTTCTATATAGCGAACTTTTTCTTGAAACCTTGAACATTTCATGATTTTCTTCGTAAAATAACCTCTCTAGAGCGAAGTACATTTTCTGTATAACGAACTTTTCCTTTTTTGATTCAATTTTTTGCTCCCTATTTTTAATGTATTTTTGAACATTTCAAGTTATTCCCTCTTTAACACATTTTATGGTGGTCATAAATCCTGAACTGGTTTTATTAGAGCCTAACTCACCGAGAACAATAGAGTTCTGGGCATTTCATTAAAGAAATGCAAACTTTAACCCCATTGTCCAGTTCACTAGAAACATTTTCGATATCCTCTTTCACACTTAGGGGATTTATCCCGTGTTTTAGTTATAAAATAATGTATGTTTAATGTTACTTGAAAATATAATAGTGTATGTTTAATATTATTATATACAGAAAATGTTCTTCAAATTCCTTAATTTTAATATAAACCTATTTTCTTAATATTGAAAATACAGTGCATTCTTCAACATTGCTTTTTCTTGTTTTCCTTGCAGTTTTTCTTTCTTTCTTTTTTGATGGGTAAGATATATAAAATAAACTTATATATTAATTTTAGAAAAAGTATGAATAATTACTTTCTTCAATATACAGCGTTTATGAAATTAAAGTTTGTTTTATGTGGTTTATAAAGTATATTAAAAGATGAACCTGTAAATAACGAATTTTCCATATAACGAATTTTTTTCCGGGATTTAGCGACTTTTTAATATAAAGGTCCCACTGTACTTTTATTATTATAAAAACAGCATATGAAAATCAATAATTTAAATATAATACATAAATTAAGGTTTATCATTTGTTATTTTCTCAAAAAGAAACCACTACCCCTTTTTCTATTACTATATTGATTATTATATACCATATTTTTATTCAACAAATTTGTTAAATATGAAAATCCAAAAATAGAAGAAGTGATCCCATATTTTGCAGCAACAAATAATAATTATCCGACATTTCATTATTCCAAAAGAACAGCAGCTCATTTATCAATAACACTCGTTTTTTTACCTTTGAGGATTAAGCTGTCTTAATTTCTTAACACTTATATCAAATTATTTAGAAGAGGTCTCTTTTAGAAAAATTGAAAAAAAAATATATTATGTAACGCTTAATATATTAAGCACTCAATAGTTTGAAAAAATAATGTATTTTTGTAAAAATATCATCGATTTGTTCATTTGTAAAAAAAATTTCAAAATTCTCTAGATCAGCACTACGTATATAAATTATTTTGCTAAGCTCTTCGTAAAACCAACTTTTTCTAGGAGCTTATAAACTCGTGAACAATTTTTGATAAACGTTCTAAGTATAATGGAAGAAATATAGTTTATTCATTTAAAAAAAAGTATTTCATCCTCCTTTAGTCGATTATTTCGTTTCTGTACCATATTAATCGATGTTTCTCTCTCTCTCTCTCTTGAATCACATTTAAATCTACTGTAGAATTTTTATTCGATTGCAGAATAGTTTAAATTTTGTTTTTAATGTCTTTTTCAGAGTTTAATCACCAGATCCTAGAATTATAACGAATTCCAAATTCAATTTACTAAATGCATGTGAAAATATATTTAGCTGCTTTTGATAAATGTTATTGTATCTTATATGCTTTTATATACATTTTATGTAGCAGCAATTTAAATATTTTTACACTAACATAGAAGTATAGAATTTTCTAGAATATCTGTAGAGAGTAATATGTATGCATATATAAAGATGAAATATAAAAAATATTGAAAATAATTATAATAAAATATCAGAATACACACAAAATCCCGATTTAAAATCTCAAAGGTGAATATAGTATTAGAAATAATAAAATTTTTAAAGTTAGTTTAAAAGTGTATAAACAAACTAACTGTGCAACCTCGACTTAGGAACACAAAATGGGGTAAAACGAATTTGAAGGAAACAAACTTCCTCCCCTTCCCATTACGATTTGGTAGGTTAAATGAAAATATCCAGATGCATTAAAATCTCAAAATTTAAAAATTACAAAAATTGGAATATTTTCCACTATAAGATTTCAAAAATATCCAGATTCAAATACATTAGAACACTAAAATAGCTATGCATAAAACAGAGATTCTAAGTACTAAAAATTCAACAACAACCCTGACAATACTAAAAAACAAAAATTTCCAACAAGCATTAAAATCTCAAAAATTGGGATATTCGTTATTGTAAGATTTGAAAAGCATAAAGATTCAAGTATTAGTATAAGAGTACCAAAATAGCTAAGAGAGCTTGCAGCATATCTCAAATATCAAAATTCACTAGCAATCACCCAAGACAATGTTTCTCAAACTGTGGGGAGCCTGTGAGGAAGGGCGCGAGCATACTGAAAATAAAAGGTTTAAAAAAATAATTTTTTGGAATGAAGTAAAACAAAATGCTTTCTGACATAATAAAAAATACACATTTACACTGATATAATTTATTTTAATCATCTGGTGATCATCAAAAATAAAAGATTCCACTTCAAATGGTCATTAGCTATCTTAGATCCTATAACCAAGTAAAAAAAGACATTTTGTTTGCTTTACTGTAATCCCACAATGAGAGATTTTTTATTACGTTTCTTTTAACCTCTAAAATACTACTTTTGATTGATTATCATATATTTGACCTTTAAACTTATTGGTATGTCCCCCCCTCCGCCTCTTTTTCTTTTAGGAAAGTTGTAAATAATATTTGTGTTGCTTTTTTTTCCCCATGTGAATGAGTTTTATGATATATGGATAAGCATATTGAGCACTTTGAAGGATTGTTTGGCCAAGATGTATTTTTATGAATATTCTGAAACATATAATACATAATGAAAAACGTTTCACACAATTAATTTTTAGAACATGTTATACTTTCCCCCATGAACAATTTTGAGGTTTTGATTGCTGTGTTGTACGACTTATATATTATGGTTTATAAATGTAAATGAGCAGAATATAAAAAATGGGCATCTGTGATCTCTATTGAAGGAAGTTGAAACTGATCAATGAATTGAAAAACCTGCTGAAATAATGTATATTAATCAAGATAGCGAAAGTAAATATGCGAAAAGTGAAAGATATAAAATGTTTGAGTTGAATTGAAATTTTCAAATGCTGCGTAAAGAACTCTATGAAGAAAACTGTGAAGCCATAAATGTAGCACGTCGCCTTGTCAAAAAGACACATGGAAGAAAAAGTTCGAAATGTTATTTGTAGATCATCACACGACAGCAAAACTACACTACAATAACGTGAACAAAATATGACAATATTGCTAGAAAGTAACGTTCCTATATTAGCGAAAAGTGTCTGTGATTTATGTCCTTTAATAAGGACACGCACATTTGGAACATTTTCTTTAGTTTTATTGGATTTTTTCTAAAATTATCAAAGAAAAATTTAAAAGTCCTTGAAAGTAGATAAGTATATTTTCTCTTTATTAAATTATTCACTGGAATTGTGATTTTTACCGTGTATAGTAAAAATAATTATAAAATAAATTTTAGTTTTAAAATAAACTAAAAAACACGCTTTTTTATAGTGAATCGAACTAAAAAGTAAAAAAAAAATAATAACATGTATTACTTAAAAGTAATATATTCAAAATTTAATACTTATCTTGTTAATTTGTACGGTTTATAATTATGAGCGTATTGTAGCTTTGGCGCCCCAAAGTACGTTATTATAGCTTTCAATACATTATTATTTGGGGGGGGGGACGATAAAAATTATGATTGAGAATTGGGTCGCTAGTAGTGAAAGTTTCAGAACCACTGACCCAAGAGCCTCAAAAGATCTTGCAATTGAAAAATTGTATAAAACATCAATACCAGCACTTAAAAAATATACAAACGTCCCCGTACTTCGATATTTAAGTCATTAAAAGAAATTCCATATCAAAATTCAAACATTAAACAACAAAATACTTAGGACCAAAATATGTGCTGCAGCATAAAAAAGAAACTAAGCATATTATATTTTGGTACTTACGTATTATCACAACAATCACCAACTCTATTAATAACTCAACTCGCCAAGTTGGCAACCTCGATTTCTTTTATGTCGTGCAAGCTGAATTGGCATCCATGTGCTTCGTTTCAAAAATGTCGCCAAGAAGCTGCGATAATACGTAAGTACCTACATTTTTATAAATACAGATCAATTAGTTCGTTTTGTAATGCTTATTTTAAGGGGTGACTGACTAAGTTCGGAACCATGATTTTGAAAAAGTGTATAAATGAATCATTTTTTAATATTTAGAGTGAATTGAATGAGAATATACATATAAAAATAATTCCATAATATTATTTTCACATATATAACTAAGATTTCTATACCAGGGTTGAACTAAAAGTTTAAGAAATGCCACATTATTTTCAGAGTTACGATCCATTGATATAATAATCGTTGTTATTTGTTAAAATTTCTCTACTCTGATATAATAAAATCTGAATAAATCCTTTTTCAAATCATATATTTCAAAAATCTAAGTTCACCCAAGATGTAGAAGTCTTAGATATATATAGGCAAGATATCATTACTGTAGAAGCATTTATCATAAAAAAAAAAGAATGTTTTCAATACATGTCATTTTTTTTCTTCGTTTTTCGCCAAAAAAATTGCGATTAAATATTTTTTATTATAATAATATTTTTAAAAGTTAATTTGTTTAAAATAAATAAACATTTGTTTAAAATAAAGCTTGTTTTAAAATAAATTTTGTTTCTATATTCTTATTCAATTAACACTAATGACAAAAAATTATCGATTTATGCTCTTTTTGAAAATCACGGTTCTCAATGTACTTAGACACTTAAAAGAAAAAATGAACGCTATATACATATATATGAAATATTTCTTTATATATACATACATATGAAATATTTCTTTATATATACATATACAAGAAATATTTCTTTATATATACATATATATGAAATATTTCTTTATATATGCATCAGGGGTGGCGAACCTTTATGCATCAAAGTGCCATTTTTTCTGTATAAATATTTATTGAGGTATAGACGTGCCACCAAACAATTTTGACTTGCGATTATTGGGAAAATAATAAAACAAAATGCTAAAACAACTCAAAACTTTTTATTTACTACAAAAAATAATGCATTTTGTGCATTATAAAGTATTAAATGTTTTTGCTATACGTGCAATTCGAATTAAAGTAACATTAGTGTGACTTCTGCTCTCTGTTGCAGATTAGATTTCAAATAAGTTATATTAGGATTGTAAGATGTTACTTTTAGCAGAATGCGTGCTGAATTGGAGTCCTGCGTAAAACGGTTTCTAAGCGAGGCTTTAATGTTATTCATCTCTGAAAATAATGACTCGCAGGCATAGGTAGATGAATGTTTCAATAAGTTTTTGAATCCATGTTGAACTAGACAGAAAATCAATCAGTTGCATTTCAAACTCTTCAATTTCCAGCCAATCGAATTGGGGCAAGTTTAGTTTACCAAATGAAGTCACTTTAGGGTATATAATAAACTTGAGTGTTTCCGATAATTCCTTGAACTGAGAAAATCTCGCTAAAAATTCCTTGACTGACGATTCGATTGATTCCTTTTCTTCGGTGGCGTGCCCAAAATATTGTATCGCGTGCCATCAATGGCACGCGTGCCAATGGTTCGCCATCCCTGATATACATATATATGAAATATTTCTTTATATATATATATATATAATATATATATATATATATAGCATATGAAATATTTCTTTATATATATATATAATATATATAGCATATGAAATATTTCTTTATATATATATATATATATATATATATATATATAATATATATAGCATATGAAATATTTCTTTATATATATATATAATATATTTATATATATATATATATATAGCATATGAAATATTTCTTTATATATATATAGTATATGAAATACTTCTTTATATATATATAGTATATGAAATATTTCTTTATATATATAGTATATGAAATATTTCTTTATATATATATATATATATATATATATATATATATATATATATATATATAGTATATAAAATATTTCTTTATATATATATATATATATATATATATATATATATAAAATATTTCTTTATATATATATATATATATATATATATATAATATATAAAATATTTCTTTATATATATATATATATATATATATATATATAGTATATAAAATATTTCTTTATATATATATATATATATATATATATATATATATATATATATATATATATATATATATAGTATATAAAATATTTCTTTATATATATATATATATATATATATATATATATATATATATATATATATATATATATATAGTATATAAAATATTTCTTTATATATATGTATATATATATAACGAAATGCATTCGCTCTTCTCTCCATATCCATATCCTAATATGTTTCAGAATAATATTTTGCCTTTAATTAAGTAAAACTAAGGCAGTACACACGCACACGAAAAAAGTAGAGTGTTTGAGAGTTATCCTTAATCCGCACTACTCTATTGTATTACCGTATAACCCGGCGTATAACGCGCCCTTTTAATACCAAAAATAAGCTCGAAATTTACGGGTGCGGCTATACGCCGGGTATAAATTTGAGAGCTTTAAAAATGAAATAAAAATTATGAGCATAGAAGAAAAATTAGACTTCTGCATATATCTAAATACTGTTTATTTAAAAGAAATGACGTACCTTATGAACTTTAAGGATTCTTGTTCTAGAAGTATGCTATTTTTTTCTAAAGCTTGGAATAATATCTGGAATAAATTACTTCAAAACATAAGAGCATTGTGAACGTACTTTTCAGGGTTTCTTGTAAAAACAGTTTGCGCGTTACACGGCGAATATGCCTAAAAATTTAAACCTGCGGCTTGAAAGTTTTAGTTGCGCGTAACACGCCGGATTTTACGGTACCTTAAAAATATCTTATCAAAGATTAAATACAGATATTTTTCGCACCAAATAAAACACATTGACATCCGAATAACCCAGTGAAAAATTTTGTGCTGAACAAAAAAGGAAAACAACTAATACATTTTGTATTTACTCTGATATTTCTTGGCATTCATTCAAGTTAACTCTTAAATTGGAAATTCTTTTTTAGATGAGTTTTTGACTTTCCCATCTCAAAAGCTGTCACAGCCCATGATTCTGCAAATGGAACTATAAATATCATATTTTAATGAACCATTTCACAAAAATTCTTCGTGCCTCTCATTTTTCATTTCCTTCACTGTAAATCTTGATTTAGCTGATCTTAAACTTTACAGAAATGTATCTTTAAAGTATAATTTTTGTTCATCTAAAAAACGATTTATATGATTAAAATGCCCATCTCTTTTATAGGTATCATTAGATGAATAAATCTTTCATTCATTATTTGGAATTTATAAGGCTATCTTAAAGATTTATAGTACAACGCAAATATCATCATTTCGTGTTTAATGTTTAATCAGTTTATGTCCTAGAAATAACTGCATAGATGACATTATTTATTAAATGCAACAAAATGTAACAAAATAACAATATAAAAGAGCAATTCATTTTGTATTATTGATTATTTACATCTTTTTTTAGTTCAAATATTACATTATCTGTACGTTTCCAAATAATAGTGATAAAATTATCTTTATACCAAAGCTTTTCGTGTTAGAAGAAGGTAATCTTATCTTTTAAGGTATCCGACTACTTGCGACAGCTTTTTAAAAAAAAAACGGAAATATGGAGATTTTTTTGTGGTTTTTAGATTTATGTAGTACATTTTATAAGAAAAAAGGTTAAAATTAAGAAGTAAAAAAATTACTACTATTAAAATGGGAAAAAATGGGTAAAAATTAACAAAAAATTATATAAACGGGGCCCGCTCTGTACAATTAGTAATTGAACAATTTCTCAGTTTTTTCAATTTTGGTGTATTACTTTGCTATTCCTTTTTGAAATAACCGTCAAGGTACGAGATATTTTAACTTTTACATAAACCAGAGAACTTTATCTTGGTTATTATATGAAATTGCTTTAAAAAACAGTGATTATATTCACATAAAGAACTGCAAATTTTGTAATAAAACAGTGATTGATAAAACTGAAGGTTAAAACTCTTTTTTTTTTTTACTGTTATACAGAACATACACAAAAAGTTTCAGCAAATTATTTTAAAAACTTGTTGAGCAATCGCTGTTTTCGTTTGAGCTTTTCGAAAAAAACAAATTTCGAGTAAAGCGTATTTTAAAGTTTGATATCTTTTGTAAAAATATGGCATCTCTCTCTCTCTCTCTCTTCTTTTACTAAAACACTTGTACTTTTTGTTCTAGTGAATGGAAAATAAAAAACATGGTATTTTTACAAAGCTAATAAGAGTGCCTATAAAATAAAATCGTAAAAAAAATTGTCAGCTTTTAAAAAAAAATCATGATTTTAGGGTAGTTGGATACCTTAATAGACATACGAAATTATAAACATTCGCGTAAAATATGGTTCGCATTTAAATATAAAAGCCAAATTTATATATCAATTATAATAACATACTAAAAACAGAAATAAAATTAAGAAAGATATGAAATAAAAATGAAATGGAAAAAAATCAAAACATTCAAGCCTAAATTTGTTATTTTCAATACCAATTGTGTTCTTAATATTTCAAACTCAAACTCAAGCTCAGTGGCGTAACAGCCCATGAGGGCCAGGGCGTACTGTCTCCATCCCTGTATACATGACTATTGAGCTCTGAGGTACATGAGCAGATATCCCGATCAGGTGGTTAGACTGAAGCGAGACGCCCAGTGTTAAGTCCCCAAGCAAGCTTGGAACACATTTATCTACCCACAGTAGTAGGGATGATAGTCTGAGTCGAGCTTGCCCAGTCCGGGAATAGAACCTGGAACTGTGGTGTGAACATTCGATAAGCTACCACTCGACCACTGGGCCTTCTCTTAATATTTCATAAACTCTAAAAAGTGTGGAAGTTAAAATTCGACATTATTATTGCACGAAATTTTTTAACAATATCATGGTACAATCCTGATTAAAGTTCCCTAAATTTTTGGCTCCAAAAAAATGTCAACAAAACACAAGAATTTACTGATTGCTGTCCGAAAAACTGTTGAAAAACTTGATTGGGTAGAGCTACATTTTCCTTTTCGGCTGGCCCGTTTGCTAGCTTGGCACAAAAATTTCGCCAAAATTTGGCGATATTTTTTGTTGTTAAATCAGGACGTTAAACCTGAATTCAACCCAATATTATGAATGCACGTAATGATTTCGTGTTAAATGTAATAAACAATTTTTAAAGCATTATGTAATCTAGAGTAAAAATGAATCGAATGAGAGAAAGAGAGTGAATGCTTCAATATGATGATAACATATTTTCTTTTTCTTCACGGTCCACAATCAAAATGAGCAATATACCACTTGACATTTTCATTTTTAACTAAATTTGAGTTATATGTGGCATAGTTTTGAAAAAGAGGAGCGTTGGAAAATCTGTTAAAAACGACAAGTGAAGAAAAATATGTGTTCACTTTGCTGAGTGTAAAGTATAAATCGACCTATATAGGTGCAGAACTCAGACAAAATATCGGCAAATACAACCATTTCCTGGTGTTCTCCGCCTGATTTTCTGAACAAACTCTGCACTATGATAATGGCGGAGTTGTCATCTTTAAAAAGATAAAAATTTGGAACGGCCTGCAACAAAGACTAGGCATTAAAGGTGTCTGCGCCCGGCTAATCCAACAATACCGTGAAAGGTATGAAAGTTGTCACACTCGCATTCTTTGTCTCCAAAAATTCTGAAAATGTGGTAAAAGCGGGTAACAACGTATATGTTTAAAATTTGTTTCCACAAAGCCATTGATTCTCTTTTTATTAAAATAGTAAACGCTCAAGCAGGCTTTGAAACTTATGCGAATAACGTACCTCGAATTAAAAATTGTTTACATTCAAAAGTGCTCAAAGTTAGTTTAAAATGGTTTATCGATATCCACTTTTATGAAATTTAAATAAATTTAAAATGGGTACTAAGAAAAAGTGAATAATTAGTAATTTTATGAGTATTATAAATTTTTAAATACGTACATGAGCTTGTACTTGCTTTAACTGCCCCACCAAACGAAATTTTCCCCTTCGATTCTAAGCCACATTCAATTTTCAATTGTATTAACATTGGAAATATATATATATATATATATATATATATATATATATATATATATATATATATATATATATATAATATATATATATATATATATATATAAAGTAATATAAAAAAAAAAAAATTTAAGTCAATTCCTACTTAGATCAACAAAGAAAAATTTTATTTTAGCTACTTTTTATTAAATAGTTACAATTAATATAAATATGTATATACATAGGACAGAATCACAACATTAAGTGATAATTAATTTTTATTCATTATCATTAAAGTATCATATTGTCATGCAAAACAATCGTGTATATAAAATTTCAGTTCAACTGAATGCTTTAAAACGCGAGAAAAAAAAACCGTTTCAAGTTTTGGCACACGTCGCCAAAAATGATGCTGTATTTGTAATTCTTTAAATAATTAGTTTAATCAATTAATTTTTATTAATTATAGTAAAATTATTGTATTGTCATCCAAAATAATCATGTGTATAAAATTTCAGCTCAATTGAGTGCTTTAAAATGTATTTTATTAATGATTGAAAATTCCACCAAGATAAATAAATAAATACATAGAGAGCGTGATCTAATGGTAGGAATTGAAAAAAAGTGTGGCTTAGATTCTATTAAATACGGTACATGCCAGATAAATGAAGGTTCTTTTTCGTGAAAAAAATCTTGTTAATGCAAAATTTTGGTTTCAGTTGAAAATAACACTAAATAGCACATGGAACTGATTTGATGCCGGCACTTTTAGCTTGATTTTGCAGCCATGCCAAATATAATATATTGAATTACATTAAAAATACTAAAAAATTTTAATAACAAATACAAAACTTTTTTTAATTGTCTTTACATACTAAACCTATATAACATATTGATCTGCTTCAAATACGATTTTAAGATACATTCTTCTAAGTAAGTATGTTTGGGGTCGGATTCCCTGAAAGACCTTACAGTTCTGTGGCAGTGTGATATCGATATAAACCAAAACTAGTCATCACGCGAAGACGATCGTTGTGGCGTGATCGCTTAAGTACTCGCTTACGTAACAGAAGGTGCTCAGATCGAATCTCCTCCTTCAGCTCTAAGGGCTCCATGACTCGAAAAAGTTCGAAGATCACTGATCTAATGTATCATACCGTCGACTCATTGTACTTCGCCAAATGCCACGATATGCATCCAATAATGGAAGCAGTTCCCCCAGTTGTTCGAAAATAATAAGGACGACAGAGAAATTGGATGTGTTTTTTACTTTGGCGAAATCGGTCGATGGTATAATACAAAAAAGCAAAAAAAATAGTTACTAAAAAGGGCTTTTTTTTCTGATGATTAATCTACTCGGCATAAAGAGAGAATATAAGATAATTACAAAGTGTATAATGAAAAATTCAGTTAAAAAGTTAATTATTTACGCTAAATAATAGAGAACAAAGAGTTAAAATATCATTTCACAACAAGTAGAAATAATAAAAAAGAAATAAGTTTTCATTGAAAGCTATTGAAAGAAGCATGAAGTAAGAATTTTTTAAAAATCTATATTAGAACTCAGATGGTATGTATAAGGGAATGGATCGATATAAGTTAAAAAGCACTGAAACAAAATAATACATATTATAAGTTTGCGAATATCATGATAAATGTTGATCCTACTTTTTACATAGGTCAGCCATCACGATTTTCCCCCAAAGAACGGATGGACTTCATGATTTTAGGGTGTGGAACACTCAGTTAATAATGTATGCAGGATACAAGCAAGAAGATGGAAGTATCATTGGAGATCCAGCCAATACTGATTTCACAGAAGTAAGAATAAGAACATTTGTCATATAAAAATTATGATTAGGGTGGGTGTAAATATTTGCATAGATTAAAAGAGAATGATTTGATTTGTGTGGAAAAGATCAAATTGTAATGCAGAGGACTATAATTACTTTAACAGGGTTGTTAAATTTGTAGTAATTTTTAAATAACTAATAGGGTAATTTCCTTCAAAATCTCAGGGGATGGCTCCTTTAAGAAGTAGATTTATAGTCTCAAAATTATGTAACGTAAGTAAAAGGGGAAGCTTCATAAGATACGTTTGCTATATATTTTCGTGTATAAATTGAAGATTTTTGGAACCTTTTAAGGTATCTGACTACATTCGGAATCAAGATTTTGCAAAAGCATATATACAAAGGAATATTTTTTTAATATTTAGTGTCACTTAGATTAGAATACACGAATAAAATTATTTTTAGATTATTATTAAAATAAAAAAAAAATTATACTTAAATGAATTATTTTAGCAAAAAATGAACATAGAATTATCTATTTTCAAAACATACTCCTTTTATATCGAAAAGTCTTTAATAATGATATTTTTCCTGTATATAGCTCAGATCTCTGAGCAGAGCCCGTACTAGAATATTTGAAAAATAAACTTAGAAGTGTAGATTTATCCATATTTTAATGCATCAGAGTGAAGAAGTTTTATCCAAAAACACCAATAATTATTTGAATAAGTAGTAACTCTGAAAATAATGCGAATTTTTCAAAAACCCTTGTTCTGGCTTTCTGGAGAAGTCTTGCTTATATATAAGCAAAATATTGTAATTATAGAAGCTTTTTTCATAAAAGGAGAGTGTTTTGAAAATAGGTGATTCTAAGCTTATTTCTTGCCAAAATATTGCATTTATATCATTTTTTTATTGTAATGGTATTTTTAAAACAGTTTTATAAGAGATTTCTAATCTAAGTGACATTAAATATTAAAAACAATTCATTTGCACGCTTTTGCAAAATTACCGTTCCGAACGTAGTCGGATACCTTAAAGCTACAGATATGAGGTCGTCTTATGCAAGGATTCTCTAACCTCGATAAAAATGTAGTTTAGGAAAAATCATTTCTTAATATTTTCCTTTATTCATGTGCAAGCCATTTTAATCATTTAACTCTTGAAGTGTTTGGGATGAAATTTTTGATCAAAAGCAGAAAGAAAAGGCCACATAAATCTTCATCTTTCAAAGTCAGGATCAGAGTCCGAGTTTCCGAATGATCCCCAAAATTTACATTTACTCATCGGGATACATGAACTTGTAGTTTGAAATTAACCGTGTACGAATTTCTCTTGTCATTCATTTTTCAAACAAAAAAAAAATTGAGATAAACTCAGAGAGTATACAAGATAAAACAAATATATAGAAGAGAAAAACGAATTAGCTTCAGATAGAGTGACCAGTGTGAGAGAGTTATATTAAAACCACACTATAAAGCTACATGAGGACTATTGGCGACGGACCTCGAATTTTTTAACCATGGTCACGTGATGAGGACGACATCTGAGCTGATTCTTCTTCCTCCCACCTAACTTCCACACTGCACCAACGGGAGGACGTTTGAGCCTCGACAGATTTGACGTGCATCGTACTCCCTTACATGGCGGGTCTTCAGCGGTACAAGGCATGAACTCATGGCAAGCAACCACGTGTCCATGACCTTGGGAGGTTGGGATAAGGTTACCAAAAATGAAACTGTCGTCTGGCGTTTTACTTTACAGCAGTTTGGTTGGAAAATATCCCACCTGTTTTACTTGCTTCACAACGTTTTCATTCTCAAGACAGAATGTTTCAAAATTACAGGATTTTTTTTTCAATTGCCTTATAGTATATGGATTTAGAATTTTCGGTAAATTCTTGAAGAAAAAACACACCGTCAACAATTACACCGATCGTTTTCCTTCGTGTGGGAATATACAGTAGTTATCAGTAAGATATACGTCTTATTAGAGTTAAGAAAAGTTTTCTTTAATAATGTACCTTATATATGTTTCAAAAATTCCGATGCATTGTGAACATTCAAGAGAAAATACAAGAAATCATGTGTATAATTTTTTTTTGATAACCAAAACAATTGCTGGAAAAGTCTAAAGTTTCTTTTTAATTGATATTTATTGGAATGATTATTCATGTGTCAGAACAAAACACATGGAAGCTAATTTTATAATATATTCAATTGTTCATATCAAATAAATAAGAAGATAAATGAAATTTTAAGAGATTTTATAGAACTATATATATTGCTCAGCAAGATGGGTTGCTTACATATATGCTAAAAAAACTTTTGAATAAAGTATAATCTTAGATCTGATTATGCTACTATAAAAATTTCTTCTCTTTTCTTCTTCAAGCTGCTTTTTGACGGATTGGTGGTAACACTGATGGCAAGCTATAAAGATAAGATTAAAATATTAATTAAAATTTATGTTTGAATGTCATATTATAATCGGAATTTATGGATCAATAGATTTCACTCATGTAACATCTCATGTAAAAACTTTTGGGTCGCTCTCAGTGTTACGTGTTAATGATCAATTTTGCACTGATGCTGACAGTCCAATGAAGCCCCAAAGGTCAAGCCTATTTTTTCTTAATTATTTTTATTAATTGTAGGGCGTATTACAATAATAATGGTGAAACTCACTATAAGTTTTATCGTTAAACTTTTAGTAATGCTTAAATCCCTCAAAATCTGCTCGTATTTAAAAAATTAAAAACTTAATAAAACTTATGGCGCAATATAGATTTATTATTATTAGCAAGAGTAAACTATGTGGTTTTAAAATAATTAAGTACTATATGTTATAAGAAGTATAATTTATTTCTTTTTTCAAGTAATATGATCTTCTTTTCCTTTTAGCTTTGTCAAAAACTGGGATGGAAAGGACAATGTAAAAAATGGGATCTCTTACCCTTAGTCCTTTCAGCGAATGGTCACGATCCCCAAGTGTTCGATTTACCTGAAGATCTCGTGCTGCGTGTTCCTATCACACATCCGAAGTAAGAAACGTTTCAGAGCTTCAGCACACACGCTCACATACACTCACGCACGAATACTACACACACATGCATATGTGTAATTAAACTTTTGCATATATTAACTACTAAATCATCTGATTGCTTTCTTTTTCGAAAGGAAATTAAAATGTAACTATTGGAAATTATCATCCCCACGTATGCATAATTTTTTTTTATTTCAGAAATTCTAAAACGTATTTGAGACAAGATTTTTTTAAAAATCTAAATCAGAATACACTACTCCACATTTTATAGACCACCATGAATGCTCTTAAATTATTAAGTTAAGTTAAAGTTTATAAAAGAGAACTGGGTGTGCACTAAATGGGATGTTGCTGTTATCGTGTCTCTCCCGAAGGAAAGGAAGAAATGTTGCCAGAGCCTAAGACAGGTTAGACTTCTACACAATAGATTGGGACACCACCTACCTCCACAATTTAGGCATGGGCTAGAGAGAAGAAAAATATTTTCTGACATCCTGCCATCTTGATGTTTGCTGCGACCGCCCACAGTACATTCGGACCCATTGATTTAACAAGCACCTACAACGTGTGTACTTGGAGGGTATTTTTTTAGGGTATTTATATTGTAAATCTAAATGGAGCAGCAGTGTATATATAATAAAATGTGCATGAAGAAAAAAAATAGATTTGGAATCACTTATACTAAGGTGACCAATTTTTTGCATTGAAAAGGAGGACGAAGAATTTAAGAAAAAATTACAACGTAAATACACTCAGGAACATTGAAAATAGCGACCCAAGAAGAAAGCATCGGATTGAAATGAAATTTAATACATATAATGACACAGATGAGAAATTCATTTGATCTCAAAACAAGACAATGAAACGAATGCAGGGTGTGCAACGACACAAATACTGGGCAACTTCAATAGCGCGGTGGACCACCTCCAGCTGCAATGCATGCCGCCACATGGTCCGGCATTGAGTTGATTACACACCTTATGTTGTCCTGAGGCAGATGGGCCCACAAATCTTGAACAGCCAACTCTAAATCATGTACAGAGGGACACGATGGCATCTACCGTTTTAGCTGATCCCACACGTGCTCTACAGGGGACAAATCGAGGGAGCGGGCCGGCCATGGAAGAGTCTGAAAATGACGTAGGAAGACTTGAGCAACTCTTGCTGTATGCGGATGAGCATTATCTTGCTGGAAAATTGCTCCTGGGAGAACATTTAGGAAAGGTCCTACATGGGGTCGAAGAATATCATCAACGTAACGTTGGCCCGTTAAGGTTCCACGCATCACAATTAAAGTGGACCGGCTATCATAAGCTATGTCCCCCAGACCATTACACCAGCTGTGCGGGGAGTGGCGTAGAACGGTGGGGAATTGTACCGCTCACCAGGGTGCCTCCACACCCGTACACGGTTATCATCTGTCCCCAAAACAAACCGTGATTCATCACTAAACACAACCTTTTGCCAATCTGTGACATTCCACATTGATCTGGCTTGGCACCACTGTAGACGCAGTTGCCGATGTTCCGGTGTTAGAGGGAGTGCACGGAAAGGGCGCTTGGATTTAATATTTGCTTCTGTAAATTGTTTGTGGAACAATTGCTACGCCTCGTTCAACGAGTCACTGTGGGGTCTACAAGTGCTTGCCGCACGATCCTTCGATCCTCTCTCCTCGTGGTCTTCCTAGTCGCTCCAGACCCGGTTTTTCCCGTGTGGGTACCTTCTCGTGTCACTGCTCCCAACAATTTCTAACGGCACACTCCGAACGATCCACCTGGCCAGCAACACGGCACATCGACCAGCCTGCAGTTTTCATCCCGATGATCAGGCCTCTTTCAAACTCGCTTAACTGTGAGAAATGTCTTCTAGCACGTTTACCTGGCATGTTTCGCTTACCAAAGTCTTCCTACAATCGGCGGGTAATCGTCACGTTTATGAATCTTTGAATTTGCGCTGGCTTATATAGCACCCTCTTCCTGATTGTAGCGCCACCTCGGCGTGTATGAGCATGCGTATTGGCACAAAAAATGGATCATTTGCATATCACATTATGCTATACTTATTTGCAAAGTTTCGCGATTGTACGTAGCTTCCTTCTTGGGTCGCTATTTTCAATGTTCCTCGATGTATATGAAACATTTTTTTAATTTAAACAAAAATACACTAATTACGCTCAGATCTCTTTTAATCATTTTCTTAAACGAGTATTTTTTTCCGTTAAATGAATTTTTTTTGTCAATATATTATTTTCTAATACATCGGAAATTTTGCAGAAGGAAATATCCTTCATATTGAAATTTACGGTAAGTGCTGCAGCTATATTAAGTATCATCATTCAGTCTTGATTTCTCACTTGTCCGAAAACCATTAACAATTGAAAAAACTCTTTCAACTGCTGGATTAGTTTATGGGCAGCACATTGTAAATTTAACAAGAATAACTAAATTTTCATGTGGAATGTGTTCATTTTTGTGTGAAATGGTTAAACATTCCCACCCAATTTTTATCAATTTCAACATGTTGGTTTTCCCATTGTTCTAATTTGTCAGAATTTAAACATACATTCAGTCTTCTAATTTCTTCAAACAGACGCGTAACAGTTCGACCCAGCATCTCTGAATAGAGATCAGCAGCTTAGTTTAAAAATATTGAAAGGGAGGGCAAGTAGGAGGACACTTTTTAGGAAGGACACAACCCGCACTGCCTAAAGGAGGACGATTAGCCACCTTACTTATACAGATATAACTAAGAACAATACTCTACATAAAATGTTTAATTAAAAATAATGGTAAACATTTTGTGTAAAAAAGGACATTTATACTAAAATCACATTCTGTTGAATCCAACACCAAGTATACGTTCTTATCTTCCAGATATCCTTGGTTCGAGGATCTAGATATCGAGTGGTACGCTCTACCTGCTGTATCAAGCATGCTGTTCGACGTTGGTGGCCTTGAGTTCCCGGCTGCCCCTTTCAATGGATGGTACATGGTGACCGAAATAGGAGCACGGGATTTATGCGATCCACATCGTTTCAACATACTGGAGGTAATTTAGTGATTTATTAATATTTTGTTCACACTCTCTCCCTATATATACTTATATATCTTGTGCAAATTTTCAATCTTTAGTAAAATACTTTTTAATCATCCACTTAAGTTCAAATCACTTTTTTAAACTTGTATTGAAGGACACTTGATGTTAATCCAGTTTTTTCAAATATTAATTCATTAATTAAATGTAATTAATTAATTATAGTTTGTAAAGCCCCCGCCCGTGGGGACCTCATTTCTACATTATCTACGCGACCTGTTTCTGTGGGGGAAGAACGAAGGATCACGCAAATCATTCATTTTTAAAGCCTGTTTATTAAGGTCTTAGCTTAAACACAATACACAACAATAATAATTAAGTAAGTTGATCTAGAATGAGAAGACACAGCACGTATTACTCAATAGTCGCGTACTTGACCATTGAATCTAACTTTCTAGATTAATTTCTCTAGCACTAATATACGCCTTTTCCTTATAGCTTATATAAAACTGCTTACCACTATATCCTAGATAATCAGCTACGTTCTGTATCGGCTCGTACAGAAGGCTCGTACGCTCGCTATACACAGGCTCGGCTAGGTTATTTCACGGAGTTAGGATTCTTCTAACTTTATCTCCAATCACTTTACAGCTAACTCTCCACTTAGTGACTTCACTTCCCACTTAACAATCACTTCTGCACATAGACATAGACTCGGACATAGACTCCGCTCTAATGCTAACTTCCAATAAATATATGATTCCTAATTTACATAACCACGTTCTTCTTCTTAAGTTGGTTGGAAATAATTGCCATTTTGGCCCCAAAGAAACCCCAAGAGGGCATTAATAGAAATCGCGATGAAAGCCTCGTCACAAGTTTAAGATATATATTTTCTCTCTCAGTCCATATTATTCCTCTAGATGGCAGCACCATTGGATAAAACAGCTTTTGTTAAATTTGTGATGAAGATTTACTTTAACCTGAATAATCATATGCTAGCTAAACGTCAGCATTCCTTTCTCATTGGTTTTAAGATAAATTCTTGCCTTTTATGTTCAACTTTTATTAAAAAATGTAATTACAAATTTCATGTGGTTAAAAATCTTTTAATATTATTTTAAAAGTTGCTTTGCCACTTAATATTAGGATTCTTTTATATGTTTATACATATTTATATTAATTGTAATTATTTAACAAAAAGTAACTAAAATAAAATTTTCCTTTGTTTACCTAAGAAGGAGTTGACTTTTTTTTGTGTTACTTGTTTTTACTTAGAAGATTTTAAAAAGAAGCTTTCTCAACTGTTTGAACTACTATTTGAAATTAAGAAAATTAACCATTAAACGCGACTATTTATATTACTACTTAATTAAATCGCAAGCTATAGAAAATATGTTTAAAGAATAAATTTAATCATGCGGTATCTATCTAAAGATTTATGAATGCAATAAAAACTGAAACGCATTCAAATATACTGTTTAAAAGCAAAAATCATTAACAAGAAATATTAGCAATTTATAAACATTTCAAAATGTCATCTAATTCATGAATTTTGATTTCTTGGCTATGCTCTACCAAAATAAATAAATTCCCCCCGATTTTACTTTTTAGGATAGAAATTAAATTCAGAAAGATGAAAAAAGTTCTAAGGTCACCTTTAAATAATACTCTTTAAATTCATATTTTGATATACTTTGTACTTTATATGCAAGGTAGTGTATGATAAAATAATGGACTCTTAAAAGATGGAAATATTCGCGAATTTTGGGGTGGCACTTTATGTATGATTTATTTTAGAGTTTTTCTTTCTACAAAATGTTAAATTTGGTGAATAGATCAGTTCTCGATCTTGTATTTCTTGGTTAACTTTGATTCGTACCTTTTTATTTCTTTTGTTATTGTTTTCAAATTAACACAACATAAAATGAAATTTTTTAAAAATAAATTATAAGGAAATTATATAAAAAATATTAATATTTTACTTAATTTAAACATAAAGTGAGTCATATAGGAACTGACTCATGATTTAAATTGAATACATGATACATAATTTTTTTATACATAACTTATATAATTATAATATGTATAGGTTATATATATACCGTTAAAGTGTGAAATGCGTTATGTCATAGAATAACAATCGTATTTCATGAAATAACTAGACAAGTCAGTTAAAGTGTATAATATTATTGAATTCTACGTTTTAACTAGGTATTCTATAGAATAACGATTACTTGAACGTTAAAGTATGAAATAAGGAGTATGGTTCGAGTTTCAAAGCAGAGATTCAAAAATCCTCGAAAATGAGGAGAGGAAATAGGATTATTGCAATGAAATTATATGTGCTGAAAGCTCATAGTGATATCTATGGTACCAAGCAGGTACAGATGACCAAGGTGGTCTGGGATTCGAGATATAAAGGAAATAGCCCTGAAGGGGGGGTCGAGTCCAGGGTTTCCAGGATCTGAACATTAATTTAGTCGATTCCCCAATTATCAACCCCATTCCATCAAAAAAGTGTCACCATAAGATTAACATACGGAAATGATATTTTAGTGTGTAAGACCTCCCCAGCCCCAAGCATGTTATCATTACTAAAGAAACTATGAAGCGGGGGGACAGGACAGATGTCACACATCAAAAATCATTATAAAATAGCTTTAAAATTGTTTATTTTTCACTTTAACTGTTCATCATTAGTTATTTCATAAAATAACTAGGCAAAGTATGAAATATTTCATCTATTATATACTTTAACTGACTTGTGTCTAGTTATTTCATGAAATACCTAATTATTCTATGAAATTTCTGAATTATTCACTTTAACGGTAACATATACATACATTTTCGGACAATTCTAAGAACAAGATATACAAAAGCTGAATTTATTAGTATAACTCAGTGAGCGTTTATGAATGTCACCCTCTAAAGTAACTCGAAGGTTATTGCTTATAATTTTGAATCACTGTCAAATGACGAAGATAACACCTGAGCTGCCGCCCGACTCTCCTAATTTCCCCCACACCACGTATCGTGAGTGACAAATTAAACGTGTATCAGCCCTGATACGGAACTGGATCTCAGAGGCGGCTCGACAAACTTTAGCACAATCCATGACCTTAACCACTAGACTGCCGTGGCCACCTAAATTTATTTGAATGATAAGACGCAGTACTAAGATGAAATATTGAATTTTGACTTCTAGAACAGTGTTCCGTAACCCCCGGTCCGTGGATTAAATACTACCAGTCCACACAAGAAACATTAAATTATTTCTCTTTTATTTACTGTGGTATGTTTTTCTTAGGTTCGGGCTACTTTTTATGAAAATCACTTAATATTCCTTGTTAAATCACTTTATATTCATCTTTCAGTGTAGCTATATTTTATTCAGAAGTCACGATTAAATACAGTGAAATGAAAATTATTAAATCAAAACAGTCTAAAATATAAACAATCAACATCCTCCCCACAGCGGGCTGCGGTAAAATTAACAAATGTTGACCGGTCCGCGGCGATAAAAAGGTTGCGGAGCACTGTTCTAAAGGGTGTTTTTTAGAGGTATAGAACTTTAAATTGCAATAAAACAACGATGTATTATTCGATTGACATGGATTTTTTTTATTCGAAAGATAATCTTGTGGCATTACATTTTAAATATGATTTCTGGCATAGGACTGCCACGGCTGGCTCGAATGTAGTCCAATCTGGACGTCCAATTTTCGATGACTTTTTCCAACATTTGTGGCCGTATATCGGAAATAACACGGCGAATGTTGTCTTCCAAATGGTCGAGCGCTTGTGGCTTATCCGCATAGACCCATGACTTTACATAGCCTCACAGAAAATAGTCTAGTGGTGTTAAATCACAAGATCTTTTGAGGCCAATTCACAGGTCCAAAACGTGAATTTAGGCGGTCACCAAACGTGTCTTTCAATAAATCGATTGTGGCACGAGCTGTGTGACATGTTGCGCCGTCTTGTTGGAACCACAGCTCCTGGACATCATGATTGTTCAATTCAGGAATGAAAAAGTTAGTCATCATGGCTCTGTACCGATCACCATTGACTGTAACGTTGTGGCCTTCATCGTTTTTGAAGAAGGATTCCACCAGCCCATAAAGCGCACCAGTCAGTTTTTCTGGATGTAACGGTGTTTAGACATACACTTGTGGATTAGCTTCACTCCAAATGCGGCAGTTTTGTTTATTGACGTAGCCATTCAACCAGAAGTGCACTTCATCGCTAAACAAAATTCCCTTATGAAAATCGGGAACAACGGCAATCTCGTTTTGGGCCCATTCGACGAATCTACGCCTTGCTTGATGATCGTTTTGATGAATTGCCAAACCAAACTGAGAATAAATCACTTGACAGCTGTTAAATCGGTCGCCATCTTGGAAAGTAATGCCAACTTAAACTTCTATACCTGAAAAAAAAATTACTCTTTAGAAGATGCGGACAACTATGAAATCATTGCTGAGTTTTGCTGCCTTGACTAGAAATAACTGCCGCTGCATACCTCGGTACAGAGTGAAAGAAGCTTTGGATGTATTGCTGCGGTTCGGCAGCCCATGTTGCCTCTCCATATTGACACAATTGATCAGATGTAGCAGTGGACTGTATGTCTTGCCCAAACATTGACCAAGCATGTTCGATGAGCGATAGACACAAAGGACAGGAAGGAATGCAACTGGAATGGCGAATAAGAAATCTTGATCACTGTGTGCTACACGGGGTCATACATTGTCCTGTCGGCATATTGTCACAGACAAGCTATGATTTTAAGAGAGGGTAATAGGTGCCAAATTCTCTCAGATATAAAACGCTGCCCCATCATTGTAACAGGCAATGGAAACTAGAGGTGTGTGTATTGAAGTTCAATATCAGCCCCCAAAGCATTAGACTGAATAAAGTGCCAGTATGGCGATGCATAATACAATAATTAAGCAATAATTTCCATCAGTGTCTCCCGACTGCAATCTGACGATTGTAGTCTTGGATAAGTAGTCTAAAAGCCGTGCTAATCAATTGTCCATATCGACTGTTCAGTGAATCCTTGCAGATGCAAATGCCTTTGGTTTTGAAGCAAAAGTGATCGCAGCAATGGGTGAGCTTCGCAATCACACAAATGGCATCAAATGATAAGTGCGGTAGTCAAATGTTCCTTAAAAGACCACATTTGTTACAATATGGTTCTTGATGTAGGAGGGCGTTCCATCGCTGCAATTTGCACAATTTGTTCGTCTTCACGTGCAATGAGGCCGCCGCCATCGGTACCGTTAGTTAGTCGCTTCCTCCTGCATCTATCAATTATATATCCTATCACTGCTGCTTGACTACGTCTGGCAGCATCACTGATTTCTCGAAAGGATAATCAGCATTCTTTATTGGCAACAATTTTTTTCTCAAATTCAGAAACTTACTCAGATATGATCGTATTTTATTTCCGATGAGTTATGAAGAGGTTCACGCACAAAACATTGGCAAGAAGTAGTAAATTCTGTACTTCAAATTAGCATTCTGTTTTATTTTTCTACAGCAGTTTTCGGTGGCGTTACAGGCATTAATGATGTATATCTGAAGTGTAATTCTAATAATTGGTGTAACCCATCTTGGAGTAAGCATGGTTTAAAATTTCTCAAAGTTTGGTAGTTTGTTCCACTGTATTATATTTTGAGTAGCCAGTAGTGTACATTATGATTCCTAATACTTTTTTTTATCAATTTTTAGTATTGTGAATAAATGGTTTTCATAAATAACTTCTTGTTAACAATATGAAACCCTGCTATCATCACAAATTGAATAACATAATGTGATAATATATTCAGCTTAACTTTAAAATATTTTTAAAAAATTAGAGAAGGAATTTTTGGTATGTATTACAATTATTATAATTTGTGACAAATGGCTGCTATTGAATAAGGAAAGAGTAACGAATTTCGAAATAATAAGAACATTCATTTATATCTTAGTTCAATATATTTGCAAATGGTAATACTTGTATGTCCAAATGTGACATTTATTCGAAATGGAAATTAATGAAACGAATCAGAGAGATTTAATGATTCATTTGCTTTTATAAATTTTGAACAGCTCTTTGCTGAATGCAAGGTTTACTTAGATTTATAGATTAGTAGCCTGTTTCCTCTTGAATTATCCTCCAATACGATAACCGTAGAAATTATAGGAATCCTAGTTCACAAAGATAAATGTAAAACGAATGTGATCCAGAAAGTATGAATTAAAATTATTTTTTAGTTTTAAATTTGACTATCAAAAAGACAAATATTTTTTGTTGTAAGTAGATGTACAGCTAAAGTAATTGTATTCGAATTATATCGAAAGGTTTCTGGTAATTAAAATACTTTCTAAGCATATTTATAACTCATACAGCGTTAATAATTCATAGTACATATTTTTAAATGCAGTGTTGATTATTTATGGTACTTAATAATCTTTTAAAAAATTTCATGGATTTAAGGTATCTGACTACCCTAAAATTGTGAATTTTGCCAAAAAAATTGACTCTTATCTTCTGAAAATTGTTTCTTATGATTTTTTTATAGGCTATCTTATTAGCTTTGCAAAAATATCGTTTTCCATTCACTACAACAAAAACTACAAATGTTTTAGATAAAGTAGATGTTATTACATCATTACTTTAAGCAAAATGTCATACTTTAAAATGCGTTTTACTCGAAATGTGTTTTTTTTATGCTCAAACGGGGACAACGATTGCTGAAAGTTTTGAAAATAATTAACTGAAATTTTTTGCGTAAGTTCTGTATAAAAGAAGTGTTTTAACCTTCAGATTTATCAATCACTGTTTTATTACAAAATTTACAGTCTCTTAAGTGAACATAATCACTGTTTTTTTAAGCAATTTAGATATAATAACCAAGATAAAGTGCTCTATGGTTTTTGTAAAAATTATAATATCTCTTATCCAGAAGGTTATTTCAAAAATGAATAGCAAAGCAACACATTAAAAGTGAAAAATTGAAAATTTGCTGATAAAATTTTGTACAGAATGGATCCCGTTTATGTAATTTTTTATACATTTTTACCCATTTTAGTAATAATAATTTATTTTTTTCTCTTCTTAATTTTAGCTAATATTTCTTAAAATGTGTATTAAATAAATCTAAAAACTACAAAAAATTCCCAATATCTCCTTTTTTTTCAAAAAAGTTGTCACACATAGTCGGATACCTTAAATCAGTGATTCCCAAAGTGGTCTATATAGATCAGGGGCGTAGCTACCGCCGTATCAATGATGCAGGGCCCCAACGTGTGGAAATACAATCCCACTAACAAGATTCATATCTAAAAAAGGCCCCCGATGGATTTTTGATATAGGGCCCTCTCAGAACGAGCTACGCCAGTGATATAGACCCCCAGGGGTCTATGACGACCTGCAAGGGGTCCACAACAGCAAAAAAATAATTTAGGGTTACCTGAAATGTAAATGGGGGTCTATGATAATGGCTCTCATTAAACCAGATCATGGCTTTAATCTTTAAAAAAAATGTGATCTAGTTGAAACCAGATTTTGTCAATTTAACATTTACTAAATTTAATGAGATTAATTTGAGGTTACGGTGACAGTATAAATTTTACTAAGACAAGGACCATTTCAGCATTTATTTCCAAAATTAAGCTAAAAAAAGTATAATATTGGATGTCATGAATTTTCTCAATTTGTTACAGACAGTTTGTCAGGACCTACTGACAGTTTTAACCTACGTTCAACATTTAAATGCCCTTACTCAGGTTTTGAAACTAGGTTTGGCATTGCTCTTTTTTTATAGTAATACAGCAATAGACAATGATTTCATGGAGTCACTTTGAAAATATGTCATATTGCAAAAGTTACTGATCAGAACAGGTCCTAACGAAGATCTTAAAATAAAGTTTGGAAACGGCTGTCAGCAATTTTGGGCTTAAAAAGATATTCCTGATATTGAATTATGGAAGATCGTGAGAAAGTTTTTAATTGCTTTTCCTAGTGAGAGTTTCACTAAGTTTGACCATCTCGAAAACAAAAAAAGGAAGAGAAAGGAAAAAATAAAATAAAAACTGGGCACCTACTAACAAAGGAGATTCAGGATTAAACCTAAATAGATTGATATAAAATGTAGAAAATTTGTTATTGACGCACCAGATTCACTCTTTAATTTAAAACATTTGTTTGTTGCTCCGTTATTTTATGTGTTAATTTGATTTTAATTTTCATTCATTAACATGAGCTTCTTAAGTTTTAAACGCTATACTTCACTACAGTTAAAAATTTAATTCTTTTTAAAAAGTAACACTAACCGTCAAAGAGACATTTAAGTTGATAAATTTGCAAAAATTTAATAATAGGTAAGCAGGGGTCTACCCGAAACCGAAAAACATGGCAAGGGATCTATGAGACAAAAAAGTTTGGGAACTTCTGCCTTATATAAATACTAGCTTTTTAAAATAAATTTTTTTTTCTCCAGTAATCTTACATAACTTGAAAATTGTAAATACAAAATTATTCAATGTCTGTTGAAAAAATTAAAACAAGCATTATGTTCTCTTATTAAACTGATATTTTTCAAGAAAGATTGTTTACAGACGTAGCCAGAATTTTCTATATAAATTTAAACTCTTTCAAAACATTGATTGACGGCCGTGGTAGACAAGGGATTAAGGTAACAAGCTCGTGGCTGGTGAGTCATGCGTTCGAGCCCAGTACCACTGAAGACCCACCGTATGAAGACGGCCGATGCACGTTAAATCTATCGAGATTCAAATGTCCTCCCGTTAGCATCGTGTGGTAGTTTGGAGAAGAGCGTGCCAACTCAGGTGTCATCCATATCACTTGACCGCGATTCGAAATTACTAGGTCCGTTGCTAATAGTCATCTAGTTCAGCGTTTCTCAAACTGTGGGGTGCGCTCCCCTTGGGGGCGTGATAAATCTTCAAGGGGGCGCGAGCATATTGAAAAGTCGAGAACAAAAGATTATTTTAAAAAGTTACTAATTTACTGAAAGTAAACAAACAAAATTCTGAGATAATAAAGAATATAACAAACATTTATAATGATATAATACACTTATAAATGTTTTAGTACTATACAATGTATTTTAGAACTAATTTAACCATACTAAATTAAGAACAAGTTTAATAATGATCAGTGACCCCCCCATTCTTTTCATATATAAAATTATATACAAAAATTAACACTTATCTTGATAATTTGTACAGTTTGTAATTAACCCCTTAACTACCGATAAAAAGTTACGCGATCCCAATTCCACCGTTTTCCACGTAGGCGTGCGTTTGTGATACATTAGTGGAGGGAGAGAGTAATAAATAAGCAAATCCTTCAAAAACACTCTGTCCAGGTCCTTTTAATGCATTCCAAAACCTTCGGAATAATTTTATGGATAGCAGTGCACAGAAAAGATCGAACTTTCATAAAGACGTATATATACGTCCGGGGAAAATAACGCTTTGGCTGAGCGAGACATTTATATACGTCGGTGGCGCTTAAGTGGTTTAAGTCGTATTGTAGTTGTAGCATCGAAGTATAGTACTATATATATATTGAATTCAATACATTGGTATTTTATGGAAGGGGGCGCGACGAAAATGATGATTGTCGCCAGTATTGAAACTTTGAGAAGCACTGCTCTAGTTGCTTTATAGGACGACGTGAACAAACACTCAGTCGTTTAGAATATTGAAATGTATCTCATTTAAAGGGGAAAACGTTTAAAGCGAAAACTCTTAAGACGAAATATGGGTTTACATGAAATAATACAACGGGGGCGACAAACTACTATGTATTTTCATGCATTTTTTTCCCTGAACACAAAACGAAAATCTCTTAACACGAAAAGATTTTCCTCCTAAGAATGAACAAAATATGAAAACACTGGCCTCACAGATTCATCATCGGAAGAATTCAGTGCAGTAGATACGTGTACAGCCTCAATTTTGGCAGACAAAGACGTTTTGGAGTTTTTTCAAAGCTAAAAAGTATCATTCATGCAGATTGACGATGAAAATGAAATAAATAATGCAGCTGTTGATCCCACGTCATCCGAAATGAGGAACATCGTGAAAAGAATGCGCAGTTATTTGGACGCACACTCCAATATTGAAATGAATAACAAAATGGACGACATTTGTGACAAATCTATACGGAACTTTATCACTAACCTTCTGAGTCGACCTTTTTGGGAAATTTAATTCCCTACCTATTTCCAATCAACTCCAAAAAGCGGACGGGATTCCTTGTTATGCAGATTAGATAAAGTATTTAAGTCAAACGAAATAGTAAAGTTAGAGCATTAGGAGATAGATATTGAAGCATAAAGTTATAGTGAATTTGATTTGAAGATTTCTTGTTGGAGATAATTTAATCTCAAGAAGAGTTGAGATTCCGTTGGTAATTATAGATTTATAATTAAAGTCTCATTAAAGTTTTAGGAGTGAGATTAAAGTTAAATGTTCAATGAGAACATTATTAAATATAATTCTGGGATCTCTTATCGTGGTAATCTCTGCGTGATCGTTATTTAATAAATTAATTAATTGGATCATTAATTAAGTTAATTTAAAGGATATTACCTTTAAAACCTCATAATACTAGTTAGATAAATTTGTCAATAAGTCTTTGATTCTATTTGGATAAGATAACCAAATAAAGAAAGTTGTTTATAAAAATGGCTACTGGTTCTTACATGACTCCTATTTATTCTCGTTCTCAAAGTGAGGTCCTAGGAGACCTTCACACATTGAACAATTTGTTGACGATTAGATGCTAAAAAGTTAATGCTAACAAATACATCAGATTGTTTTCAAGACTCTCCAATAAATGTTTTCTTTTTCAACAACTTGAAATTTTTGTATTAAATTTCATTGTGAATGTTTTTGTTTCGTTGATTTTTATTAAATACAGGCATTCATACATATCTGTGTAAATAAAATGTACTCTAATAAAATTAATTTTGTTGAATGTATTATTTTTTTCAATATCCCTTAACACGAAAAAATGTTTCATTTCCATCAATATTGTGTTAAACGATTTTCACTGTACTTAAATTTTACGTAAAGATAATACAAGAGGTTATTAATACAAATAGTGGTTCCATGGTTGTTATGTATATTGAAAATAGTAAAATTAAAAAGAGTATAGGTATGATTTTAAACTCAAATTACGTGAACTTTTAAATAAATCATGCTCTAACATGAATGAGAAAAAAGGTAACCATCTTTTTAGTTTTTATGTTTGAGAAATTGTATATTTATATAGCTCAGAATAACTACAATTTAGCTTCTGTACTTTCTCTTTGTTTTTTTAAAAAAACAATAAGTTTTCTATAGAAAATATTATAGATTAAGTTATATTAAATTCTTTTTTTATCGTATTAAAACTTAAGTTTTGGAACTTTGAGTAAATGCCCTTTTTTAATGCTATATAGTTTCATACATTAGTAAGTTCTTAGAATATCTCTTAAAAGTTTTAGAATTTTGAAAAAAAATGTTTCATTTTTTATCCAATACATTTATTAAAAATAAAAAAGTTGTATTTTTATTAGAAAGAATTTTAGTGCTCATCTCGTAAAAACGGAATGAAACACTCCAAAAAAAACGCTGTACAAAAAGATGAGTTTATAAAGAGAAAAAAACTTCAAAATGGGTTTTACTAATAAATATCCCAATAAGATACATATATATCATACTCGCAATTTTTTTGTACTTTTAACTCGGAATTTATTATACTTTTGTATTGGTATTTAATGTTAAGACGTGTGTTATAGAAAAATGATTTTCTAACCCTTATCCGTTCAGTCAGGAAATAAATTGCACTCTGCTCCATAATTTAGTAATTATATTTGTATTGTTTTGCTTAATGTGCTCCAGTTTTTGCTTTCTGGGATAATAAAAACAGCCATTTTTATTGGAATGTTCTTTTGTCTTCGATTATGGTATCCAAAAAGTAAAAATAATGGATAAAACTGAGTTTGTAACATCCTTAAATCATTTCAGTGCCAAAAATTCTGCTATTTATTGTTTTATATTTCAAAGTAAACTAATTTAAAGAATTATTTACTTTTCTTTCCTGTTTTTTAAAAGTTCATTTTCGGTCAAATTTATTTGTGGATATAATTGTACATAGTTACATTGAATCTCTAAAAGTTTAATGTCAAAAATTGTAAATTCAAGGAAACCTATTCAACGGGTTTCTTTCACTCCAAATAATATACATTCTCAAAAGAGTGTAATGTTTTCAAGTAGAGTAACGGAGAATATTAGGGACCCCCTGCAAAGTTAGGTTTTGTGCCCCAAGCCAGATCTTCCAAAGGATGCATACTAGGCGTCAGTCAGACTTTGGGCCCGCAAGAGTCCTGTCCCTTCCCCCGCAAAACGGAGGTGTACATTACGCCACTGATGCTTTCTTGATTATGTTTTACATTAATATTGGGCAGGGATCAAGGCTCGCGAGCCACACGTGACCTTTTACATTAATGGTTGCGGCTCTTCAGTTTTTGTCTCTACATATAGGGAAATAGGTTTAACGCGAAAACACTTAAGACGAAATATCGATTAACACGAAATAATACAACATCCCCGAAAATACTACGTATTTACATGCTTCATTTTTCTCTTAACACGAAAAGATGCAGTGAGTGAATATTAACATCGCACTGTTCAGCTACACGAGGGCTTTTGGTGAAGGACCACGTAATTTTGAACCATGGTCAAGTGAGTGAATATTAACGTCGCACCGTTCAGCTACGCGAGGGCTTTTGGTGAAGGACCACGTAATTTTGAACCATGGTCAAGTGAGTGAATATTAACGTCGCACCGTTCAGCTACACGAGGGCTTTTGGTGAAGGACCACGTAATTTTGAACCATTGTCAAGTAAATGAATATTAACGTCGCACCGTTCAGCTACGCGAGGGCTTTTGATGAAGGACCACGTAATTTTGAACCATGGTCAAGGGAGTGAATATTAACGTCGCACCGTTCAGCTACACGAGGGCTTTTGGTGAAGGACCACGTAATTTTGAACCATGGTCAAGTGAGTGAATATTAACGTCGCACCATTCAGCTACACGAGGGCTTTTGGCGACGGACCACGTAATTTTGAGCTCTGGACAGATTTAACGTTCATTGCACCCGTACACGGCAGGTCTTTAGAGGTACTGGGCTTGAACTCGTGACAAAGCCAGCCACGATCCGATACCTAGACCACCCGGCTACAGTGGCCACAACGAAAAGATGCAGAAAGATGATATTGTGACTGAGCCAACACTTAATGAAATGTTTGGGAAAGTTTCTGTATTATATATTAGACTATCCTACTGTATTACCGAAAGAATTTGTTGCAGTAGATGATGATAATGTGTGTGCAGCCCCACTTATGGCAGACAAAGACATTTTGGAGTTTCTCCAAAGCTCAAAAAGTATCCTTGATGCAGATTCTGACGACGAAGTTGAAATGAATAATGCAGCTCCTTTTTCCTCGTCATCTTAAATAAGGAACATCATGAAAAGTATGAACTCTTATTTAGACGCTTATTCCAATGGTAAAATGAATAACAAAATGGATGACATCGAATAATGTGTAGACAATTTGATGCTAGAAAAGACAATGCAAAGAAAAATATCAGATTATTTTTCAAAAAATCAATAAATGTTTTATTTTTTTTAAAAAAAAAACTTGAAAATTTTTTATTAAATTTCATTGTGAATGTTTTTGTTTCATTGACTTTTATTAAATGCATTCAAACATTAATACCATGTAAATAAAATGTACTCTAATAAACTTAATTTTGTTAAATATATAGGGGTATTTTTCTTACAATATCCTTTAACACGAAAGAATATTTCAGTTCCCTCAGTATCGTGTTAAACGATTTTCCCTGCATTATTAAAAAAAACAATTTAAATTACTTCTCTTTTTTTTCCTTCATAATTATCTACTGGAAAAATGCACGGGTACTTTTATTTACATTTAAACATTTGACTAGCTTAAGACAATTACTTCTTGAATTGATCCAACTCAAAATTATAGTTAATCGAAAAATTATGTATCAAATTATTAATTGAGAGTTTCGTGAAAATTCTATGTTATGAGCAAGAAAACCACGAAAAAAGAAGCTTTTTAAAAATATTTTATTAAGTTTATTTTATTTGTGTGTTGTTTTTTGTATAGGAAGTGGCAACTCGCTTGGGAGTCGACATGAGAGCTCCTTCAACACTATGGAAAGATCGAGCTGCTGTTGAAATTAATTATGCTGTAATATGCAGTTTCCAGGTAAATATATTGTGTTAATATAATGTATATAAAATGTTATTGCATTAATAAATATTTATATATTAGCTCTTTATATAATTAAAGATTGAAAACCTTTTATTAAATGGAAAAAAAGAAACCTATACTACTCGATGATATAAAAGTTCTTTATAGTCTTAATATAAACTAAAACTATTTTTAGCATAATTATCACATTTTTAAGTAAATCTGTCGCTTTAAAATGTGATATAAATATAGGCATTTCAAAATGTTCAAAGTTTTGAGATGATCTTCACTTCTCATTATCTAAGTCTTTCAGCTGTTACACATCTTGGAACTTGTAAGGATACGTTTTCATTCTTTTCTCGACTTTCTAACAAATTTCTTTCAAAACTCTTAACTTGTTGCGATTATCTCCTTAAGGAAATCCCAGGGGAAAGTAGAAGGTGAAATTTAACGTGATTCCACAGTTGTTCAGCGAATACACGAACATGTTAACCATTACATAATTATCAGCATAATACGTTAGAAAAATATGCATATACACCATGCATTTCTGAATCCTACTTATAGAAAAATTGTGTAATGAAAATATTTTTGAATAAGATTTATTCAGAATTATTTTGGAACTAATTCACTTTTCTGGTAATGGAAATAGTTAATTATCTTAAATAAAATAATGATATGTTACCGTTAAAGCTCGAAAGTAATTAATCTGTCGATTACCTAACTAATCTGCAGATTAACTGATTTTCATCGTTAAAGTACAGAATCGAGAGTTTCCCGCATTTTAACGAGACGATCTTCACAAAAGGGGCTTCTGTAATGTTTAAGCTCAAAAGTTTGTTTCTCTCAATTCATTTCCTGTTAAGAATTTTGATTGAAAGCGTCCCAGAAAAATTCATCCTAAACATTTGGAAACAGAGCGGTGGAGACAGTAAATATTCGATAAAAGAGACTCTTTGAACTAATTTATAATAAACTCATTTACGTCTACCACAGAATCTTTTGGATACAAATTTAATGTTAAAAATTCAAAAATTATTAAGTATAGCTGCCCATACTGATATATCAATCGTAACCATGGTAAAAGGAATTATTAAGTAAATACATAACATTATGTCAATTTCCTTAATTGAAATAATATTTCAAGCCGTCTGATACTCTGTATTGTAGTTTTTCATTTGATGGATGATTGATTCTATCAACTAATGTGTTTATTGTTCGATTGTATAAGCTTGATTCTTTAAATATCAAAAAATAAATAAACAACATTTAATTTAAGGGTACAGAAGCGTTACTGGTGTTCCAACAAAGAGTTTATTTTTACTTTTACAAGTTGCTAGTAGGTAATATGGAGATTAACGAGGGTCTATAATAGGTAAAGTCTAGATCATCAACGTAATTTGAGAAATGAAGCAATTTTTTAATTCTTTACACTTAAGCGTATTACCCTAGTTAATGTGCAGACTACCTAACTAATCTACAGAGATTAACTGATTTCTGCTCTTTGATCGTAACATATACACTATTGCAATAGAATCTTGATTATTCACAGAACCATAGTCAGAAAACAAACTTGAAAAAAAAGCCATCCTTTGTTTTTAAATGTGTGTATCAAACTGAAATAAATTTAGGAATTCTAAGATGCAGTTTTTAGAAAAATAAGACCTATGACATGAATTCACGTGATAGCATTTGAGCTCACTTGACTTGATTACAATGTGTTTCCGGATTAATATTCGAAAGACGTCTGTCTCTCTTACGTAGCTGTTGCGTGTTGCTGTTGCTGTAGTAAAACATGTTGCAGTTATTATATCAAAGCACAAAAAAGCTTAATTACGTTCTAATTTTTAATACGGTATATCTACTCCCTAAGCTTCATATATATAAGGGCTTATATCCATGATTTCACATCTCCTATTCATTCTAGATAATTGAGAGTTTCTTGTATATCAGACTCATTATTTTAACTATTTTTACAAGATTTTAGCGTATAACTTTCATTTTATATAAAATATTTTAGAACTCTTTTAATGTAAGAAAAAGGAATGAAAACAATGAGTTAGAATAATTTCATTTATAGAATATTTTTGTTAAACGTGAAAAACCTTCAAGACATCGTTCAAATTGCTTTAATTATTTAATTAAAATTCGAATGGAAAACTTACTTTTGTTTCTAACAACTTACTTTAAGACAATTCTTCTTATACTGATATACATTAACACTGTTTAGAATTCAAAAATATTCCTATCTTTTTAAATTAACCATCCCGAAAATTAAAATAATGGGAAAAGAGTTACGAATAAATTGCTATTTATATACCGAAGTAATATCTCATTTAATGTTCATATTAATGGGTATAAAACTAATGCCGCTACAGAAAAGCATTAGTTGACGAAACACTTCACTTTTTGCTGACAGTAAATGATCTTTTGTTATGTAAGCAGTACTTCGATCCAAAAAATAAAAGCTTCTAGTTTAAAGATTATTCTTTTGTTTTGGAATAAATTCTAAGAAATAGAAATGCGTTATATCCTTATTTAATGGAAGCTTAATCGTTTAAAATTGTTTATAATGAAATAAGAAGGAGGAAAATGAAAAGAGATAATGATTTCTTTGGAGAAAAAAACGCTTTGTTTTTTAGATTTAAGACAGTGAGTTTTACTGCTGCGCCATTTTCATATTATTTACAGCTAAAAAACATTGAAATATCACCAAGCTTTTAAAAGATTTTCGGTAAAGATTTCTCTTATTTTTCATGTTAATATTAATTTTTTTAATCTTTAAAAACATATACGAATTTTCACTAACTTCGTACGCAATTTTCTAATACTAAATCCAGGATTCAACTTAAGTAAGATTTTAAGTGTGATTCGCACCACAGTTTCCACTTTAAAATCTCGATTTCTTTTTTCGAAAAAGAATATTGTGATTATCAATAATAAGGTGACCCGTTTTTTTACAATAAAAAGGAGGACGAAAAATTTAAGAAAAAATTACAACGTAAATATATGAAACATTTTATTAATTCAAACAAAAATAAGCTAATTACGCTTGCGTTCCTTTTATTTAAAAAGTATTTTCTCATTGAATGATTTTTTTTCCTCACTTGTCCAAAATTATTAACAACTGAAAAAAATTCTTTCAACTGCTACATTAGTTTCAGGGCAGCACAACGTAAATTCAACAAAAACTAAATTATCATATGGAATGTGTTAATTTTTGAAATGGCTAAGTATTTTCACCCATCTTTTTTCAATTTCATCATGTTGATTTTCCATTTGTTTCAATTTATTAAAACTGAAATATGCATCCAGTCTTCTAATTTCATTCAAACAGACAATTGTCATCCATTTTATCATCAGGCATCTTTTTCCATAAAAACTCAGCACAGTTTTTTTTAAATTTGCCCACTTTACTTGCGATGAAGCCAAAAAACACCAGTGAAAAATATTTTCTCTCATATATGTTTCAGAATATTCTTCGGCGTATTTGAAACATGTTTGGTTCATCTCTGAATACTGAGATTAACAAATCAGTTTTAAAATATTGAAAAGGAGGACAAATAGGAAGACACTTTTCGAGGAAAGACAGAACCTACAAAAGGAGGACGGTTGATCACCTTATCAAAACTAAAGGAATCTTTACTTCTACAAATAAGAATAAATGATAATTACTATCAAAGTAGTTTCTGTTATTTTAAGAAAATGATTTTCATAGACAACTATATATTTATAAAAAGGTGATAGTTTAAACTGTGTTTTTGCGAATATAAAAATAAAGACTGGTATATACTCATTGTATATACTCATCAATGTACGATCTGCCATTAAGTTAAAATGTACAAAAATTTAATGAATTATTTCATCAGCACTCCCATTATTGATATTTATTTTGCATTTTTGCGGGAGAAAACATTTTTTTCATTAATTCAAAATGTAGATTCAGGACAATGAAAAAATGTACTTTTTAATATTTGACTGGGTTTTTTTTATTCAAATTCATAAATTATTTTTTATTATTCCTTTATTTCATTCCCATATAAATTTTTTTACTTACATTTAAAATACTGAAAAAAAATATTATATTCAATATCTACTAGAAACTCAACTTTGAGAAAAACGGGGAAATGTGATCGAATACAGAAAATTCAACCTGAGTATTTAGTTTATTTTGCTATGTATTTTAAAAATAATAATTCAAGACAGTTAAAACTTTTAACATAAATTTCATGTATCGGAAAGACAAAAGCAAACGACTGTGTATCGCGAGATAATTCGGCTTAAATAAGTTCTTTCTCTAAAATAAGTTTTTTCGGCTTTTCGACTACGTTCGGAACCGTGATTTTAAAAAAACGCATAAATGGATAACTTCCATGATATTTAGTGTCCCTTAGATTAGAATACTTGTATAAAATTGTTTTAAGGACATATTGACAAAACAAGTTAGTTAAATACAATATTTCGGCAAAAAATGAAAAAATAACCTTTTTTCAAAATGTTCTCTTTTTGTGAAAAATGCTTCTATTATAATAATATTTTGCCTGTATATAGCTCAGTCCTCTGAACAGAGGCACAGAGTAGAAGACAGTTACATATATATATATATTTTCATTTTAGAAAATGAATGTGACTATTGTGGATCATCACACAGCATCTGAATCGTTCATGAAGCACTGGGAGAACGAAATGCGATTACGGGGAGGATGTCCTGCAGATTGGGTGTGGATCGTACCGCCACTGAGTGGAAGCCTCACCCCAGTGTTCCATCAAGAGTTACTCAACTATAACCTCAAGCCAAGCTACGAATATCAGGTGATCTATTTCTATCTAGTCAGGTTTGAAAAAGCGAACAATTTCATTTTTGGTTTACTTCTTTGTATTGGACATTGTTTTTAATTCTAGTCAAATGATAAAAATAGCACTTGAACTTATTTTTAACCCATAAGCTTTTCATACTACACTTTACGAAGGCTCAATTTGCTGCCAAGAGATTTTCGTCTGTAAGTTGGAACATCGCTATATGAATCATAACGAAAACTCAACTTACAAAGCTCACGATTTCAACCGCTGTTACAATCCTATGTAGTTCTCATTGAAAATATGACTCCTGTTTACCGTAATAAACGTTTATTATTTTTTGTTGACACACGATACAATGCACAAATACATACGACAACCTTCTTTAGACATCTTGTTTCACTTTCACCAGTCTATTCTTCTTCAATCCCGTTGTTTTCCTGCTAAAAAACTAAACCCTTGACATATCAGCTCCCTCTTTTCAACAATCAGATTATCACTGTGTATGCCAATTTTTCATATGCAGCAGCGCCCTCTGTTCCTGAATCAAATCATTTCTGCAGGATAATTCTTTACATGAAAGAGCGCTCTCTTTTTATCAAATAGCATTCTAATGCATTCTAATTCTTAACACCACTTAGCTATTAAGATCACAATCAGGATAGTGGTCACTATTCATGCAATCGCTTAGTCCACTGTACCAAGACATCCTCTGCAGTGGACTTCTGTAAGACCATCTGCAGGATCAATTGAAACGCATAGTGAATGTATAATTATATCTCGTAGAGTTGTCATTTTAATAACGGAAGTTAACGATATTAAATTATAAATATATCAGAAGCAATCATGTGAAACGATAGAAGGTGACTTTTTTATTAAATTGAAAAAAAAATTAGATTCATTAAAATATGTACCTAAAATGAAAAGTTTTATTACTTGTCTTATTGAGAATGGGTAATAATTTTTTTATAAACGCATAAGATATTGCTGCTAAATTGCAAGTGATTGGGTTTAATTTGAAGATACAGGACAATCACTGATATGGAAAAAAATATTAAAAGTTTTATGCTTAGTATATATGTTAATGGTATTTCAAAATTTCATTTCTATCTATCCAAAACTATTGAAGTCTAACCACTCAGAACAAATGAATGTGATTTTTCTTATTAAAATAAAATTCTAGATATGGTGCAACGAAAGTTTTAAGTGCTCAAAAATCGAAATTTAAATTATACTAACAAAGTATAGACATATGTATAGTATGAAGATATATCAAAGATAAAATTGCTGAATCCTTTCAATTTTAGTCTTTTTGTTCTCATTCGTCAGGTACTTGGACAATTTTTGTCCAATATTAACCATTTAATAGTATTAATTAAAAAAAACTGTCAAGTGTCATGAGTATAAATATAAACAAAGAAACAGCAAGGTAAAATTCTCATTAAAAATAATTTTAGGGGAATTTCTGAAGTTATTATAGAGAAAATACAGCTTTTTAGAGGAACAGTCTGTTATAATTCTTTAAAAAGAGCATTCCGATAATAAATTTTTCTCAATCAGCAAACTATTCTCTCATAGTTTTTATTAATTTCAAAAATTTATATTTTCAATCCATTTTATTGTGGATACACCAAAAAAGGAATAACTTTGAAAGTATCCTAACTACTCTAGTACTTAGAATTCTTTTTATAACTCATTCAGTGCACTTACTGTAAGTCTCATAACTTCTTTCAGGGAAATTTTTTTAAAAAGTGACAGAGCATTTTGTTTTCCGTAGGATCCACCATGGAAAACACACATTTGGGAAAAGGATCGGGAATCTTCAGGAAATGGGCCTCGGACGCCTTCCAGAAAATTTCGTTTCAAAGAGATTGCAAGGTGAGGTTTCAGTGGAATAGGTAGATAACTATTCTATTTACTATTCAACTATTAACCATTTATATATTTATACTAAACTACTTTAATATTAAATTTACAATTTAAATTAATCCCCCCCGCACTTCCATGCACTTATTTCCACAGGACAGCTTAACATGATAATTCAAAATCATATCAAATATTTACTGTAAAAAATAGGAGTTTGCTCTTTCATGAGTACTAGTTTATGAGTATTTATAAACTATAAATATACTTAAATAAAAGAATATTTTTATTGATGTTGTAGATTTACTAACAAACTCTAACTTTTAAATTAATCAAATGACAGAAATAGGTTAGAGTGATTTATAAAATTATTTCTTTTAAAAATATAGAATTATTTTCTTACATATTTCAACATTATAAATTTTTAATACAAATTTAACTTATTTCCTCATAATAAGTAATTCAAATGCCTTTCATTGAAAGAGACAGGAATTATACACTTCTGTTTGTAAAAAATGCAACACCATGAAGGAATCATCAGAATTAAATGAACTTTGCATCAAATATCAATTATAGGATGTTACGTAAAATAGTAAAGTTTTAGAGCCACCGTGCATGCGTGGCGTGCGCAGTGTCCTCTGAACTGATGATGAAAGCGTATAAATAAAGGGCTGTAGCGGGATGTTGAAAATAGTTAATGATTATTTGTTAGTGGCGAACGTTTAGTGAGACCTAAGTATGCCTCCACAATGAAATAAGGAGAAATTCCAACAACTTGTGGAATTTCAACGGGTGATCATTATCGGCCTTTGAGAAGGTAGATTTTCCTATCGCGCAATAGGAGCTCGTGTGCAGCGGAACAGTTCCCCAGTGATGTGAGTTTGGAAGCAGTGGACAGATGAGCGACTCGAAAATCACTGTAGACGACGGCGGTGAATGACCGTACAGCTTCTTCCAGGCAGTTGGAAGCACATTGGTCTACTGCTACAGGTGTACTAATGTCAAATTCGTCGACGTCTGCTGCACCGTGGATTGCGTGCGAGGGTGTCTTTATACTGGATCCCCTCACGGCAAACTATCGACAGCTTCATCTGCAATGGGCTCATGAGCACAGAGCCTGGCAAGCTGATTGGCACCAAAATGTCTTTTCAGGTGAATCACGCTTCAATTTGTGGGACCATGATGGCCGCATTCGTGTTAGACGCTATGCCGGGAAACACTGCCTTCCAGAGTGCATTATCGAACGACATAGTGGTCTAACACCGAGAGTTATGGTTTGGGGTGTAATTCCGTATCATGGACGATTCAATTTGCCACGAATTGAGGGTAATCCCAATAGCAACAGGTACGTCCTTGAAGTGCTACAGCCCAAAATCGTTCCCTTCCTTTAAGATATCCCTGGAGCTATCTTTCAGCAAGATAATGCACCTCCACATGTTGCAAAGACTTTTCGAGACTTCTGTTCAGCCCAACACATGCAACTTCTTCCTTGGCTTGCTTATTCGCCGGATATGTCACCTATTGAGCACATGTGGTATTTGGTTGGTCGGCGTCTCGCTCGTGATCCGCGTCCTGCAGCTTCAAAAGACAAACTTTTGCTGCGCATACAAGCAGTATGAAATTCTCTTCTATAAGCAGACATTCAAAGTCTGTTTGACTCCATGAAACGTCGTATAGCAGCATTTATTGCAGCGCTTGGTGGCTACACCAAATACTGATTTCGGAAACTTAATATTGTTTTATTTATTTATTTTGCTTTGAAAATTTCGTCATTTATTTGTTCTAATACAAGTCGTTTGTGCATTAAATTTCACTTAATTCCGATGATTCCTTAATGATGTTGCATTTTTTACAAATAGCAGTTTAGTGTATTTTAGGACTTTAGTTCATGGTATTATCACGATAACACATTAACAGTTATGTCTCTTTAAACTGTTTATTTCTTAATTTACATTTTTCATTAATAATTTTTTTTTCAAACTGCCTCTACTTTTAACTTTTGATATAAATATAAACTCTCTTCTGTGAAAAAAACGCAGCGTAGAAAGCGCAATTGTAGCTACTGAACTTAAACATGTGTCTAGTCATGCACGGATAATGAGATCATTAAAAAGTCAAAGCTATAGGATCCACCATCGATTAGCTATTGCTCATTGAATGTAGAATCAGTAATTGGTTAAGCCCCCTGATGGGGATATATGCTTTTATACTTCAAAGTAAGGAGTGATAAGATTCCTAATTTGATCTGGTGATGTAACCTGCCGTGCTGTCATTAATGGTTACACCAGATCTACGACATTTTAAGGTATCCGAATATAAAGACCCACTGTGTCTTTTAAATGTTTGATTGCTAAAGACCTGGTAATCTTTCTAACCACGAAAGAGTAGATACAGGCAAGTGAATATGTAAGCAATACGGAACTTGAAATTATCTTCTTGGAAAATAACTCAAGGATTATTTGCTATGAGAGGTAACGCAACCTGCCCAGGTTGTCATCAACATATCATTTACTAATTAAAATTTTGTGCAGGATGACCTACTGAAGTGAGCACTCCTTTCGCTCACACCAGGGCTATTGGCTGTACGCCCCTGTAAAACAACGAGCTGATTTTGGCTCTTCCACGCAAGAATTCAATAGTCATCCATTCCCAGACTATAGGCTGCCTATCTACTGGAAGCAATGATCATCAGCTGCGAGATCACTCTAGAACAGCGGTTCTTAAACTTTCGATCACTGCGAGCCCCCATATGTACCAGCCTGACATCAGGGACCCCCAAAATTTTTGACACCCCTCCTTCATTCCCAATAAATAGCTGAGTGATTTAAAGGTGCCTCAATTGTCCTAAGACTGCCTCTGCTACTTATAGACTTTTTAATAATTTTTTTAACCTTTCAGAAAACAGTAAACATCTAATTATATCTGTATGTAAAAATTTTATAAAATACTAGTTTCAAATAAATAAATAATGTAGGCTCGAATAAATAAATAATACTAGAGCATTTTGATTAGAAAATATAGATTGATGCAATCGTTATCGTATTGGCGCGCTGTGTGAATTTAGTTTTTATTCTTTACATGGATATTTCAACAATTTTTTGAAATTATTACGCTTTAGCAATTACCATGTAGTTGCAAACAATAAAAAAACTGAATTAATATTGTTGATTGAAATACATGTTCTAGTAAATATTTTTATTGGGGACAATTTAGTGATCTAGTCTAGGATGACATATTTTTCAATTTTTCGACGAGGTCTTTCAGAATCTGTAAAAGACAGAAATTTTTTAACATTAAATGAGATACCTTCGCAGACCCCCTATAAAAGCGTTGAGGACCCCCGAGGGTTATCGGACCACGATTTAAGAACCGCTACTCTAGAACAATGCTTCAAAACCTTTTTATCTGTGCGGACCGGTCAACGTTTGATAAATTTACCACGGCCCGCTGAGTGTGGGACATGTTGATTGTTTATATTTTAGATTGTTTTGATTTAACAATTTTAATTCAGTTACATTTAAATATGCCTTCAGAATAAAATATAGTTACACCAAAAATGAAAAAATGTGATTTAATGTGGAATATAAAGTGATTTCCGTGGAAAGTTGCGCAAATCCGAGATAAATGCACCACTTTAAATAAAATGGCAATAGTTTATATTCTTCAGGCTGCCCGGAACCATTTGATCCACGGACCGATACCGGTCCACGAACCGTGGGTTGCGGAACACTGCTCTAGAAGATTCTGTCAACGTTATGAGATAAAAAAGAAAACGGTCGCTGTAAGCACGGCCCTGCTCCACAGCCAAGCGTCATGAAATGTTGAAAGATAGTATGTATGGAACAGAAGAGACTAAAATCATTAGACAGCGGATATTGATACTGCTGGGGAAGTTTGGGCATGCCGCACAATTATTCGATCTTACCTCGCATTCGCATTATATTTACTTCTCTTGTTCTTTTATAAGACAGCAAAATGGAGCATTATTATCAAAAAAAATTAACGTATATTTCTTTTAGAGGTTTAGTGGTTTTTAGAACTACTTTTTTTTTTACCTTTTACTTCCAAGTTCATAGATAATTTTACCTCGTAATAAAAATAAATTTTTCACTTTCAGGGCAGTGAAATTCACATCCAATTTATTCGGAATGGCTCTGTCGAGAAGAATCAAGGCAAGCATTTTATTTGCAACGGAAACAGGAAGATCTGAACACTACGCCAAGATGCTTGGAGAAATATTTTCTCATGCTTTCAATGCTAATGTAAGAACCACCAGTGCTTATTATTTATTATTTGAGTATTTTTTGTGCAGATACACATGCGTCAAAAGGAACTTAGAACACTCGCGTAGTGGAAAATATTAAGGTCCCCTGCGAAATCAGGTTTGGGGCTCCAAACGGTACTTTACGTCAGTCAGGTCTCCCCGTAGCGATATAGGTGTTGCGGGGTTATAAGTTACTCCACTGCGCCTTTGAAATGGTATAATAAAGTGAGGCTGAGTTGTTTTTGCCTGAATGTCTATTGAAATAAAACAATATTTAAAACAGTTGTATCTAAAAAATGAGTTCAAAAGTTACAGGTTGATAAATTAACATAAAAATACGTATCAAATTTCGGGTTTAAATATTTTCATTTTGATACCGAATATTCAATAATGATAAAAACGTTAAATTTTATTTCAATATCTTGCTTAGAAGAATATAGTATTTCACACACACAATTCCTATGTATATATACGCTATCAGTTCATACTCTCCCTATACGTATATATATTTATATATCTTGTTCAAATTTTCATTCGTTAATAAAATACTTTTTATTGATACTCTCAAGTTCAAATACATTTTTTAAACTTGTAGTGGATGACATTTGATGTTAATACAGTTCTTCAAATATTAATTCATTAATTATTTCAAAAAAAGTAACTAAAATAAAAATCTTCTTTGTAGACCTAAGTAGGAATTGACTTTAAAAAATAATACTACTTGTTACTTTTAATTATTATTTCGCTACGAATCATTATTTATTTATATAACACCAAACGATTTTTATTGAATAAATCGTGACAGAGAGAAAAAATATCCATTTATCATTTAGTGAACCTTATTTCGTAATCCATCCAAGTAAACATTTTTTCTTACTCCATTATAAATAATTTATCAGTGCTCTAATTATTATAAATATGTAAATTATAAGTAAATAATAAAATTACCGTAAAATCCGGTGTATAATGAGTCCCGTCGTAAAACGCGCGTCCCAATTTTTACGAAGTAACTTGAAATATACGAGCGCAATGCTCTTACGTTTTGAAGTAATTTATTCGAGGTATTATCCCAAAGATTAGAAAAATTTCTGTGCTTTTAGAACTACAACTCTAAGTTCAAAATAGGAATGCCATTTCTTTTAAATAAACAGTCTTTCGATTTATATAGAAGTCTATTTTTTTTCTACGCTCATCTCCTTTTCTTTTTTTTAAAGTTCTCATTTTTATATCCGACGTATAACGTGTCCTCATAAATTTCGACCTTATTTTTTTTGTATTAAAAGTGCACGTTATACGCCGGATTTTACAGTAAGCACTTGAAATTGATAAAATATAAAAATTAAATGAATTCCCATGTATATAATTCTAGCATAAAATTAAGTAAAAGTTTTTAATCATATTTATAATACAAAACTTTTAGTAACGAAAAAAACTATTCTTAGACGTTAGGAAATCTTGTCAATTACTTAAACTCAATGTAAAACAGTTAAAATGCCATTGGCGAAATATTTTTCATTATATGATTGAAATGAAAAAAGGATTTGTATATATATATATATATATATATATATATATATATATATATATATATATATATATATATATATATAATATAATATATTTATATAATGTACAAAATCAATCGTTGGTTATAATTAAGGATAAAGGTAATTAACACACACAATTTTTTTCTTTTTAAAGAACTATAATTCATTCGAAAAGGTATCTGAAAATTGAAGAAATTTATGTATACTAATAAAGTGTTAAAACTGAAACTCTATTGTAAAGAAAGTAATATAGTAATTTATAAGGAGCATAATATTTTCGTAATTTTATTTCAAATAATGAAATGGCATATTATTGAGTGTATTAAATGGATAATTTTATTTTATTTCAACATAAATTGCGTAGTAATAACGTGAAGTAACGTAGCAGTTCTGGAAAAAAAGGAAAATTTAATTTGTGTCCCCCCTTAAATACATTTTTATATAGAATTTATACATAACAAATGCTTAGAAAAATCCCAATAATTTCATAAGTACAAATGGAGTAATAAATACAATACATAAAAAGAATAAGAATATCAATATTTTATTTTAAAAGCATAAAAACTCATATTTTTATAAACCAAATTCGAAAAATTTTGAAAAATTAATTATATATTATAGTATGCAAAAATAACATGAAAAAATGAAACATATACTAAAACCAAATATATTAGAATAAATTATACGTAAAATGTGTGGAAATGTTTTAATTCTTGAGTAAATCATAAAATCAAAATTTTATTAAATTCAAAATAATATACGTCGTTTGCTAAGTAATTGTATTTATTGATATAGGTCTGATTATATACAGTTCCAAATGCGATTGTGTCTTCAAAGAAAGGTTATCATATCAACATGTATATTCATCACATAATAGCATGGTTATAAAGCACAAACAACAAGCTCTCTGTAAATCTTGACGAGAAGACATAATATTTTAAGTACAACAAAAATTAAATTTTATTGAAAGTTTTTCATGAATTGGAATGAATAATATAAGAAATAATAAAGTAAAATGATTGCAAATTAAGAAATGGCATTTCACTGCACTTTCAAAATAGTTTGGTCCCAGAACTTATTAAAATAGAAAAAAAAGGAAAAACATTTTATCTGTATGAAGGTTTTAAAATGAATATTCTGAAGTACACCTAAAAAATAATAAATTCCACATTCGGTAAGTAGATAACTAAGTTTTCTGCACAAACACTAATTTTATTTCTTTCAATTAATTAATAAATTTTACACACTCTTAAAAAGAGTTTTGCCTTTTCTTTGTAAGCACCTTCATTTGCCATTTTTTTTTGTATATTCTTAAAGTATTTTAAAGGTCATTTTGTTATCAATTTAAGGTATGTGACTACCTTCAGAACACTTTTTTTGAAATATATAAATTTTCATCTAAATAAACACATTTTTATTTGAAACGGGGCCAAAAACTGGGAATTGAAACACGATTTCCACAAAATTAAAAATATTTTTAGATATGTTGAGAACGAGGAAATTTTAGTGAAAAATTGCAATTACGTAAACCTTGTACTAAAAATTCTAATCAATATATTTGAATACTATTTATACAGTACATAAACAACATCATTATCTGTGCTTGGAGCTATGATATTTGTGGATTGGGAATTTTTTGAAATATGTCAATTTTTATGCAAGAACTTAATTTTTTACAAAAAACTAATGTTACTTTTTCACAAAAAGGGCAATAAAATGCATACCTATGTACACAGAAATTAGTTAATAATCTATAATACAGATAAAACGAAATAAAACATTTTCTGAAAACTTCAATTCAATATCTTAAAAAGAAATCCTGTAATGAACTTTACCGTGTAGCAAAAAATTGAAAAACAAAATTTCTTACAAAATGCATTTAAAGTTTTTAATACATTATGAAAAAGTCTCTACTAATATATTGTCCTCTTTTTAAAATTCACCATATTTATAGCTCAAACTCTCTTTAGCTTCATGTTTAACTAGTTCGGACTTTTTTTCTATCATTTTGCCGTTTTTCTGGAGAGTTTTATAGACTATAACAATTGTCATTTTATTGAAATTTTGATGAAAAATTGTAGTTACGACCTTTTACACTAAATTCTAATAAATGTATTCAAATAATAAAACAGTACATGAATAACATCTCTATATGTGTTATGAATTAAAAGATTTGTAATACTTTTCAAAGTTTTTTTAAATATGCCAAATTTTAGGCAAAAACTCGATTCTTTAAAAAAATTTATGTTTTTTTTCATACAAAAGCAATAAAATATGAAGTTATGTACACAAAGGTTAGATTTTGATTGATAACACAGATAGAACTAAATAAAACATGTTCTGAAAATTTTAATTCAATATCTTAGAAATACTTTGTGTAGGGATCTACATCTAGTTTTGTAAACTCCATTTCTAGTTTACTAATTATGCTATAACTTTGCTTTTAAACATCGTAGAAGCAAAGTGTTTTTGGAATCTTAAATTTATGGGCTATATATATATCGTCACTGTTAAATCAAACCGGCATCTGTGCAAAAATTGAGTTTTTTGTTGTTGGCGTCAAAAAATTCCTTTTTTTCTCATCTATTTTTATGTCGAACCGGCATATCGTACAGTTGAATAAAAATCCATCAGATGGCGTTGGGCCGGTATGCATTTACGCGGGAATAGCCATATAGCGAAAACTTTAAAGCGCTCAGGTGAAAAATATGCATTTAGCAGATACGCCGGTTTGATTTCACAGCGACGATATATAAAATAAAAACATAAAAGAAATTTCGAAAATTTTCACCAAAACGGCGAATTTCGGTAATCACATACCTTAATGTAACTTTTATCTTAGACCTGATTATAAATTGTTGTAAAAAAGAACCTTGTTGAATACGCGAATAGGGTTCTTTTGGTTTAAAATCACTTGAAAAAACTTATTATAGTGAACACTATTTCATTGTATCATTCATACTACTAGTCCTTGAATATAATTACAGTAATTAATAAAATATAATAATTCGATTGCCCACGCTTGACTTTTTACACTGGCCGAATTACATCTTTTATATAAATAATGAATGATACATCTATAACTGTTTAACTATAAGTAATCTATCGAAATTAAATTTTTCACACCTATAATCACTATTTGGTGTAACCACGTTATGCACTGCAATAAATGAACTTCGCATCATTTATCTCCTATGTGCCATAAAACGGTTTGGACTATATCTACTGCATACAAGTGCTTATAACATGGATGCTAAGTAAGAAAAAATTGTTTTTGTTCGATATCTTTTTGTGAGGCAATTTCACTTATCTTGTTACAGACAATCTCGTAAGAAATTTTATAGTGTCGTAATATGTTTATGTCGTACTTCTTTATTTCCTACAGGAAATCTTCGAATTTTTTTTTCTTTTAATTATATTTATGATTGTTTCTGTCTCAATAAACTTAGGATAGCAATTGAAAAAATTTCTCGTTGGAAACATTGTTGCTCATTGCATGATTTGTAATTATTGTTATAGATTTTGATCCTAAGTTTTAAAAATTTCAGAAATATAATTTGAGTGCCTAAAGTTTATAATAATCAATGATTATTGAACGATATTTTATTTTTTATAAATCATTACATAACTTTTTTTATGTAAAATTATTTTATTCCCAAAATACTTTGTGTATTTTCATATACCACCCCAGTTTGCTTGCGCCAAAATGATAACAGAAAAAAATTATGTAACAGAGAAATTTTTCACTTCAATAAATTAAATGTTTATTAAGATAAATAGGCCCTGTGTAGGCTCCTAAAAATATTTCAAAAATATTTACTTTTATTTTTATCTTAAAAATGACGCGGATTTGAAAATTATTCTATATTCTCATGCTGTATGCTTACGATTCTTTCTCACTATCGAATATTTTCAATATTGTAAAGAGAATGTTGATGACTAACTATCATTAATAAGTTACTGAAGATCTCCATTTATGGTTTAACTTATGCAATGTAAACTAATGGTAGTAATCAAGCTACAATATTTTGTCCCAGAATTATTTTACGAGTTTGTTTCGAAATAGTGCCAAGTTCTTAATACTGAAAATTATGTATTATGCATGTATACTTGTATGTATGTGTTTGCTGATGTGCAAAATTAAGGATAAGAAGGTTTTTATAATGGGATGTCTTGTGTGTATGTTCAAACTCGATATAAATGTGGGAGTCCGAATAAATCGTCGAATAAAAATCAGACTCTTCAGAAGGCGGGATTTTAGATTGCGAGGTGGTTGTCTAGGGGTAAGTATTTAAGGGTGAGTGATGAATTAATTGAATCAAAGTCATTTTAACACAGATACTTCATTTAAGTAAAAAAAAGAATTTATTTAAAGTTAAAGGTAAATATATACAAAAGGGGAATATTTACAAAGAGAAAGACATGCAGAAATTAGGTTAATTGAAAGTTGAGTTATACCTTTAGAAGACGGAGAAATTAATTACCTTTCTCATGCTTGGACGTTAGGACTGGTATCGCGCTGAGCGCGAAATGCGCTAAAAACGTGACGTGTTGAACCGGCGGTGGTTAGTAGGCCTCTGCCGAAAAATTATTCAAACCGGAGCTACGAAAGCTCACTAGACGGCGCTGCTTCGGAATGTAGTAATAAATAAAATTGACATTAATGGTCCTCTGAAAAGGATATGACTCAACCTTTTAACAAAATGTTTCAAAGGGAAAATCCTACATAAATAATACCGTATGATTCCCCAAACATAAGAACACAGAAAAAGTAAACAAAATTTTCTAGAAAGGATTTCAAGAAAGGAAATCCAACAAAACAAAAAGAAGCTCTATTAAAAAATTAGCTTCGAGCACAATTAATCCATCGAACCAAAACACACGAAACTTCCATGTGGCAGGTGAACTACCAGAAAATTCCAGCATTTTTTGTTAGCCAGATATTATTGCTCTTGACTTCTTGATTGCATGTACGTTGTATGTTGAGTACAAGATTGTCAACGAATTATTGAAGCATTGCTGTCCATTTATCTTGTAGCAACGGTTTCAACTCCGAAGTCATAGTTGGAGACCAATGTTGTGCTACCAAATAGCCTCTCTAGAATATTCTTTACACGCTCGATTGCTTGAGATCCTTGCTAATTTAAAACAATTTTCTTAAATATTTTGATGCATTGAAATAATATTTTCATAAACAGATAAATATAAGGTTCTAATAATGTAAGTTGATCCCGTTTTCTGTCAATTTACACGTAAATTTAGTTGTCCTCCTCAAGGGACTATATAAATGACGACTCTTGCTTTTAAACAACTTTAATTTAACGTAAAAAGATTTAGAAAAAATTTTAGCAGCTTCGAGCAACGAGAACCTCTCCCAGCGAGAGACAGAACAGCAACTAAATGTTCCGCACAGATTATATCATACAAAACTCAAAAACAAACAAAACGTTGCCATCTCGAAAAGGCTAAATACAGTCGATGGCGTTAGTAACAAGAAGGAGAATAAAACTACCGTAAAATCTGGCGTATAATGCGCACTTTTAACTCAAAAATGAGAAGGAAATTCAAGTGTGCGCGTTATACGCCGGGTATAAAAATGAACTTTAAAAATAAAAAAAGGAAAGAACATAGAAAAAAATTAGACTTCTTCATACATCGAATTACTGTTTATTTAACAGAAATGACATTCCTTATGAGCTTTTAAAGGGTTTAGTTCTAGAAGTATACTATTTTTTTCTAAAATTCGGAATAATATCACGAATAAATGACTTCAAAACAAAAAAACATCACGCACGTATATTTCAGGTTTCTTCTCAAAAAAGGGTTGTGCGCGTTATACGGCAAATATACCTAAAAACTAAACATTGCAGCTTGAAAGCATAGGTGCACGTTATACGCCGTATTTTACGGTATTTATATTTCAGGAAATACATATATAATAGAAATAGTAAATAATACTAAAAATTGAATACAAATTAACTATAGCTTATAAATGAACACACAAAGCACATTAATAATAAAAATACAGAATAATAATAAATACAATTCCATTCAAACATTAGAAATTAGCTTTGAATTTTAAAAACAGTATAATAAGATATCCATTCTTTTCTCATGATCATTAAATCCTTACTGAATTTAGCCATCTCTTGAGTATGCTGAGTAAAAACGCATGACAAACACTTCTGATATTTCCATGTGTACTCTTATGATTTTAAAATAAATATATTTTTTTCTATTCCATGAAAAAAATGCATGTCATTTAATTTTCAAAACAACCAGATATCCCTTGTTACACTTTTTAAAAAGAAATATGAATTATTTTGTTGATTTTTTATTGAAATGTATTATACTTATGTCTCTTTTTTGCAGGTAATATGCATGACAGATTATGATATTATCAATCTAGAACACGAAACTCTACTTTTAGTTGTTACAAGTACGTTTGGAAATGGAGACCCACCTGAAAATGGAGAGGTTAGTAATAATAAATAGTTTAAAATTTTATTTAAAAAATTTATTTTTAAAAGATTTTCTCTGAAATTTAAAACCATTTTGGAGAAAATAAACTAGCCTTAAATTTCTTTTCACCCAATTTGTTTCCATATTTTTAATGAAATAGAAAACATATCATATTATTGATTAATATATTACTGATGATTCAACAAATGCTATAACTACTCTCTTGTCAGAGTAATTTCATTCAATTATATATTCAGTAACCATGTGATTAAGTCAATTTCTTAATGTAAGCTACGTCCCATATTAAGTTTGATATTCATATGGAATTTAATATAGAGCTCCATATTAAATTCTTCATATTAAATACAAAAGTTATTCTTATTAAATTCAATAAATTATGCTTTTATTTCACATTTATAGAATAAGTTTTATTCTCTATTTGTTTTGATCAATTTTGCATTATTAACTGATTTTTACCTTAAAATGAAAAAAATTATTTTATTTGAACTAACACTAAATATTCTTGGAATTTTGAGTTAATAGATATCGTTTGCAAATATTTTATTTTGCTGGTTTACTTTTCTAAATTATTCAAAGCATTAACTTGTTTATATCTTATTATACACATCGGTTAAGCATGCTCTATTAATTCTCTGAAATGTATAACTATTTGATAAGCATTTGTTTAATATTTTTAACTTACTAAGTATTCACTTGCAGACTTCGAATTATGTAATCGAATAAATAATTTTGTCCATTTTCGAAATGGGATTACCTATTTGTTTTATTTTTCCCCCAGGTATATTATATAATCAATACATATGATACTTTTTTCGATTAGAAAAAATAAAGCATAAAATTTTTATTTACAAGAAATTAAAAATTTTTTAGAGCTACTGCAGTTTATTTTACTACTTTTTTTAATCTGAATTAAAACATTTCTTCACAAAAAACAGACAGCTTACTTTAAAATGATTTGGATCTCAAAATCTTCATGTGAAATTTAAAAATGCATTTTAGGTGATGTTCTACACTGCATTGCTTTTCTCATCCCATTCTTTGGGCATCGTACAGCCTTATAAAGATTTTTTTACCTCATTACATTGAAAAACAAATTAAAATATGCACGGAAATATTAGAAAAGTACAATTAGACTTTCTACGGAAGTAAATGACTTTGAATGACATTTATTTCTAAATTAGAGATTTTAAAGCAGCGTAAATTAAGGCCCTTCTCTTTAAAATTAGGCAAATAAAATCGATCTCTTTTTGCAATAAATTTAATTTGAATAAAAAGTTCCTCTTTATTCAAATTAAATTTATTGCAAAACGAGATCGATATTGCTTCTTGAACAGATAGAAAACACGAAGTTTTTTAATCACTTTACGTCTTTTTCAGTTTATTAAGAAGCACAGATTTTCTTTTAAAAGATATTCAGATTCCTTTATATGTGAATAATTTGAGTCTAAATACTTTTTATATGTAAATTAGTTATATTAATCATAAATATAAAAACTATTTGTGAATACCTTCTATGCGTGTTCTAAGAATCAGATAGATATATCAGAAATTATTATGGAGCTTTAAGTTTTGCGAACCCCAACATATATAAAAAAAAATTTATTTAATAATGATACAATGGAAATTTCCCAAAAGCAAGTATGCGTTAATTATGCACAATTCAAGGAAATTTAGTTGTTTCTTAAGGATAATTGAAATTTTAATTTCCTCGTACATTAGTGCTTCATAATTTTCATCGCATCTCCCCCTCCATACAATAATAATTCAAATGACACTATACTTTGAAGCAAAAGCTACAATACGACTTTATTCTCTTAAGTGTCACCGGCGCACAGTGGTCAGTTTTCCCAATCTGGCGCTAGGAAATTATTTTATGGCTTTAAAGTCTTCATAACTATATCTAATGATCAAAAATAAGAGTAATTAATGTAAATTGGGTATTCTTTTCTGTTTTTTACTAACAAATAAGGTTAATAGGGTCTTAACTAGTTTATGTCCAGTTTTTTTGAATTTGATCAAGAATAAATGATTGCTAAAAGGAACTAGTTTTTAAGCAAGGATCTAAGGATATTAACAGAAGCAGCAATTTACACTTGGGAGAATATATACAAGAAATAGAGTGTGGCAAGTAAAAAAAATAAAATTTTAAACAAATACAATCAAACATAACATTGTACATATACAATAAAGGATAATAGGTCGTGTTTAAAAGGACTCGGCACTTTTTGAACATTTTTTATGTACTTAAAAATTACATTTTAGCATTATATTTAATGTTAATTTAAGAAAATGACGAGATAAAATTTTTTACATATTATTCACACAATTTTACAAATTTAATTTCTTTTAAGAAATTTGGAAATTTTTAAAATTCTTCTCTTTTTGTGTTAATTAATTTTTTGACATGAAATATTTGTAATATTTCTGAAGATGTTTTAAACATCTTTAGAGATCGATTTTACAATACCTTAATTAGTTTTGTAGAAAAAGCAAGATAAAATGTTAATATATATGTATGCTGAAATTCAACTAAAAGCCTAATACTTCCCACATTTCAATTTTTTTAAAAAAAAAGTATTCCATTTACAGAAAAATGGATCCCTAACTTTGTTACATGCATTCCATATAAGACACAAGGAAAAAAATAGAAGTGATTGGTAAATAATAAACACACACAAAAAACCGACATATGTTAGTAGGAGTTACATGCTGTGCTAAATGTTATGTTTTTACAATTTTTAATCAAACCAGAACCTAATTTGAAAATCATATCAAGAAATTACTTACCCATGGCCTGTATTTAAAAAAAGCTCTTAAATCGGAAAAATCTTTTTCAGACGAAACGATTGAACTTCTTACTAGAAAATGACGCTCGCAAGTATTTCTTCTAGTAAAAAGAAACCCGATCTAAACCATTGATTGTAGAATATTTCCTTTCACGTACTGACGAAAACTGTTTACCTCATGGCTAGGGAACCTATGAGGACCATAAATAGTGGGTTGTTTTTTTATTTCACGCAATTTCATTTTTGGACTTTCCGAGCCCCAGATTGGGAAAACTGCCCCCTGCGCGGCGTATGTAAACGTCTCGCTCAGTCAAAGTATTAATTACCCCGAACATACTTCGGCTTTCCAAAGTACGATCCTTTCTGTGGATTGCTATCCGTAAAATAATTCCGAAGGCTTTGGAATGCAATAAAAGGACACTAAAAGTGTTTGTGAAGGATTTACTTATTTCACAGAATTTTGCCTATTTTTTCCTCCCCCTCCCCCAATACATCACTTACGCGTGCCTACACGAAAAACAGTGGCATTGGAGGGCAAATCGCGTCACTTTAAATCGACAGTAAAGGATTGATTATAAACCGTATAAATTATCAAGATAAGTGTTAATTTTTGTATATAATTTTATATAGTACAAGCCCATGGGGTCACTGGTAATTATTAAACTTGTCCTTAACTTAGTATTGTTAAATTAATTGTAAAGTACATTGTACAGACTGATACATTTATAAGTGTATTATGGCGGGGAAAATGTGTACATTATTTTTTATTATGTCAGAATGTATTTTTGTTTGTTTACTTTTAGCAAATTAATAATTTTTTAAACAATATTTTGTTTTGACTTTTCAATATGCCCGCGCTTCCTTCGTAGTTATTATGCCCTTCTAGGGGACATGCCTCACAGTTTGAGAAACGCCGTGGGACATTAATCTTATATATCAAATAACTTAATCTTTGTCGCCCCACCCAGTATGGTGGTTATGACACTCAGCTTGAAATAAAGTGGGTTCGAATCCCGAGTAGGGCATGAATGCCTCTTCGGGAAAAGAAATCGGACTTTCGCCTGAAATGGATTCCCGTCTCGAAAGGAAAGCAGCGTACCTCTTCTGTTCTTTGCTGGGATCATTTGTAATAAAATCTGTATTCTCTTCTGTGATTGTTATGTATGTTTCTGTTCATCTATCTCACGTCTTTCATATGTATCCCAGTAATAAACATGCATCAACAACTTAATATTTCATAACGAAACGTTTATTAAAACTTAGACGTATTTGAACTTCTTAACATACTCGAAAAATACATTTGAAATGAGACTATTAAAATAAATTTTTACTTCGTATGTTATCTTCAATACTTTTTTTTGACTACTTTTTTTGTCTTCTTCTTTCCCCCTGTTATGTTCTTTTAAAGTACTGAAAATGAGCCCAATTATATTTTTTTTTACCTTATCGCTTAAATGCACCTCGTTAAAATTATTTTTGCTCATGTCAAACTAACGATAACTTTGCTAAAAAAGAACTAAAAATTATAATTAAATGCCAACATATCGTCGTCGCAATAGCCAAGTGATTATGGTCAGAATTCATGGCTGGTGTCGTCGATTAACGGGTTCGAATCATGGTGCAGCTGAAAACCCTCCATGTAGAGAGATAGGGCACGTTACATCTCTCATGGCTCAAAGTACTCATGCTGGCATGGTGTGAAAGTTTGGATAGTAAGGTAACAACTCAGGTGTTATCGTCATTTGACCGAGGATCAGAATTACGAGATCCGTCGAAAGAAGCCTTAGACCAGTGGTCCCTATGGAACCTCAGGAATCTCTGATGTTTTTCAGGGGACCCATGAAAAATTAAAATTGATTTGGGGGGGATGGTCCCAGAACAACGTCAGAAGGTCAGGGTTCATAACATCACACCAAGTCATTAATTTTTTTATCTTATTTTAAACAAATGTTATAATTTCAATAAGTAATTCTTCAATAAGATACTTTTTTTAATTTGTAATTATTATACTATGCATTTATGGAACTTTTTCGGGGGTCTTTAGATTTTGACTTTAAATAGGGGTCCGTGGGCAAATTTTGACTATAAAAAGGGGTCCATGAGGTTAAAAAAGTTTGGGAACCACTGTATTAGACTGTTAACTTAGTAATAACTCACGCCCTCACACAATCCATAACCCAAAATCTATTTATTTATATATCTTTTAAAATTAGAAGGCCGGTATTATCGAATCTTCGATTCGAGTCCTAATTTGATTGAAACCCGTCATGTAGAGTTGAGGATGCATGTTTTATCTGTAGAGGTACAAAATCCTCCCGTTTGAACGGTATGGAAGTTTGGAGAAAGGAATGCCAAGACAAGTGCCGTCTTTGTCACAAGAATGAATGAATGTCAGATTTTATGGTGCAAGTGCCAAATCTGGCTATACTGCGCCAAACATTTGTGAAAATCTGTGATCTAAACGGAAAAGAAAGAAAGGATAAATTGAATGACAAGAAGGAGGGTCGAAAATAGAGAAGGATCACTAGGGTACCCCAGGTTCGTGAGACCCGTATTTACCAAAGATAGTAAACCCCTTGGGAAAAGGAAAAGATCACTAGGGTACCTCGGGATTGTGACACCCGTACTCACCTAAAGAAGGTGTGCTCCTGAGGGGATCTTTGTCACAAGACCGAGGTTTGAAATAACAAGATCTGTCGCCAATAGCACTTGTAAAGCTGTAAAAAGAAAAATATTGATATTTTTATTTAAAAAATATCAATATCAAAGCATTCCGAAAAAAAATATACATATGCAATCGAACCTCTACATTAAGAATTTCTTTATTTTGGGAACTTTTACCAGAAACCAAGAACATTTTATTATTTTCTTTGTAAAATAACTTCCAAATAGCGAAGAGAATTTTCTATTAAACGAACTTTTTCTCTTGTACTTCGATTTTTTCCCCTAAGTTTGAAATTCTTCAGGATATTTTTCAAATTATTCTCAGATTTATCACATTTTATGATGATCAATGACATCGAAGTGGTTTTACCAAGTGCCTAACTCACCTAGAATAATGAAATGAACCTTATTTTTCAAACGAAAACTCAAAAAAAAACTAACATACTTATTTTATCAGTAATTAAATTTAAGGACGCATGTGTTAGTGTATGCTTAAAATAAAATACTTGTAATGAACATTTAAAATTACTCGTTGGCTTAAAATTAAAAAATGTAATTAAAATTCATTAGTTTTAATATCAAATTATTTTTTTAATTTAAAATACTGTGCATTCCTAAACAATGTTTTTTTCTCTCGTTTTCCTTGAAGATTTCTTTTTAATGGATAAGATATATGAATGAATAATTACTTTTTTAAATAATATATAGTTTTTATGTATTTAAATTTTGTTTTGTGTGGTTATTAAAGTACATTAAAAGATGAATCTCTCTATTTAACGAATTTTCCTTAAAACGAACTTTTTTTCAGAATTTAGCGATTTCGTTATAAAGAGGTCCGACCGTATTTGAATAGTTATGTCATTTTCTGATATTACTATATGGAACATCAAAGATTTTTTTTTTTTAAAAAAAGCTTGTTTGCCTGCAATCGAATAAAACTGTGTCGAAGTCCAGGCTGTGATATAAATTTCATTGATGCCTTTGTAAGCTTTTCATATGTTCTAGAAAGCTTTAGTTTGAATCTATAATTTACATCAGAAGTTCGGACCTCAGACCACAGTATAAATTATTTAATTTGGTTTCATATATTTAATGGTCTGGCTAAATCTTACGTATCACGTATTCTGCGCCTTTCAACTTCCGCACAACTTTTGAACTAGTGAATTTTTGATAACTTCTGGATAATCGCTCTCATGTCCTCTCCGTTAGAGGCAGATTAGACCAAGTATTTTAAGATTTGATGTGGTACCACTGGCGTAGCTAGATCTGAGAGAGCCCTGTATTAAAATTTCTTCAGTGCCCTTTTTTAGGTATGGTAGCCCTATTAATGTGACTGTAGGAACACATGTCGGGCCCCTGTAGCTAGGGGGCCCCGTATCATTGATGCGGTGGTAGCTACACCCCTATGTGATATTCACAACTTTCCTTGCAAACATTTTCTTGACAGTTTTATATAATTGATTTAAATATTTTGTTTTTTGTTCGATAAACGTATAACTATGAAATTTATAAATATTTATTTCTGACACAGAAGAGTAAAATTTATTTTAAAAATTTTACGTGTTCTGATAATTTTTTTTATATATAATGAGGGTATGCCAAGATTTTTTTTTTATGAGTGAGAAAAAGTAACATAAACTCATGAGAGTATTAAACATATATTTTTACTTAATCAGCTTAAAAGGAACACATCGTACATTTTAAAATCTTCAAAGGTCTACAATAATTTTTTTAAATGTATTATAAAGTAGAATATAGAAAGTAACAAAAAGGTAGTTGCGTATTATCGCAACAATCACCAACTCTATTAATAACTCGCCAAGTTGGCAACCCCGATTTCCCCTACGTGTCACTCGTGCTGAATTGGCAACTATATACTTCGTTTCATATAATGTCGCCAACAGGTTGCGATAATACGTAAGTAAAAAATATATATATATATATAAAAGTATGTAAAAATTTTCGGTACTTGCATATTATACCATCGATCAATCTTCTCAAAATTAAAAACACCGCCAAATCTCACGATATGCAGACAATAGCAAAAAAAAAAAAATTCCGTTTCCACACATGTTTCAAAACAATCATAATGAGGACACCATTTGGCGACGTCTTTTTAATTGGAGATGTTTTTTTTTTTTGCGAAATAGGTCCATGGTATAATAATATGTATAAGTACCAAATTTTCTTTTTCTACTCTTTGACATTTAAAATATATTGAAATTAGAAAAGATGTAATAAAAAATAAATAATAAATTATATTGTCTTATCTATAAAAAAATAAATTATATTGTCTTATCTATTGAACATCTCTCTAAACCAGTGCTTCTCAAACTTTCAGTGTTTTCGACCCAGTATTTAATCATAATTTTCATCGCGCCCTCCTCCATCCAACAAAAATGTATTGGATTCAATTTTTCTATACTTTGACGCTAAAGCTACAATACGAATTTAACCTCTTACGTGCCTCCTACGTATATAGACGTTTTACCCAGCCAAAGCGTTGATTGCCCCCGACGTATATATACGTCTTTCCAAAGTACGATCTTTTTTCTGCCCTGCTATCCATAAAACGGAATGCAATAAAAGGACCTTAACAGTGTTTGTGCGAAGGATTTACTTACGTGCCTCCTGCGTATATAAACGTTTCACCCAGCCAAAGCGTTGATTGCCCCAGACGTATATATATACGTCTTTCCAAAGTACGATCTTTTTTCTGCCTGCTATCCATAAAATGGAATGCAATAAAAGGACCTTAACAGTGTTTGTGCGAAGGATTTACTTACGTGCCTCCTGCGTATATAAACGTTTCACCCAGCCAAAGCGTTGATTGCCCCAGACGTATATATACGTCTTTCCTAAGTACGATCTTTTTTCTGCCCTGCTATCCATAAAATGGAATGCAATAAAAGGACCTTAACAGTGTTTGTGCGAAGGATTTACTTATTTCTGAGGATTTCCTTATTTATTCCTTTTCTCCTCCTTCCCCCACCAAAAAAAACATTTAAGGGATTAATTTTAAACCATACAAATTGTAAAGATAAGTGTTAATTTTTGTATTTTATTTTATTTATGACAAGCTCATGGGGTCACTGGTAATTCTTAAACTTATTCTTAATTTAGTATGGTTAAATTAATTTTAAAATACATTGAAAAGTACTAGTGGAGCACACAAGGGGGGGATCTTGGGGGTCCGGACCCCCCAAAGCCCTTGGTTTTTTTCCGATTGATTATAATTCTAAGTATATAGTACGTAAAATTTAATGAATTACTTGTTATTAATGATTAATTTTATTAATTAATGCTAATTATTTATTCAAAAATTAGTTTTTGTTCCCGAAAATCGACAAAATCAAAAGGAGCATGATATAAGAATGGTGAACTTTCGACCCCGGACCCCCCCTTCCTTGAAAAATTCTTGTGTGCGCTACTGTAAAGTACTGATACATTTATAAATGTATCGTATAAGTGTAAATGTGTATTTTATTTTTTTATTATGTCAGAATGTATTTTATTTCTTACTTTTTACTTTTAATAATTTTTTTAAAAAACTTTTTGTTCTCGACTTTTCAATATGCTCGCGTTTCCCTTGTAGAGTTATCCCACCCCACCCCACCCTAGGGAGGCGTGCCCCACAGTTTGAGAAACGCCGCTATAAACTATTGCTATTATTAGTTCTTATAAGTATATAGAATATTTTCATATTCTTATTTTTTTTCCATAGGCTTTTGCAAGGAGTCTACAAGCTATCAAAGTCACTGGGGAAACTACTCCAGATGTAGAGTATATCAGGTAGACTATGTCAAAAAGTTATTAAAAAAATTTCTATTAGTCATAACTATTTTGAAAATTAAACTTTATGTTGAATGCCAGATCTTAAACTGAATGAATGGTCCCTGTTAAAAGACAGAAAAAAGTCCAAATTTTATTCTTTTTGTATTTAATTTATTGGCGTATATTATTTTATTACGTTTTTTGTAAATGGTATATTTAAAACATATACATATTCCAAGAATAATATTTTTAAAAAGAAAGAATTATCCTCTATTTTCTTTATATGAAAAGCTAAAACAAAATTTTTCTTTCCTGTCTTGGTCGAAATAATGAAATCGAGTTTCTCACAATAACTTTGAATTTTAACTTGTTCATAACGGCATAATATATGTATTAAAAGCTAAAAGCAATAATAGTATGAACAATAAAAATTACAAAGAATAATACATTGGATATTGTTACGTAACAGCTCTAAATAGCAAATTCATGATCATATATGTGTGTGTGAATAGCAAAAGAATCTTGAATACAAAGTATCGAGTATCTATCCATTACACAAAATCTATTCAAATACGCCCTTGTACATTAAAATACCTTTGCTTGTATTCCTTTAAGTATACAAAATTTCATAAAAACATAATATTCTTTTAGCATTAGAATTTTGTAGTTTCTTAAGCGTATTATGTGTATTTAGTTGTTCATATCCTATTTTATGACAATATTTTCTATAAGATTCGAAACGTATGAGATTTCACGCAATTTATGTAAAAGAATTTGCCTGACTTACAAAATTTCAAAACACAGTTCCCAAACTTTTGTTCACTATTATGCCTATCTCTGTACATAAATTACTACTCGTTGCATTGTTTACATACTATTTAACAATATTTCTCCATGAACTTTTCACCGAATGTTAAAATATAACTTATTAGCAGCGAAAGAACTATTTAGTGAAGTGTACGTGAGCGTCTGAATACAGCTGTGGATATAGAGTTTAGTATCAATTGTCAAAAAAAATGTCCTTTGTGAATTTTTTTTACGAGAGCAGCTATGTAATCAATAGTATGTGCTTCCCATTCGAATGAGTATAGTGCATTGACTAAGGGCTAAACAGTCAACAATTAAAAACAATTAAAAATTGCTAGCCCTAAGGTGGGCTAGAGAGTGAGAAAGAGATAGATATGTAGAGTTCTCAACGATTAAAATTTACATTAAAAACAAATTTTCAATAACAATAATAAGTTAACAGTAATCATTTTTAATTCAAGAAATATCAAATACAATTGCTTAACACTTTCTTCGCTGCAATGGCGCGCCTTTGTCTCACCCTATGCGGTAAGAGTCTGCGCCTGCTCTTCGCAGCGCTAAAATTGGAACAAAACACAAATTCCTTCGAAACTTATTTATTTTACTTTGAAAAATAATAATCAATTGAAATCAATAACAATTCTCACTATAATGATTTATTTGTGGATCCTGAGAAAAGAGATATCGCCCCAAAGCGACGGAGGCGTAACGTACACCCTCGCATTGCGGAAGGGGAGGCAGGGATTCTACGGGGCCCAAAGCCTGACTAATGCCAAGTACGTACTTTGGAATGGGGACCAAAACCTGACTTCGCAGGGGGCCCTGATATTCTCCGTTACGTCTCTGTCTCGCGATTATAGTAGTAAGACAATGTAAAAGCAAAATAAAGGAAAGCAAACTCGAAAAAGAAAGTAATATATATCCTAATTTGTTACATATGCGCATATCCAAATAAAGCCTATGTATGTTTAGCATTTGGTGAGGAAAGTATATATTTTGGACTCACACAAGATTTAAACGTCATGCTCGAATTACTCCGTTAGTAAATCAGCTACGAGCCTGTAAAATATTCAGAAAGACACATATTTAAGTAATTAATAATTAAAATACTTCTACTTTCTCAAAGATTATAGATATCATTAGGATTTATTTTTCTCAAACTCATATTTCTATGTTTATAGCTTCAGCAAACTGTCGTAATTTCGCATTCGGAACGCAAGAATTAGTAATGCGGGAAGAAATCATTTAGATGTGTTGACAGGAGATATCTGTCGTCTGTCATTAACTGTTGCTGAATACTCTTAATCACATGTAGGGTACTAGCAGCATAGCATGTATTCAAACCTCACCATCTGAATCCTCGTATAATTTAGAATAGAAATAAATCAAGTATAAATGATATCTCTGGAAGTTAATTTTTTCACAAATGAAAAGTTGTAAGTGAAATGATAGATTTTGAATAAAATAACGTGAATTAATTTGAATCTCGGGGCGTTTCTAACATGTGGTGCATTATTCAGCGCATTTTAAACTTTTTTTTCTGGTTTTTCTTTTTATTGCAGATTATCCCTGTAATTTGCTTAACTGCAAACCAAAAGCACTATACATTATACATAGAGATCGAATATTCAATAATCGATTATTTCGGTTGGAAGTTGTATATTCCACAAAATAAAACGATTAAACGTTTCATAAAACACTTTATCAAAACCGATTTTAATAAAAATTCAGTATTTACTAATACACACATGAATATTTTAATCTAATACTGAATAATATGTATATATATATTTGAACATTCACTGTATATTTTCTTTACAAAATTACCTCAAAAATATGATATTCTCGTTTTATGCCTGAAAACCCTTTTTTCAGTGGCGTAACGGAGAATATTAGGAACCTCCGGCAGAGCATGTTTTGGGCCCCAAGCACTTGGTATCAGTCAAGTTTTGGGGCCCCTACAATCCTACCCCTCCTCGCCACGATGCGGGATGTTCGTTAGGCCACTGCCTTTTTTTATACAAAAGTGAAGTATTATCAAGGATGAAGATACATTTTTCATTAAAAACTATTTACGTAAAATCAGAAAATAATGCTACCTTTAAAAGAGTTCAAGAATTATGAGACATAAATAATCGTAAGTAAAAAATATTGCTTTGATTGTGTAAACAAAAATTTATAAAGAAAAAAAGACAGCAAAAAAAAATACACAAACACAAGTTAAGGTGTTAAAAGTCTTAAAAAGCTAAATCTCCAAGGGCGGGGAAACTGTTATGATACATTAATATATAAGTAGTAATATGTTTTAATTTTAATGCATTACATGACTTCAGAGCTAACTTCATTATTGAAACATGTATGAATAAATTTTTTCCACGAAAATTGAAACAATTTTTTTCTTACTCATTGTGCCATAAACAATACAAGCCGAATTGTAAGAGAGCAAAATTTTAAAATATTTTTATTCTTTGTTTTCTCTAGCAGTACATGTATGCCTTTCGTGAGAATGAACAGCATGCCGCTAGACTTCCAAGAAGACGAAGGAACCAATTGTACTCCCACCACAGAACTAGATGATGATATCGGTCCCTTGAGTAATGTCAGGTAATGCATAATACAAAATTTTTGTTAGTCTTTAAAAAGCCATAGAAAACTACCCTTTGAAATGTAAAATTCTACCCTTAAAAGTGAAACAATGCTAACTTTCAGACAATTTTTATTTACTCGTTATAGTTCAATCTCGGAATCGTAAAGAAAGATCATTTGTTGTAAAAATCAAATTTCAAAGACAATGAGCTGAGAAAACCCGTGAACTCTGAGAGGAAGACGGTTTGTCACATCCTTAATAAAAACACCAGAAATATTGACATAAAGCAGTTGTATTGCGTAACCTGGATATTAAGTTTTTATATATTTTGGTTCATCTAGGCTTCTTCTCTAGTCTTATCTTTGAAACAAACTGAAGAGATTTTAGTTAATTTGAAATTATCTCAAAAGAACTGGTATTCGATAGATTTCCTGTCTCTGAAACGTTGTTCAGTTTTCAGAAGTATAAATTTATAAAATATTCAATAATATGAAGAATGGGGTGTGTATCTCGTTATTTTCAAAATTCCTGGCTTACTTCTATGCAATTATTCCGTGCATTTTCCAAAATACTTCTTGACTACAAAGCCAACAATCATCCCTTTTTGAAGGTGAGATAAATTGAGTATTTTATCTTCCATAGAATTGCAGAATATTTTGAATAATAGCTTACTTTCCTGATTTTTGTAACCTCCATACTGGCTAAGGCTGATGGTTAATGAGTTTGCGCTGTTTAGATTTAAAAAGGGAGATGATCATAATAATGTTACTTAATTTATTTATATATACATCATATTTTAACACAAAAGTTCTGGCATGGTGCAATATAAAGATTTAAAAAGAAATTTTTTTATTAATTTTATCATGTGACAAATTCTAATCCATTTATATTGTTTGATATATCAAATCAGGCAAAACACCCGGCGTAAAACGCGCACCGGTGTTTAATGTGAACCTATACTTTCAAACTGCATTTTTCAATTTTAAGTTATATTCGCCGTATGACGCGTACACCCTTTTATACGAAGAAACCAGAAATATTCATATGCAATGCTCTTATGTTTCGAAGTAATTTATTCGAGGTATTATTCTAGGCTTTTGAAAAAATAGTACACTTCTTGAACTACAACCCTTTTTAAGCTCATAAAGTATGTCATTTCTTTTAAATAATCATTATTCAATATACGTCGATTTTTAATCTTTGGTGCTCATCGTATCTTTATTTTGAAAGCTATCATTTTTATACCTGGCGTATAACGCTCACCTGTAAATTTCGATCTTATTTTTTTGTGTTAAGAGCGCGTGTTTTATACGCAGGATTTTGCGTTACATAATTTTTCACCTATATCTAAACAAAGCAAAATTTATACATTGCCTTTCATTTTTAAAAAAAAAATACAAAAAGGAGCTTTTTTAAAAAAACAATTTCATCTCAGACAAAAAGATTTCATTGTAAAGCAACTTCTATAGAACTTTTCATTCGCGTACAATAAGAAATGATTGAATTAATAAGCATAACCACACTAAAGTGAAATGTATCATGTGATATAAACTATTCTACAAGCATCCGCACTTGCAGGTTCGCTGTGTTTGCCTTAGGTTCCAGCGCCTATCCGAACTTCTGTTCTTTCGGTCGCTACATTGACACAATGCTTGGAGAACTGGGTGGAGAGAGGATGGTCAAGATGGGTACAGGCGATGAACTCTGTGGTCAAGAGCACTCATTCAGTCAATGGGCACAAGAAGCATTCCAGGTAAATGTTCTAATTTCAGTTTCATACAAGGAAATTTGGAATTGTGGGTATTAATCTAAAAGACGATCTGCGATCCACTTGATTTACTGGTCATAGATTCTTTAACTACTAATTAATCACATTTCCCAAATAGTCATTTTTTATGAATTGATTTCTTGGGGAAATTAATGCAATTAAGGCAATTTGCTGCAGTATTATGAAAATGTCAACCGTTACTATCCCCTTAAAAACCGCCTGTCAGGAAAATACAATTTGTCAATTTATTGAATGTTTCCTTGTACTTTTTGACTCAAAAGTTCCCTTAACGTATCCAATATATCTCATAACTTTAACTTATAAATCTGGTGTTACCTAAGTAAAACCTGACGTAATCCCTCACTGGAAAATTGCGAGTTGTAAGTTTGTAATTGGTCTATCCACGAACCTGTAACTAATCCTCTTGGGATAAATTTATTTCTTTTTAATTGTTGTTCTACTGAAAACTTTCTCCCGTAGACGAAGACTTGATTCATGCGAATTAGTGGTTCTGTTTAAGCATTGACTTTTAGATACGCATAGTTCGTTGACAGCTAGTCCAGAGTTAGTCGACGAGCAGTTTCTAGATTATCAATTATTGCTAATTGGCAAATAATTTATAAGATAGAGTTTAATGATAATGACCGCGAAGGCCATATAACAAATAGGAAATTACGTGAATTAGACTTTAGAAGTCCAAATGGCTCTAAGAGTAAGTGAATTAGATTATACTCCAATATTAAGTATCTTTTTTTGCCGCCGTGTGATTGCTCTTATAATTAGTAGTGTTGTGCATTTCCTACCCTGAGTTGTTCGATTTAAGAAAAAATAAATAACAAAATAATAAATATAAAAGAAATAATAAATCGAAGTTTGAACTAGTTATAGCTGATCTTTATTCGAACCCCAAATACCAACAACCTCAACGAGGTTATTACAAGTTCTCTACAATTTCTCTCTCTCTCTCTCTCTCTCTCTATGCTTTCTTTTTCAATATATAAAAATTCTTTTTTTTTCCTTTTGGTTTCAGTAGGATTTTTTTCTTTTACTCGCAATAATGATAATAATTTCATGTATATATTCGATATTTCCTTTGTGATTACTTAGTACAACATTTAGATTGTCTTACGTTTTATCGGGTTTTATTTAAAACTTATTGATTTCCATTGGGATAAGTATAATTTCTAATTTTGTCTATTATTTAATAAAATCAAGTTTTAAACAGGTCTTATATATATATATATATATATATATAAATTTAGTTTTTCAGCTTCATTTTTTCGTTAGTTACATTTGGTTTGAACACACACACATAGCTCTTAAATTCTAAATTTTTTCATTTTTCAAAAGATTGTATATTTTTATAGCATTTTCTACAAATAAATTTTGTTTTGAACTCAATTGTAAAACTTTAAAGATTAATTTAAGTTTTTTTTATTTAAATTAAAAGTATAATTTTAATTATTTTAATTTTAAAAGTAGTTTTTTAATGAAAATAAAAAACTTATTTTCAGGATTTTACCGAAATGTCCAGAATTAAAGAAAGTAGAAAACGTAATTATAATTAGCGATTTTATAATCTTGTACGTTTTTTACGAAATTACCATTACTTACCATTCATGTATCGCTAATATTTATTCAATTTATGTATTTTTTAAACAACGGGACTTTTATAACAATTTTACAGGCGTTTATTTTGAATTAACTCCAACGATTAATAATGAACAATACAGCAAAACACTTTAGAAAGATCCAGCATCAATTATTTCGTACCATTCAAAACAAATAGCGCGATTAAGTTTGGAAAGAATATTTTATCGTCACGTTGACAAATATTCAATACTTTTATTACATTTTTATCTAAATTAGTCCTTTTGCGAATTGACCCCTTAAGGCCCTTGGCCCCACGTTGAGAAACACTGCTCTAATCCCTCCTGTTGTTTTACTATATGTGTGTGTGATGTTTATTAAAACCATACAAAATCTTCAAACATTTATTAAATAATATATTTCTCTCATCAAAATCATTGCTTTATTTTTCAAAAGAAAACAATTAAAATACCTGGGTTGGTTAATTGATAAAAATTGATACATTCTGAGCATGTCAATACAACTCATTAAGTAGGGCAGATTTTCCGAACTGTATTTCTTGAGATTTGCAGTAAGAAAAAAATGTAGAGAATCAAGTAGCGAGAGATATTTTATGTGTATTAATTTTTTTATAAAAAGTTATTCAGAAGATCATGGAAATTATCCACTATTAAATATTTATCGTATTATTTGTGCTTAACAGGTTTTGAATATGAGCAGAATAACTTTTTTTTAAATAATAGAGCTTTTTTCCCCTTCTTATCTTGACAACAGAAACAAAGATATTCGGAGAAAAAATTGAATAATATGTTACTTATAATAGAGAGAGAGAGAGAGCAATGATATGACTTGCAAATAAGTAGCTATATTTTTTTTTCCTTTTTGTTCCTTACTTTTTTATAATTACTACAAAAAGTCTACCTTTTTCATCTAATCGCACGCAGTACAAGTACTTCATTTCAACAGAAAAATGAATAGACTTTATAATTCCATTTAAAAAACAAATTTTTAATGAAGTTTTTTCATCAATTAAAAGAATCTATTATTTTATAAGTGGAAGTTATTGTGCAAAAACATAGGTAAAAAAATTTCTTTTTTGCCTGACAGAAAAAAGAGGGACTTTTCTTTCTTATAATATTTGAGTAATTTTACATTTTTTTCCTTCTTTAAGATGTATTTAAACACTACAAATCAAAAAAATTGACCAGAATGTCGAATTTTTTTAATGCTTTAAAATATTTTCCAATTCTTCAGCTTTCAAATGAAACCCAGATGCTGTAAATATTTAGAATATTTTTAAGTTATAAGGGTTTTATAGTTAAAAAGTATGGTGGAGATTATATATACATGTTCCCAAATTAAAATTAAAATTTTTATAGAATCATGTTCTTGCTGTATATATAGAATACGGTGCTTTTTCAAACAATACGAGTTAGCAATGAATTACCATATCTAATTACTAGATGTGTTATTATATTTATATAATATGATAGTACAAAATAGTAGTAAGGATGTGTTGATTCTTCTCCAAAATTATCAGTAAATAAAATTTAAAAATGGCTTTTTAAATGTTCACATTCTAGAAAAAAGCATATTTTTGAGAAATTAATAGATACTCTTAAATCTGACCAGGGAGCAAAATCAACCGGCAAATCCAGGGCTAACATTCAAGAAACTTGGAAAAAGTTTTGTCAAAAGCCCCGTAAAGAGGCTGTGGCAAACTTCAGACTGCTAACAGGCCATGATTGCCTGGCACACACATTATCTTAATAAAACCGGCATCCTTCCATCTGGTGCAGCGGTCGCCAAACTTTTGACCTCACAGACCAGTAAATTCCTAATTTAAATCCCGCGGACCACAAATAGGATTGTTTAAGTGTTAAATATATTTATAAAAAAATTGTGTTTTAAGAACACATAAAATGTACCTAGTTAATAAAATGAAACTATTGATTGTAACCAAATTATATAAAAGTATTATTAATAAACCATAATAATAAAAAACTACAAAAACAAAACAAAAAATGGTTTAAGTATATCAAACTTTTTAGCATTACACATTTCTAGTATGATGAATGTTCCTGCTTAATCGAAATAAGTTTATGAATATTTGTATCCAATGTTGTTACTGCAAGACTGAGAAAAAATTTAATTTATTTCAAGCTGAGATCGGCACCGTGTTTTGATGGCTGTGACAGATGAAAAAAGGCCTTTTCACATAAATAAGTTGTGGAGGATTGAATAAGAATTTTCATTACCTGTTCACTAAAAGGCTATTCACTTTTTATGGAAAGCCAAAACTGAGATCTTGATAAGGATGAATGAAATTTAAATTTGAGAGTTTCGTCCAACGAGATAGGTTGATGAGGCTTTCTTTTAGATGCATGCTTAAATTATTATCCTGAATTTTCGCTGCTGTTATCCACATATAACAATGCAGCTCCAGCAGTACGACTTATTTACCGTGACGTTATTCTATGAAGTAGCCTTTTTATAAATTTTTACGTAGTTTTATGAATTGAATTATGTTTAAATGCACCTCTTAAAACATAACTTAACGTGATGAGCAAGTATATTACACAATTTTTCTGGGGACCAGCGAAATTTTCTCACGGCCCACTAGTGGTCCGCGGACTACCACTTTGGTGACCTCTGATCTAGTGTATGCTAAATTTATAATTCGGGCATCACGAATGCAGAGTATCTTCTTATACGCCCAGAACTAGATAAAGAATCTCAAAGACGTGATGAGGTAAGCAAACTACTGGAATGCTAGAACTTTCATAAACTCCTTGTAAAGAGTACATTTCTTAAGTTCTTTTTTCTTGTTGTTTAAATTCTTAACTCTTTTCGTTTGTTCTCTTAATTTGTTGTGGTTCTTACTTTAAATGTTTGTCCTTTTTTTACCACGCTCTTAATAAGCTTCACTTGTATGTAACGGAATCTTTGAACTCGATTTTTACCCACTTTAGAAGATCAGAATATTTCGAAATTTTTCATACTTTTCAAGGACCGTGACAGTGAAATAATTTCATAATTTTATTCTATTGTCCTGATCAGGAACATTAGGATTAACTATTTCCAGATTTGGTGACTAATTCCATGTACCATTTCCAGATTTGGTGACTAAAAAAATTAAGTTATGACCCTAAAAGCGAAAACTCTCGTGGTTAATACAAACAAAAAAACAAAATCTTATGTGAGAAAGGGGAGGGTGCGTCAGCAATTTCTTAAAATGGAACTAAAAAAAAGTCTCGTGCCTGGGGAAAAAAAGTATTTATGTTCTAACTGCTAAACTCAGACATAAAGTCTGTCATTCTAAATTTTCTTGTCAGATCTGTGTAATAAAAATCATTCATTGCTTCATTTTACCAAAACAGCTGAGAATTGATTCAGAGGTCACCGGATTAAATAATTTCTCATAAACTCTTCGATTTAAAACGTGTACTTTTATGTATAATGCTGATTGAAAGTTTCAGAGAGAATATTGAGCTCTTTTTGGTAAAAATATCATTGGCTTAACACCTTCTTTTGCATGAAATATTTTTAACTTAACTCTTCCAGATTTCCTTTTGTTGGCTGATCCTACATTCGACTCACTAATGCTGGATGCCAATTGGTATTTCAGATTTTAAAAAATGATGCATTTAAGATCAATTCACCAATGAATGAATGATAATTTAAAAAACTAAAAATTCGTGCTTTTATTGTAGATCGAACTAAAAAATGATAAATAAAAAATAGTTTATAAAAAGCAAAAAACTACGCTCTTATAGTTTTAATCGAACTAAAAAGTAAAAAATAATTCTTAATATAACAATAAAATGATAAACGAGAAAATTAATGTCATTGGGGTAAAAGCGCGGGGTGCTTTGTACTACATTTTTACACTAACTCAGCATTTCGGAATAGAACTAGTAAGAAATTATAACAGTTGATATAAAGCAACCCCACGCTTCTACCACAGTGAAATTATAAATAATTTTAATCATTCTATTCTTATATTAAGAATTATTTTTTTTTTTTTTTACTTTATAGTTCGGTTAATCATAAAAGCGTATTTTTAGTTGCTTTAAACTATAATTTGTTACTATTTATCATTGTTCTTGTGTGATACTTGAGCTGTTTTATATGTTTGGACTGATTCTTCCAATAGAGGCATATATAACAACAATTTCATGTTTTCCTGATGAAAAAGATTGTTAAAAAAAAAGAAAAGAAAAATGGCTAAGTATCAAAACATAAAGTATAATATAGAAAGCAAATTTCAACCGAAATAGTCTTTCTAAGCAAGTTAATGTTTAAGATATCACTGATCAAATACTTGCGAATTATCTCATGAAAACTGAATTTTCTTTCATTCTGAAATGATTTTAAGAGAGTAGAAGGATCTTACTTCGTTTCCCTTAACAAAAACATCTGAAGTTACTTCACTACGATGTTTGACATGAGAACCTCGCTTCGTCAAGGAACTTTGTGAAAGAGAAAACTAATGACAAAGAACAGAGATCGGAAAGAAGATAAAAGAATCCGAAGGCATTTTTGGAAGTGTTATTGATATATACTGCAACCTCTCCAGAAAAGATTCTTAGTGCGTGTATTTGAAAGGAATGTCATCATTAGATATCCTCTGTCTAAAGATCGCAAGATAATTATTATGATTATCCTTGTTTTATAGAGTCAATTTAAACAGTTCCACACATTTCATTTATTTTCATATTGATTATTCAAAGATTGAATACACTATTTAAAGATAGAGATCTTATATTTATTGACTAATATGACTTTCATTGTAAAAGAAACTAGTCAGTCATAAGTATAAGTCGATAACCTAACGTGAGAAATCAGAATTTTAGAGATAAAATTTTTTTAAAATTTCTAATTTAATTTTTTTTTAAATTCTGTACTTTGAATAACTTTTTAAAAATTTCAAATCATTGTCATTTTAGAGCAAAATGAGAGTTATTAGTGAAGGACTTGTAGTTGCAAATCACCCTCAAATGAGGAAGAAGGTAACTAAACCGATAATTCACTATCATAACATTCACACTACAGGAAGACTTTACAGTTTATAGTTCCATTTAATGAATGATAGTTCTACGAAGGCTGTTCAGAAAGTATCGATACTGAATTTATTCTATTTATTCCAGAAAACTCCTAGCAGACAGACTGTGCGCATCATACGTGCTCATATTTCACCTTGTCTCACAAAAATCGGCAGGTCTGTACAGCGCGCCGTTCAGTCACACTGACTTCTTTCACGTGGAGTGTTTGCGTGCGTTCGTCGAAAAAAGAAAATGTGTGAAAACACGGATCAGCGAATCTGTATCAAGTTTTGCTTTAAGCTCTGTAAAACGGGCACCAAAACCTAAGAGATGATGAAAACAGCATTTGGAGATGAGGCGATGAGTCGTGCTCGGGTTTTCGAGTGGTTCCGGCCATTCAAGGAGGGTCGTCAATCAGTGAACAATGATCCCCGTTCTGGACGCCCGTCCACCTCTCGCAATGAGGACAAGATTGCACAAATGAAGGCCGTAGTGCGCTCTGATGGTCGTTTAAAAGTCCGAAAAATTGCACAGGAGTGTCATATTTCCGTATGATCATGTGATGAAATTTTGAGAAAGGACTTGAAAATGCGCCGAGTGTCTGCAAAGTTTGTGCCGCGTCTCCTCACTGAGAATCAGCAATTCCAATGGCTGGTAACCTCTCTTTCCCATGATCAAGAACACCTTAAAAGGACACCGGTTTCAGGACATTGAAACCATAAAACAGAATTCGACACAGCAGCTTCGGGCCATCCCAAAGTCTGAGTTCCAGAAATGTTTCGAGGACTGGAAACATCGTTGGGTCAAGTGTGTTACTGCCAATAGAGCATATTTTGAAGGAGATTGACTTAAAACCTGTTTATGTATGTATGTATGTATGTATGTTTTTGCATAATATAAAATCAGTCTCGATACTTTCTGAACAGCCCTCGTATTATTCTGTACGAAAGGTTGTTTGTGGGATTAGGACTCGATTGTAACATCGCCGACCACGAATTCCACGATATTTACACAGGGTTACATTGTCTTATGCATACTTTTACTGAGAGGTCGTTCTCCAATGGATCCCATCTCATAGCGGCATTCTTCGAAATGAACAAACGGACAAGCTGGCCAAAGAGGCTTCGACACTGCATCCACCTTGCCTTCCGATGCCTCTTCGAAACGCCAAGAGACTTCTCAGGGACAAATTGCGACAGAAGAGAATTTCCACTCTTACAGACCTGGCTGTTGGCAAACCTTGGTCTTGTCTGCTCGATGGCCAAAGACGTGCTCAGCTTTCTGTCCTATCTAGGGTGGAGGGTGTGACATGTTTCAGAATTATCACCGGACATGATTACCTGCAAGCCCATCTGCTTAAGATTGGCCTGGCTGATTCACCGCTCTGCTCTCTCTGTAATTCCGTGCCAATGACTGGGAACAATCTATCTGATTGCCCCGCTCTACTTCATGTTCTCTCGCAAGACAACTGTGGAGTTCTCCTTCCTGCTAGTGCGACATCTGCTTTATATTGGACTGCAAGACGCTTTATTTCCGAGAGGATGTTGGCGGGTGTAATTAAAAAAAACTTTTATAGAATGGAAGAAAATTCAAAATTTCCCAAGTGTTTGAGTTTTTTTTTAACATCACACTTAAAGCAACACGAGGGTTATTGACGGACCTCGTAATTTTAAGCTACAATCAAGAGCCATAGATGTCATTTTAGATTATGCCTAAGGAGATTAGAGACGCATCGCACTCTCCTAACTTCCGCACCACTCCAACGTGAGACCACGACAGATTTAACGTTCATCAGCCCTGGGTCTTCAGCGGCATCAAGACCCGAGAACCCGCTACTCTGTCACTCCGGCCATGAGCCTGTGACCCTGAACACTAGGCTACCGTGGTCATTCCAAATCATTGGAGCTAAAAGCAAACTGGGATTTATTTAATCCAATATAGAGTCTATTAAACTGCTTTAAATACATTTGTTAAAAATGATAGCATTTTTAGCGCTTCAGAATTAATGACAATTTTTGAAATCTATATGTCTGTATTTTACATAATTATTATTTTTTTTTACTAATATCTTCTTAGAATTAAATATTTTCTCCTAAATGAAGCATCTATGCTTGTTGTGACAGGTTGCATGCGATGTCTTCTATGTGGGTGACGACATCAATATCAGTGATCTCAATGCAACGCTTCACTCGGACACTACATGGAGTCCTGACAAAGTGCGGCTGGCCGATGTCCAAGAGCCAGCTGAGATTTGTTCTGGTAAGCAAAACAATGTTAAATCAAATTCTTTGTCAGTCTTTGTTTCTCATTTCTTCACTTTTGTAAAATATATACTCCATGTATAGTTTGATCATAAACTGTTAGCCCGTTCAAGACTAAGATAATTTTCCTGTTAAGCCTACAATTAAAACTTCACATAAAATCATTACTGTAACAAAATACGGCGAGTTTATAATCATTCCAAATTCCATACGCCCCAAATTCAGGTCACATCGTTGTGATGACCGGCCTCAGAGCAGGGAAAACGCAATCTCACATATGATACCTGAACGCGGGTTACTACCACTATCTCAGGTAAGCATGCTTTAAATAGACTCTTAGAAATGTCAAAATAGGGATGAAATGAAAAAGTTAAAATGAGGCATTCACATTCAATTTCTAGAGGAACAAAAATACAATCGCCAAATAGTTTATTAAATAATGAGAAATTTTCTCAACGAAAGTGGGAGAGCTATTATATTTTATTTCTAGCCGTTACCCGGCCACTTCGCTGGATATTTCATGATGTTGTTGTTCCTAATGCCACCTGTCTGACGTAGTCAGATCGAGGCCCACGAAAATCATCGTAGCAAGGAGCTAGAAGCACGCCTGTCGTTGGCCTTGAGGACCATACAGGTGACAGTACAATTTAGCTCGGCGAAAATTCCCTGAAGGAACGATAGATGGCGACACCCCTTATCTCCACCTCCACAATTTCTGCATGGAACTGAAGAGGAGGGAAATATTCTCCAGTCCCTTACGCTCGTGACTCAGCCCACAAGACTTCGGACCCATTGATTTAACGAGCACGTACTCCGCGTGTACTCGGAGGGTATTTGGTGGCATCGGGTATCCAACCCAGACCTTCCGGCCTGGAGTCCGATGCTCTAACCACTAGGCTACCCACGGCCATTTCATGATGTTCTGTGAATACATACATTATATATATAAATTTAAATTTAAATTATTTATATTTAAGTTCTAGCATTAAACATTCGATTGTATTGAAAAACACATTCTATAATCCTCACCTCTTAATTTAAAAAGGACAGGAATTTTTAAACCTGAAATAGAATTATCTCTTAGGCTACCGTAACCCCCTTCCTTAAAGTGGATTTCCGCAAAACCAATTTTTAATAGATTTCTGTTCAACAAAATAAATATGCTTCACAAATTCCAAGTCTAAGTCGAATTGTTCAAAAACGGGAATAATTATCTTTAACTCCCCTTAACCAATCTCAAATAGTCTTGAGGGTCGATTCTCGCAAAACCCCTTTTGTAAGAAGGGGTTCTTCCTTCCCCTATACTTCATGAAAGAAAACTGCTTGCAAAATTTCATGTCTTCAAGTCTAATTGTTTAAAAACGGAAATATTTATCTATAATTCTCTTTAACCGTTCCACCTCTTCCCTGGGTGTCAATTTTCGCAAAACTTGGGATCTTTACTACACGAAAAGAACATGCGAGAAAAATTTCAAGTCTCTAGGTCTAATAGTTTAAAAACGGAAATATTTACTTATAACGCCTCTTAACCCTTCAAAATCCCCCTTGGAGGTCGACTTTCGCAAAACTCACTTCTTAGCGGATCTCTACTCTATGAAAGGAATATGCCTATCAAATTTTTTTTTCAAGTCTGTAGGTCTTAATTCTTGCTGAGAAATCATGATCAGTGAGCGAGTCTCTTTTTTTCTCCTTTATATATATAGACTATTATTTCGCGAGTCTCTTTTTTTCTCCTTTATATATATAGACTATTATTTCATTACTTTCTTTTTCACACTTAGAATTTGGGGCTCAAATACCGTAGAATTTATCAAACAGTAACACGTAATGTTCCATTGAGAGATCTTCGATGGAATTGGAGTGCTATTCTACAACTCTTCGAAAACGTAGTTAGCTATCTTACCATACCTTTTTGTTTTAATTTTAAAAAAAAAGGATTTGTATCAAATTAAAGAAAAATTTTAAGAGTCAAAAATATATCCTATTTTATAAATAAGTCATTTGTCGTAGATAATAATAAAAAGGTTATAGAAATTCTGCTTGGCCATGAAAGGAGTTTAGTTTTTTTAAAAATCTAGAACTTTTTCAAAAAAAATTTAAGACCTTACATTTATACGTATGAAATAATTAACATTATTTTATTTTGTATTGTATTTATATTGTGTTAGTTTATACTTACATTTAACAATCATATTAATAATAATTATTAATAATAGTTAATTAAAAACTTCACCTGTAGGGATAAGTATTCTTAGAATTGAAAACTATAGAAGTCTACTTAGAGAGAGGGATTTTCATATTTTCATCAGTAAAAATTTCAAAGAAAGTTTAAGGAAAATATTTCATCGCCATTATTTTCATTTAAGGTGATAAAAATGAAATAGAAAATAAATGGTATGTTGTTCTCAAAAAAAAAAATAATAAGCAATTAGTAACATTTTCTATGCAGGAAAAAAAATGTGTTGCATGTAAGTTTTGTAAAAGTATTATTACACATAGTTTGTATTTTCCACAACATTTAAAGTATTAGAGAATTTTAAAAAAAGGAAAAATCATTTGATTTTATATTTATTAAATGATCTTATATTAATTAAGCACTTAACACAACTTACTATACTTCAATATATACTCACATTATGCGTAATATATTTTCAGGCATTGCTAAGGGAACAAACAGGAAAGTCGTATCTTGCACTTTGAAAGAACGCACAATATTGCAGTCTGAAGAAGACAGGTAGGTATATTACATTATAATTCGTTACATGTGCTTTCACGTATATTTAGATCAGATATACATAGGTTCAAAGAAAATATATCTGTTGTTCTAAATCACTAGAGAATCATGCAGAACTTTTTTTGATAAAAGGAAAGCTGATATAGTAAATAAAAATAGACTGTCTTATATAATTTTTTAAAAAAATTAAAAGGTAAAATCAATACAGATTACTTATTAACTATGACTGTCAAAGTTTAATCCTTTTACACATTCAGTACAAAAACTCTTTCCACTGGAATATTTTTAATTATGAAAGAGATACAAAATTAAAAATGGTATAAATACTTTAAATCCTTGAAGAAAAAGCCTCTTTTACTAAAAATTTACTATAAACGGTTATCCATCCAAAATAATTAAAAATGTTCTAATCAAACACTTTTTTGACTGTCTAAGTGTATTTTTCAGTTTAAAATATATTCAGTGTTTTTTTCTCATGTTTTTATTTTTATTTCATTCATTTTTCTGAAAATCAGAATTATAATGTGTTCTTGTGATTAAAATACCTGCTGCTCAAAAAATTGTACTTTAAATATATTTCTTATTGAAATTATATTACTTATTGTATAGTAAAAAATTTACAAGTTACGTTGAGCGCCATTTGTAACCTGCACTCAAAAATTACTACGGGGATTAGCTTCACTAATCGTTTAATTTCATTTTCCAAATTTAAAAAAAAAATCACATTCAAATTGAGCACAGTTACAATTACATCAAAACAGTTAATACTATACAATAACGATGGGTTTTTGCGCGTGGATATTGACATCTGCTTTCTTCACCGAGCTGTGGTAGGCTAACTGTTTAAATGTCCACACTGTCAGAAGAGGGCACAATATTGTCCGTTTTTTTGCCATTCGTTACAATGTTTTAAGTAATACTATCAGTCATAAAACCAGAACTCACCATATCATTAGTTTCTTTCGCCACTGCTGCTCTTTAAAACTTTTTTCCGAACATATGCAAATAAGACGAACTGTTAATTCATCATCCGCTGTTTTAAAAGACAGCAATAACTACGCATGAGCCAGAAAGCACTGTAACTAATAACACTTATCAAGGTCGAAATCCGTTCCACCAAATTAGGTTTTTTTGCGACGGAATTTGAAGTTGTATATCTTGCTTTCTGATTTAACAAAGCAAAATACGAAAGAACTTTTGACTCATCCTGGTATTTAGAAAAGATTGGAGAGAAAAACACAAGTAGCGCATTATATGTGTATGATAATAAATAGGGGTTTTATAATAATTAAAGATTTCTTCAGATTCAATAACTTGACAATTAAAAAAAAGTATAATGTATAGCGAATTATATCTTGTGCAATTTATCTGTGATTTTACCAAATAATAAGATTCAATACAAATTACTAAAAATATTTTTCCTATGCTAAAGGATTGACTTCTTAGAATATAAAGAGCTTCGTCAAAATTAAGAAAATAATTCTTTTAAAATTAGTACAAAAAAGGCTTAACATTCTGTTTTTAAAGTTTAAACATTGATGAAGTTTTTCGTGTTGCTAGAAGCGCACGACCAGTACTTCATACCTACAGAGAATGCTTTCATTATATTTAATTATAGCATTTTTAATCTTTTTTTATAATAATAAAGTATAATCATCGAATACCTATATTATTCGCGGCATTTTATTTTCTCTTACAACACATAAAAAAACTTCTTTGATTGAAGTGTTTTCATAATTACTACCTGAAATAAATGAAATTTTTTTATCGACGTCGTGTGGGTTTTTCTGTCACGTACGTTTCTCATGAAATGATTTTTTCATATTACATTTAAGTTACTTTACCACACACATTTCTAGTACTAAAAGTAGAAATATCGGTAACATTAAATATTAAGTTAATGAACAGCAATTTCTATCATTCCTTACAGTGAGACACAAATCTACTGGAAATAAATTTTTAACGCATTGCTAATACTTGTAAATGTTTGATAAACAAGTAATATAAAAAAAATTATTATAGCTACTTTTTATTAAATAGTTACAATTAATATTAATATGTATATACATATGACAAAATCACAACATTAAATGGTGATTAATTCTTATTAATTATCATTAAAGTATCGTATTGTCATCCAAAACAATCACGGATATAAAATTTCAGTTCAACTGAATGCTTTAAAACGTGAGAAAAAAACCTTTTCAAGTTTTGACACAAAACGCCAAAAATGATGCCAACGTGGCTTTATTTGTAATTCTTTAAATAATTAGTTTTAATCAATTAATTTTTATTAATTATAATTAAATTATTGTATTGCTATCCGAAATAATCATGTATATAAAATTTCATCTCAATTGAGAGCTTTAAAAGGTATTTTATTAACGATTGAAAATTCCACCAAGATAAATAAATAGAGAGTGTGACCTAATAGTAGGAACTAAAAAATAGACATTTTATTCTTTTATATTTCATTTTGGCAGCCGCCAAACATTAATGATTGTGATAGCAACACCAGAGAATGATTCCTTCAAATATTTTCCTGGAGATCATGTTGGTATCTATCCAATCAACAGGCAAGACATAGTGGACGGGATCTTAAAACGCATCAGTACCACATGCCCAGATCCGGATAAACCATTCCAGTTACAACTCCGGAAAACAGTACAGACAATAGAAGGTGAAATTTTTATTCAATTTTATCTTTTCCCCTTCGGTGGTTTTTAAAATTACTATAATCTTACAAATACATTTTTTGTGTGAATTTTGTTTGAAGTATAATATTCAAATATGTTTTCTACTTTATATGAAATGGCAAGGATTAATTTTTTCCTAAAGTGAAAAACTATGCTCAAATAAATTTTCCAACCTCTATATACAACCTCTGACAATAAAGTTCGGAGAATGAAGTCAAAACTACCTATCTGGCAACACTGGCGAAACAAAACGCTGCACATGCGTAGTGGAAGGTGTTGACCATCTGCCACCACCTTTGTTCAGTTGAGCGTCGTATTTGTAAGACTTGTTTTAAAAAGTGCTTGTTTAGTGCGTTGGTTTCTAACTGAGAACATGAAAATGAACGAACATAAGATCAATTTAAAGTTTTGTTTTAAGCTTGGCAAGACACCGACAGAAACTTATTCGGTGTTCCTACGTGTTTATATAGATCAGTCACTGTCCATGAAGAGTGTATACGAGTGGTTCGCCCGTTTTCGAGAAGGCCGGGAAAGTGTTTCTGACAACCCCCGTAGCGAAAGGCCTTCGACCTCCGTCAGTGACGAAAATATTGCGAAAGTGAGTAAATTAATCACGGAAGATCGTCGATTAACTGTGCACATGATAGGTGGACGATGAATGCTGCAAGGTACATTAAAATTTTGACCCGTTTCATGGTACGTCTATGCAGGGTATGACCCCAATACGCACAAGGTTCATGTTTTTTTTTGTTCACGACAATGCTCGCCCTCACACAGCCAATATCGTCAAAAAGTTCTTGGCAAAAAAAGGGGGTGCAAATTAAACATCCACCATTCTCGCCAGATCTCAATCCTCCAGACTTCTTCCTATTCCCACGACTCAAACTCGCTTTGAAAGGGAAGAGATTTGACGATATTTTTGACATCCAGGCTTTTCAACTCCGTCTCAAAAGAAGACTTCTTACAAAGTTTCCAGAACATGTATAGAAGATCTCAGCAGTCCTTTGTTATGAAAGGTGACTATTTCGAAGGACATTAAGGCAACTTTCGTTAGTGTTTCATCTAGGTTTATGCTACAGGACTATTCACCGAACTTTATTGTAAGAGGATGTATTTCCACAGAAAAAAAAACGACAGCAAAAATGAAGACTGTGAAAACCCTAGCAATTATTGTGAAGTAATTTTTTAAATGTGGCGTTGAAAATTGAAAAGTTTAAATTTGATGAGAAAAGACTTCTGTAGAGTATTACGAGAAAGGCCATTCAGAAAAATTGAACCAAAGTACTAAAAAGGATTTATCTGTTATCTGTATGGAAAGAAAATCGATAGATGTACATTTAGGGAAAACGAAGTACTAACGATATCATACAAGGTTAATATTTTACACTGGTGTGCAAAACTTAAGCAACAGGTGGGTTTATTGCCATAACTTCACGAAAAATCATCTGAGAGACAGGAAATTCAGAAATGAGGGAGAGTATTATGTACGTAAAGGATGACGAAAGCATCGGTGCTGAAAAAGGAATGCAATGCATACGGTATGGAATCAAACAAAAACAAGCTTTATTGAACGCATAGTATCGTGACTCATGATGGTCTATCCAACATTAGGAACAACAAGATGTTCCTTAATATGGTATATGCCCTCCCTCACTGCAATGGTTTCTTCGCACCGTCTCCGCATACTCAGAACCAGCTGGTACAACATTTCTTGCGGTAGGAGTGCCCATTCTTCAATCAGCATCTGTTTGAGTTTTATGTGTTCTCCGGATGATGTAAGCGTGATGAAATACGTCTCCTCAAAGCATCCCACACATGTTCGATGGGATTTAAATCTAGGGAGTACGCTGGCCAATCCATTCGAGTGATATCTTCACTTTCCAGTAGCTCCTCAACAGCAAGAGTCCGATGTGGCCGTGCATTGTCATCCATAAAAATGAAGTCTGGGCCAATGGCACCTCGGAACAGACGCACATAGGAAGAAGTACCTCCTCACAATAGCGATCCCCGTTTACAGACCCTCTATCGAAAATGTGGAGCTCAGTTCGCCCGTTCAGCATAATGCCTCCTCAGACAAGAACTCCAGGACCACCGTAATGGTGTCTTTCCTTGATGTTACTGGTATAAAGCCGTGTCCCGATCTCTCTCCACATCAAAACGCGTTGAGAATCGCTTCTGGTACTGAACCGACTCTCATCCGTAAAGAAGACATGACTCCATTGACAGTTGTCCAGTTTTTGTGCTCTCTGCCCCACTGTAAAATGGTGGTCAACTTTCAACGGGAGGCAGCGTTCAGGACGGCGGGCGAATAGGCTCCTTTTGTGAAGGCGTCTGGCCACAGTAAACCGCGACACTTGTCACCCCGTTGCTGTAGAGAGTTGCTGAGCAATGACGCTTGCTGACTGCCGTCGGCCTCTTTTCGCCTGCAGGATAATATATCGGTCATCCCCTGCAGTTGTCGTCCTCGGGTGGCCACCACCAACCTTTCTAACAGCTGTACCTGTGGTTTCGAACGCTTTCCAAGCACGCGAAACGACACTTTTGTTGATTCCGAACTCTGCAGCTACACTGGTGACGGTACGCCCCTCCTCCAGCTTTCCGATCATTCTTCCACGTGTGAAGTCGTCCAGGTGATTTCTTCTAGTCATATTTCACGAACTGACTCATTGGCACTTGCAGCAAATATGTTGAATTGCGTCTGCGTCCTTCATTTTATTTTAGCGTTAAACAGCACGCGCCGACATCACGCGTTTTGCGTACGCTCACGTCGCTTCTGACGTTTCGTTCCTGATATTTGCATACGCATGACGTTTCTACTGACTTACGTGTTCACTTTACTGATCTCCAGACCTCCTTTTCTGCAATTTCATCGTTATCTGCTTAATTTTTACATTGTTGCTTAAGTTTTGCACACCATTGTATTTAAGAAATACACTAAAGTTAACAAAACTCGGAGATGCAATATCCCATAGAGGGTCAAAACCAACTGGGTCCATCTCAGTTTTCGTGACCTTGGGCTCTGAGCTGTATGGGTAGATGTTCAGGTCAGGTGGTCATTCTCACGGGAAACCCCCAGTGTTTTGTTCCCAGGTAAACTTGGTGCTCATTTATCGCTCCACTGAAGGGAAACAAGGCTGAGTCGACCTTGCCCACCCCGAGGCTTGAACACGGGACAAGAAATACGTTACAAGAAGAGAAAAAAAGTATTACGTCTGGGTTTAATGTAGGATGTTTTTGAATGAGTATTGACTCTCGTATATTTTCAAATGTTCTCTTGCATGATTGCTTATCAAACAAGCTGCAATGGGCTCAATTCCTGAAGTCACGTGATAAAAACACGTGTTATCCATTGAATTCAAAACAAACATTAAACTAATGGGCTCAATTCATGTGACGTCATAGTCACATGATAGTGAAAGCCACGTGATTCTAGCCAATCAATTCAAAAACTCATGCAACGTTATAGTCACACGATAAAAACTATCTAGTGTTTCCAGCTAATCAGTTCACGCACTCCGGTTTTGCCAAGTTTTGCTCTTTGCAGAAACTTTCTCTTAAAAAGTACATATGTATACAAAATGGATTCATTTAAAAAGTGTAAGCATAAAATACGATTTTTTTTAATTTAAAAAAAATCTTTTTGAAGAATTTTTTCCCTAACATTTAAACATCTTTACCCAAATATAAAATTTAAAATTTTACCTGAGTTTTACAAATGGAACAACAAATACAATTAGCTTAATGTTTGTTTTGAATTCAATGGAAAACACGTGTTTGTTTTTATCATGTGATTTCATGAATTGAGCCCATTGTATTTGTTCTATTTGTAAAACTCAGATAAAATTCCAAATTTCATATTTGGGTAAGGATGTTTAAATGTTAGGAAAAAAAATTTCTTCAAAAAGATTTCTTTAAATTAAAAAAAAATCGTATTTTTTATGCTTATACTTTTAAATAAAAGCATTTAGTATACATATGTACTTTTTAAGAGAAAGTTTCTGCAAAGATCAAAACTTGGCAATACCGGAGCACGTGAACTGATTAGCTGGAAACACTAGATAGTTTTTATCGTGTGACTATGACGTTGTATGAGTTCTTAAATTTATTGGCTGGAATTACGTGGCTTTCAATATCATGTGATTATGACGTCACATGACTTGATTCCATTAGCGAGTTAATCAACTGGATCCAGGGACAATTGAAGATGTCTACTTATCATAGCCTAAACGTGTTATATTAGGAAAACATTTAGAGATCGCATGAGATAGGAATGTTGGTAAAGCATGTGAATAAACCATACAAAGAAGTATTTTGTATGTTTCTTGTTGAAATATAAGCCCATGAGTCCGTAATAAAAAAAACTACACCACAAGGCGTCCTCTTTGACCCACCGTCATGATGTAAGGGATCTGGCTATCAAAGGGGTACATGACTATCAAAGGGGTCTGGCTAACAAATAAATTTTCATTAATCCTAATCGTCGAGCTGTGGGGAAGATGACAATCAGGTGAGTACCCACCGCTGTCCAACACGTCTCCAAATAAGTTTCAGATTGTCATCGAGGCTCAGTTGTACTCATCGCTGAAAACAATGCTTCAGCAATCCGTGAGATTCCAGGTCAAACACGCCCTGCAACTACAGCAAACGCACCTGAATGGTGTGCAACGATGATAAGAAAGTATTTGTAATGACCTCTGAGATCTCCTTCCTCTTTCGTTGAGTTGCTTATGGATGGTCATTGCATTCAATGGTGCGTTAATTATCCGTCATATCATTAATAAAAAAGCATCAGGGACTGTTAACACTGATCAGGCAACAATCATTTTGTCCTCACTTGCTGTTTCTCTAGATCAGGGATGGTGAACCAGTGGCACGAGATAAAATATTTTTAGCTCACCAATAATCAAACTGGTTTGTATTTTGTTTCAAAATTTCGAAGTTCCCTATGAAGTATTACGAACAAACGCGATTGATCGGTTGCGGGGAGTTTGCTATTGTCTTGTTTGAGTTACGTCGTAGACTACAATTGCTTATGATTTGAAAATCGTCTACCCATAGCATAGTCAATTTCATTAACACAACTGTATTTTAAAGTTTATGTTACACTTACGATTTTTAGCTGTTATTTAACATGGCTAGTTCAGCAAAAAAAAAGTTCAAGATAGTAAGTGTAACAGAGAATTTCAAATTTTGAACAAGATGCAAGACATAATTAGTAAAAGCGACAAAGCGGTGTGTGTTTTATTTTCTAGAATAGTAGTATGCAGAACTTCGTATATAAAACGGTATTTTGAAAACACATCACACAAACCCTCTTGTCAGAAAAATGAGCCACAGTATAAATAATTAATTCCTTAGAAACCGTTTGGCATGACTCCAATTCAGCTACTTAGTTTATAATTATTTTTCTAATAATTACAAGTCAAAATTATTTGACGGCACGTCTATACCCCATTCAACACTTCTTTAGAAAAAATGTCACGTTGATCCATAAATGTTCGCCACCTCTGCTCTAGATGTTCTGAAAGGCAATGTCTGACCCCTTGCTGAAAATATCATCGACGGGTAGCTCTCCATAAACTGCTATGTGATTTTGCCTTGCTTCCGTTAGTTCAAATGGATTTCCTCTGTCAAATGGTTAAAACCAACATTGGTTTATCTCACGTGGATCGACGGAAACACATTCGCATGGTTTTGATTTTAATTTACACTGCACTCTGCAGCATCATGAGAGCTATTAGCGATGAACCTCGTAATTTTGAACCACGGTCAAGTTTTGAGAATGACACATGAGCTGGAACCCTCTTTCCAAATTTCCACACAATTTTAACTAGTGAACTTTGAGTCTCGAGAGATTCCCCAGGAATCAACCCCACTTCATGGTAAAGCTTCGTGGCACTAGAATTCAAACCTGTCATTTGGCAACGTTAGCCAGGAGTTTGCCACCATGACCACTCGTCTACTGCGGCCACCACGTTCGGATGAAAGTTGTGCCAGCATTGCACAATCATCTGTTTTATGCACCATCAGGATGCTTAATTGCAATGCGATTGAGCTTCAGCTAATCTATTGATAGCCAAAAGTTAATCCTTTACATCTTTTGTCATAAATCATACCCATGTGCGATTTCGTCCTATTCGGATAAATCCTTCTAGGACCATCATTTTTTAAATTATATAATGTATGGCTTGACAGGCTTAGAATGAGTCATTTTCTCATATAAGTGTCCAGAGTTGGATCAAAGGACAGTTGAATTAAGTTGGGTTAATCGAGTGCGTGCATAATAAGTTTTTCATGAAGTTTGGGAGGTTTTTTATTAATTTTGAATCTCTCAGGTCCAAGCCATCGTTGGTATCCTCACGAAAGAATCCCACCTCTGACAATGCGAATAGCCTTGAGTCGATATTTGGATATCACAACTCCCCCAGGTCAACAATTTCTCAGAACTCTGGCAACAATGGCACAAGATGAGGGAGACCAAAGAAAAATTAAACTTCTGGCCACGGTAAGTTTTTCATTTTTAAACCGTATGTATTGTCAGTGAATTATTAAATTAAGTTCAATAGAAACATTTCAGAGGCTCTATGGACTTCGAAAAATCATACTCTTTATTTTAATTGACACACATCTCATTATATTTTCCCTTTCATTCTTATACGTGCATGTAATGAATTATATAAAAATACTGATTCGTATTCTTAAATAAAAATAATCAAATTAAGAGATAATGCTTTTATTCAAAATATACTAAATATTTTGAATAAAAGCATTATCTCTTGATTCAATTATTTGACTGTCTTCACACTTTAATGTCCTTAATACATAAATTTGTTCTACGTATTTAAGAAAATTTTGTAAAAGTGGAAATTCATTTATGATGGTTCCTTAATCTTAAACTTACTGGTAAAGGAAACATAGGAATAAAAAGTAAATGATTAAGAAAATGGTAAAAATGGCTTCAACATTTCAATTAAAACATATTACAAATCATTAAATGCTTTTTAGTTTTGTATAATTGACTAAAAGTAGTACTGTAATTGCTTATTAAACTAGTATGATGCAATTTAAATTTAAATCCGAAAGGCAAATAAACAAAGGCACATACAAGTGCATTATGTTATCAGGAGCAATGGTAATGGTTGTATTTATTCGGCTTGGGAAAAATTTTTCCATGAAATTGTATATATATATATATATATATATATATATATATATATATATATATATATATATATATATATATATATTGATTGATTGGGTATTAACGTCGCACTGTTCAGCTACACGAGGGCTTTTGGTGACGGACCACGTAATTTTGAACCATGGTCAAGTGACGTGGACGACACCTGAGCTAGCACCCATACATATATATATAACACTTTTTCTCAATTAACATAAAAAATCGCAAGCTACTTTTTCGACATATATTCTTAATTAAAAACAATCAGCAACAAAAAAGTTTTCATTTTTGTGTCTGAGTTTTGGAAAATTGTCTTATGACTAAACTGGAAATAGGTAAAAGTATGGTTACTACAAATTGCACAGATTATATCATTAAATATATGACGAATAACTGCAGAATGTGGTTCCATTTTTAAAGAATTCTCTTAATGATATAATCTTAGTGCATGATAGCAAAAAAGTAGGAAAGAATACTGAACAAAACAATTAATAGCATACAGGAAGAAAAAATTACAAAAAATTAAATATCCCAACTATATCAAGCAGAAGTTATACTGTAACTAATAATAAAAATCAGATGAGAAACTTAGTTACATGCTTTAAAAAACAAAAATAATACAAAATATCATCAAGAAAATCACAAAAGTTATTTTCATATCGAAGGGTCTCATTTTAAAAATTAACTACAATATTTATCAACCTCAACATTGCTGAGATTATTTATTAAAACAAATCAACTTCAACTTTAAATTTTATGTATGCATAATTAAAAATTATTATAAACATGTATTTCATTTTTCATAGGATTCTGTTCGTTACGAAGACTGGAAGTCTCACTTGTACCCGAACCTTCTAGAAGTTCTGGAATACTTTTCGTCAGTAGAACCAACTCCTGGCTTCCTTCTAACGCATCTTACTCCCTTACAACCTAGATTCTACAGTATCAGCTCCGCTCCGGAATTTCACCCCGAACACATTCACCTCACAGTAGCTGTGGTGATCTACAAGACGCAAAGTAAGTTCTCTGTTGGCCTCGTGCACTAAATTTCGTTTTACAACACGTTACATTTGTGTAAAATCTGCTGGAGACGATCTCACAGTTCTGAACTATAGCTAGTTGACAAGGATGAGATTATTAATCATAGAACATTACTAGACAGGCCTTGATACCCCACCACCTATTTGATTAAGGAAAATGAAATCAGATCATATTCTATTTTTGTTTGGTATATCTAGAAAAATCAAGCAAGATCTAATCGACTTGCCTTAATGAAATGACAGGCATTTTTGTATCGATTTGTAGATTGGTTGAATTTTAATAATACCTGTTGCACACAAGTATAATCATTATTCGTTGCTATACTACGGAACATTGTAAATTAAAAATCAAGAAGAAATTGTCAGAAAATTATACAAATTTAAAAGTAGGGACAACTCACCAAGTAATACAAATTATATGAAATGCGCCATTCTCAGCTACACTAGTAGGATATAAGGGGGACGGAACCTAAGAATGGACAGTATCTGTGTCTTCCTTTCTGTGTTCTTGTCTCAGAGGGTATTTCTAATGGCAAAAAATGCAAAGCGGCTACCAATGGGAACAGTTCCAACAGACAGGCTTTTTTTCGAGGGGCATGGTTATTAGGTTTAGATTAAATAGGACATGTTCGTCTAAAAATCAAATAACAGCTGGCACCCACTTGTATTTAGAATCTTATTCGAAATACACTTCAAGGCATCCATATTGTATTGGCTGTGACACAGATAAATTGGAACAGAGAAATGTGGCCAGTTTGACGAGTACAGGTGAGGCTGGAATAGCGTAAGAAAACGGGATCAACGCGTCGATCTACAAGTGGTATCGATCCCGCAACCCAATTCAATAGCTGTTTTACAGCAAGTGCAGGGACACCCTTAATACTCCCATATCTATTAGAAGAATTACCCGTCGATTGATTGCTGTTGGCTTGAATTTGTAAAGTCCGTTAAGTTTGCCATTTACTCCAGAACGCAGACGTCTCCGATTGTAATGGTTTTGGGTTGAAGCGACAAGAATGATGAAATGACACAGACTTGTGCTCTCAGATGAGTCACGCGTTTGTTTCCCCAATGATCATATACACTGGTGTGCAAAAATTAAGGACGAAGTCAAAAAATTAGCGTATCAGCTGAACGAAGAGGCAGAGTGGACAGAAAGACCAATCAGGAGATTAAGTAAGGTGATGTACGGTGGTATATACCGCAGATATGCAGGTAGACGTAATGGGGGAGTGTCTGAGTAGTATAAAGAAGGTTGTCGGTGTAAGATCAGTATTTCTGGCAAAGAGATTGCACGCCGTATAGCAGTTAAAATCACACCGAGTTTCTGCCTCAGCAAGAAATGGCGAATAATCAATCTGTTAGACGACATCTGGATGCTTTTACCCGAGGTCGAATCATTGGGAAGTTGGAGGAAGGCCGCAGTGTGACAAGTGTGGCTGCAGAGTTCGGAATTGCTCACAGCATCGTTTCACGACTATGGAGACAATTTCAAACTACAGGAACCGCTATCCGGGGGTTCAGTAGTGGTCGTCCACGAGGAACTACACCCGCAGATGACCGGTACATTGTCTTACAGGCCAGAAGAAACAGGTGGCAGACAGCGGGAGAAATCGCTAGACACACGACACAGGCGACTGGACGACCGATATCGCGTTTTACCGTGGCCAGAAGACTGCACGGTGGTGGTCTGTTTGCACGACGCCCTGTACGGTGTGTACCTTTAACGCCTGCCCATCGGAGAAGGCGTTCTCTGTGGTGCAGAGAACACCAGAATTGGAGAGACAATGAATGGGGACGAGTACTCTTTATAGATGAGAGCAGATTCAGTTTGAGTAGCGATTCTCATCGCATACTCATCTGGAGAGAGCGGGGAAGCTGCAATCATCCCTCAAACATCATTGAAAGGGACAGGTATGGAGGTCGCGGTGTTCTCGTTTGGGGAGGCATCATGCTTGGTAGTCGTACAGACCTTCACATCTTCGACGCAGGTTCAGTCAACGGGACCCGTTATTGTAACGAGATTCTTCTTCCATATGTGCGTCTTTTTAGAGGCGCTATGGGTCTGCAGTTCCTTTTCATGGACGACAATGCAACATGTCATTGCACAGTAGCTACCGAACAGCTCTTAGAGAGTGAGGATATTGAACGTATGGATTGGCCGGCACAATCTGCGGATCTCAATCCCATCGAGCATGTATGGGATTTTCTAGGCAGACGCTTGGCAGCTCGTACCTTACCACCAGTAACGATTCGGGAGCTTGGATTGGCGCTGCAAGACGAATGGGCAGCAATGCCTCAACAACTCATTGACACCCTCATTCTCAACATGGGCAGACGCTGTGAAACCTGCCTAGCAGTCAGGGGAGATCATATCCCCTACTAAAGACCGGATGTTTCTTGCTGGACACCCATCACAGGGATGTTTCGGCCTTCAGTCGCATTGCGCTCCATGCTACTTTTTCAATACAGCTTCTTTTTATCCCTCTGATTTCTCTTTTAGTAAGTGTTGCTTACATATTACACATGTCCTTACGTATTGGGGATCTTACGGTATTAAATGTGTTGATTTGGAAAGCTTTTGTACAAAGTTATATTGAAAAAACCGTCTCGTCCTTAATTTTTGCACACCAGTGTAGTACGAATGTGGCACCATGTAGTGATAGGTCAACTCAACCACGTTTGTAGAACATTCCAACTCGCAACAACACGATGATTTGAAATGCTACCACACGTATGATAGTAGGTCATCTCTGGTTCATTTTTCATGACATTATGACGGCCCAACGATATGTTGAGAATGCCATGGTACCTCCTCCTCATACTCGTTAAAGTGGGAATCTTGCTGATTATTGTTACATTTGTGACCTCTCTGAACTTGAACTTGAATTTCTAAATGAAGATATATTTTTCTTTTTTACTCCGCCTGAAGAATCCCTTCGCGAATTTATTTACACAAATCTCGCTTTTAACGTATCTCTACTCAACAAATGAATATTAATTGCCAAATTTCAAATTGTAGGTATAATAATTCAAAAACGAGAGTTTTTAAATCTAAATACCCTCATAAGTCCGAACGCCTCTTTCCTTTGGGAATCAATTTTAGGAAAACTAGTTCTTAGCAGATCTCTACTCAAGGGAAGAAACATGCTTTAAAATTTCTGGTCTCTTATAGTTCCAAAAAATGGAATTTTTTAATCTTTAAGTTCATCTCTCCCCACCGTAACTCTCCGTGAGAGTAGATTTCCTCGAAACCCATTCTTAAGATATTTCTAATCAACAGAAAGAAACTGTTTTGTTGAAGTTCATATGTTTGTAAATTTATAATAACTCAAAAATAGGAATATTTTTGTCTATCATATAACTACACTGCTGGCCACGGTAAATGCGACACCAAGAAAGACAAGAGATAGTACAACAAAATTTATTTTGTAGATAACATATTGACCAAGTATCAAATGATTAAATTTATAGACTTGTGTGAAGTGTGGTTCCTGCCAGAATCAGTAGTCGCCATTGTTGGAGATCACCAATGCCACATGCCTCGGCATTGATTCAAAGAGACTTTGGATGTGTTCTTGGGGTACAGCAGACCAAGAAGCTTCCACACGTTACCAAAGTTGATCTGGTGGGGCAGCTGGGGGTGTAATCTGGGTCAATCGTTAAGCAACCATGGACCACATGTTTTCTATCGGCGAAAGATCCGGAGAGCGAGCCGGCTAGGGGAGCAATTCACAAAGAACGTTCGGACAATGCATGCCACGTATGGTCACGTATTATCCTGTTGAATTATAGCTGTGGCCAAGCCCTGAAGGTAAGGAAGGACAACTGGCTCCAACACCTCGGAGATGTAGCGCTGGTTGTTTAAAGTACCAGCAATGCGTATTAGAGGAGTGCGAGAGTGATATCCAATACCGCCCCATACCATAATACCCGATGCAGGACCAGTGTGGCGGTGCAGCTGTTCAGCATCCTCTCTCCACGGTGTCTCCAGACTCGAACCCGACCATCGTGGTGTTGCAGACAGATGCGTGACTCGTTAGTAAAGACAACTTCATTCCATTATGCCACCCACATCCTTCTTTCATCGCACCATTGGCGGCGGAGACGTCTGTGGTTCTGCGTAAAGGGTAGACCAAGCAATGGACGTCTTGTGGACAGACCACTCTGCTGTAAACGGCGTCGAATGGTAAGCGCAGACACTGAATGATGCGTTACAGACTCAATGTGTTGTGCTACGGTTCGTGATGTGACTGAGCGATCCGTCACTGCCATGCGCACAATTTGCCTGTCCTGACGTGAAGTGGTGCACTGAGGTGGATGCGATCGACCACGTCAGTCCGTCGTACCCTTCTGCATCCATCGGTCACATATCCGCATTACAGTTGTTTGGTTTCGTCCAACACGACTACCGATTTCCCTGAAGGATAATCCACAATCTCGGTAGGCCACTATCCTTTCTCTGTCGAACTCTGATACTTGATCAAAAGTTGATTGCTGTTTTTTACGAGACATAACTGATCATTTTTTGAAAAAACCACAAGAAAAACACAATTGCCGAACTTAAAATCGTTGAAATCTCCAAGCCTTAAGTAGCGCTTTGAGATGGTGCCACAGGCGCGCATGATGTGTATCTGCGCTGAAATTCTAATCATTTGCATATCTCATCTCCGCTAATGCATGCTGTAAATTCCATGTTATTTGCATGCTTCCTTCAGGGTGTTGCATTTACGGTGGCCAGCAGTGTATTTGAAATCCCAATAAATATTGTTTCGCATTTAGACATTCTTCAAAACATGCACACTTCCTGTTCTAACTGTTGCCTTGTTCAAGTTGTTTCAAACAATTTTGTAAGTTTGCGTACTTGAAATGTTGAATAAAATTGTTTGTTTGTAAGTGAAATTATATTTCAGTTCATTATTTTTTTTTGTTATAGTGACTCTAAAATAACGATTAAAAATATACACACTTCAAAATATTAGTGCAACTGTGATATATCTTTTAATATACTGTCATACATATACAACTTGAATCGTTAAAAAATAGAGTGAAAGTCTGTGCTTTATCCATTTTTTTTACCGATACGTATATATAAGCGAATCCTTTTGTATTATTTCAGACAATGCTCTACATTATGGAGTTTGCTCAAATTATTTAGAATCGTTGCCTGTTGGATCAGAAATTGCTTGCTTTGTTCGAAGGTATGAATCACTTAATTTTTTTGGAATTCTTATTTTTTTTCTCTCCTTTATTATATATAATACCTTTCAAATATCTCATTGATTTCATCCTGATATAGTTACCTTCATGTCTTATTAACTCTACAATATAATGAGGTAGTAATATATGCATCAATAACAAAAATTATTGAAAATAAATGCAAAAATAATTAATTTATAAAAAATATGATATTTATATACTCTGAAACGGTGTGAGCTGGCCCGCAAAGAGTTTTTTTGCGACCCACCAAAACAGACAGAAAACACCAAATAGATAGAAAATGTTCTCTATACTTGCATCATATATTTGAGAGAAAAGTGTTTCGTGCATAAAGATCAACAAGAGTAAATATCGATGCAAGTAGGCCGACGTTAACTTGCAGGGTAAGATGAGAAGTTCAACAAAGAATTTCACTCCTGATTTCTATAACATTGTGGAAAAGTGTGAGAGGGTTCATTTGTTTCGTTAAACTAACTCTGAAATGAAACGGGCTTGTGGCTATAGATCAGTGGCTCTTAAACGGTGGTTGGCGAACGCTAAAGTCTCTCATTTAATATTAAGATTTCGCTCTTTTACAGACTTTGAAAGGCCTCGAGGAAAAATTTGATCCTGTTGTTGTTGTTTCTCATCTCCGAGATCAGCAGAGCTAGATCAGGTCCATGAGTCAATTCACCCTGAAGAAGTCCAAAACCAGTAGGGGATCTTGAACCAAGTCCTACCTGTTAAGCCCCAAACAAGATAAAATGTGGCCAGGGGAGGCCTGAAGAACACTTAGGGCAAATTTCGAAATGCTTAATGCCATCGACCAAAGTCAATGATATCAGATGACCACTAAGGAAACGAGCAAGCGCAGTTTGATCTCTACTGCTGCCCGAACCAAGGACCCACCAGGGTATTTGCTCTGATACCATGGATGCAGCGGTGGGATCATCCAAATGGCCTTATTCATTGCTTTATTTGAAAATAGTTCCAAATAAGTGAGTGTCAAGCGTTGTAGTTTCGCCTGCACCAGCCCTGGCTAAGCTGTCTGCAATTTCGTTCCCAGTAATGTTGACATGAGACGGGATCCACTGGAAGTGGATCTGACGAGAAAGGGAAAGTCTCTTTAGTACCTTGAGGATGTCTGTACCTGTGCGATCTCTCATGTTGTGCCAATTGGCCAAGTGCCTAGATGGCCCTTCTACTATTCGAAAAAATCCAGATATTGTGTAGCTGTGGAAGCAACTCAATAAGAGTTCAGTCCCTCAAGAATTGCAACAAGCTCGGAACGAAATACCAAACAAGAGTCCGGATTTTTTCTCTGGATTTTAATTTCCTGGTCCCGAAAACTAATATAGATACCATTGCCAGAACAGTCACTACCAAGTTTACTGTCGTCCGTGTACATATGAACAGCGTCTTTGGGGATATTAATTCTTTCAAGAGCTAACTGTTTCAGCTAGCACGGCAATTCCTTTTGTTTGCTAACTTGGATAGAGAGGTCAACATGAAAGTGAACTCCATCAAGACCCTCAGAAGGGTCGATAATCTGAGATAAGCTGTGATGTGTGTGTTCTATAGAACTAGCAACAAGGTGGCCAGAAACAACGTGTTCAAAGGGACTGCCTCGTTTGAGTCTCTGGTGACTGCTTCATGACCGTAGAAATTTCGATGTACGATTCTGAAAGCCAAGACCGGAGAGCTTGCTAGGTCATCCTAGACTACATTAGTAAATTGTCCCCAATGAAGGAACTCTGCTAGAACATGTGTTTCGATCAAGAATATTAATTCGGTTTTTTTTATTGTTTGAAACTACATAACCACTATTACAACGCAATCTTTTCAAAAAATATAGTAGAAACATATGTGCAAAGATTAAGAATTGAATTCCTAGCGGGACAATATGATAACAGTTGCATCCATCTCGATTTCCTAATCGAATACATCCTGTTAAATGTTTAAAAAGTCTGCATAAATAGCAAAGCAGTCTTAAATCATCGAGGAATCTTTAAATCACTCAGCCATGTGTTGGGAGTCAAGGAAAGGTGTTCAAAATCTTGGGGGAGGGGCGCAATGTAAGGCTGATACATGAAGAGGATCGTGAGAAAGAGGTTGAAAGTTTAAGAACCGTTGCTATCGATAACATGAAACTGGCACAATAAATTGAATAAAACTGCCACTGTTTTATTTAACGTACATTTAATAATTTTGATAGTACAATTTATATCTTTTCCGAGATGCAAAATTAAGTCCAATCGTTTCAAAAAGGTGCAGCCTCCAGTTTCCTCCACTTCCGCAATGTGGCCCCGAGTCAAAACAATTGCCTTCCCTTAATCTAAAATATAAAAATCGACGCACCATGAAAGAATTGACCAATTAAGAAACAAAAATGGGTAGATGGGATAAATTTGCATTGAAAAAGAAACGATTGTAAATTTCAAAATACTTGATGATTTATTCCAGAATTCTTAACAAAAAAGTCAATAAGCCGTTGTTTTAGTTTTCACTTGAATGCAAACTATTGCCCTGCACAGCATAGACTGATTAGTTCGAGGACATTGTACTGCTGGTTGTCTACCGTGTACAAGCATCAGGGTATAATGGTTGGTATGACCCTGTTACGTCAGACGTTTGTCAAGGATGCTGTTAATAACTTGTGTGAAAGTCGCACATTATCCACAAGCTGCTGTGACAGCTAATCTGACAATTTCTCTATCTTCTCTCTTTCGGTTCTAACCCTAAAATTCAACCGCTTCCGTTCTGCATTTAAATCTACCACTGCCCATCCACATTTGTTAGCTATTTCACCCAAATGTCGAGTAATCCTTCGATTCACCCATCCAGTGAGATGACACGAATTCATATTCTAATTCTGATATACAGGATGTTGCCAAATTCGACCGAGAAATTCAGAAGGGTGATAGTAGGCAGCATGAGAAATACAAACAACTATAGATCATGGGGTCGCAAACCACGTTTAGTCGGAGTAATTTGCAAAAACAGTTATGTAAGTTCTGAAGTCGAGTGGAATGAAAAGGGTCAATTAGAGGTAAAAATTACATTTAGAAGCATGTTTACAATACGATCGAATGCAAAGCATGCTTACAATACGAACAATGCAGCGCAGTTTGACGTCAAAAATGCAACGACGAGTGATTATCACAGGAATTGTTCGAAATTTCGGCCGCGTAGGTCATAGCACAGCCAACACTGACGGACGAAGGATTGTTGGACGCGTTCAAACAAATCCGATGTGCTGGTGATATCAGCTGAAGTGACGACGATCCGTGCCGTGATATTCTCCACTGTATCCACCGGAGTCTCATACACAAGCGATTTCAGAGGGTACCAGAAGGGGAAGGTGGTATGCTGCTGACATCACCTCCTCGGGAAGTGGTCGCGGTGCATTTTCTGTGCTAGGTGTCCATTGCAATCGCCTCTGCAGAACATGAGGTGCATATTCGCATGTTCCTCGTTCGTGTAATCTGACATTGTTACCAAATTTTGTTTAACACCCACATTTTATGCAACGCCTACCTATGACAACTTGCCCGCCGCTCTAATTCTTTCTAGACGAGTGGGAAATTTACATACGAAAGGGTTTCTTCAACCCTACCACGGCGTTTCAAATCCCCGCATTCCTTTGGCCACTCTCCTGGTCTGGCTCAGCATCCTTCATTATCACGATGTTCACAGACTAAACGTATTTGCGATCCCATGTTCCAAAGCAAGGGTGGTCAACCTTTTTGGGAAGAGTGCCACTATCAGATTTAAAAAAAATTATGCGTGCCATTTCCAACTTTTCTAACAAAAATATACAGCGAAAAAATTTTACTTATAGGCTAATTATGGGATTTTTACGCTGATTTTATTTAAAATGCACTCCCTCAAATTCCAAAATCACGTGAGAGCTCTTCTTATGGAAAACCAGCGCACACAACAATGAAAAGTATTCTGCGCATGGTAACTTTCTTTTGTAATTCAATTATTTGAGCGCATTTAAAATAAATTTCGAGGATTTTTTTTGTCTTTTAGACAACCGCATTTCAATAAAGGTGTAAAAAAAATATTTAGATTATTTAAAAGAAATTTCAATAAGTCTCGCGTACCACTGTTACAACTCCGCCGTGCCGCGGATTGGCTTCGCCTGTGCTAAGGTTATTTTTCGTCCCCATGCTGCCTACTATCGCCCCTCTGAATTTTCGGTCGAACTCTGCAACGCCCTGTATACTCATAAGGACCCAGTGATTGAGTGAATATTAACGTTACACTGTTCAGCTACCACGAATTCGTCTTGGAAGCATTGTTACAGTCAAAATAAAGATCAGATAAAATTATCGCACTTTTTTTGCACTTAGTTATGATATCCACTAAACTTCTGGCTATTCATTCAATAAACATCAAGCTTTAATCGTTTTGAATATTTAGTGGAAATATCTTTGCATACAAAATTCAATTTACAACTAGTTTATTTTTCTCGATTGAACTATTTTAACTATTGCGCAAAGTTGATTCAGTCTTTCATCCCTTCAGTGTGTTGATAAATGAGCACCAAACTTCCATGGGAACTAACCACTGGGGTTTTTGCGTCAGATTGACCACCTGACCGAAACATTTACTCATGCACCTCAGTGCCCAAGGCTATGAAAACTGAGATGGGCACATTTAGCCTTGGCTCTTATGGGTTTTTGCGCTACTGAGTTTGGTTTTTAGTTTGTTCGTCGATTTTTATAATGTATAGCACATTTAAGAAGAAAACAAAATTATTCATTTCTCTGTTTTGTTTCAGTGCTCCAAATTTTCGATTACCAGATAGTCCTCATGTACCCGTAATAATGGTCGGACCAGGTACTGGTATTGCTCCTTTCAGGAGTTTTTGGCAAAAAAGAAATCTGGATATGAAGGCAGCTGCTATGGGTATAATTTTTTTTATAGAAAATATTATTTTAATTGTGCATCGGTTACATTTTGTCCATTTATAAATTTTAATTAAACTATTCGTTAAAGACTTCGTATGTTACCATTATCAAATATCTATAAAAGATATGTTTAATTGAATCCACTAACAATTTCTTTTCACATTTTTCCTCTTCCTCAGATGGAGACGTAAAAAAACCTTTCGGCAACATGACACTTCTGATTGGATGCCGTCACCAAACAGTAGAACTATACCGAGACGAGACACAAGTCATGAAGCAATTGGGTGTCTTAACTCATGTCTATTCTGCTTACTCTCGCATTCCGGGAAAACCCAAAGTAAATGCTGTACAATATTTTCCAATATACATAGATTGCTAGATTTAATTCTGTTTTATTACTTTTAAGCTATTCAGAAACTAGAACTGAAGAACGTTCTCGTACTGTCTCGATTGGTTAGTTTTAAGGTATCCAACTACGCTCGGAACCGTGATTTTGCAAAAGCGTATAAATGGATAATATTTAATATATTTAGCGTCACTTAGATTAGAAAACGTATATAAAATTGTTTTAAGAATAGTATTACAGTAAAAAATTATTTAAGTACAATATTCTGATAAAAAATGACCCATTTACAAAATATTCTCCTTTTGCGAAAAATGCTTCTATTATAATAATATTTTGCCTGTATATACACTGGTGTGCAAAAATTAAGGACGAAGTCGAAAAATTAGCATATCAGCTGAAAGAAGAGGCAGAGCGGACAGAAAGACCAATCAGGAGATTAAGTAAGGTGATGTACGGTAGCACATGCGCAGATATGCAGGTAGACGTAATGGGGGAGTGTCTGAGTAGTATAAAGCATGTTGTCAGTGTAAGATCAGTATTTCTGGCAAAGAGATTGCACGCCGTATAGCAGTTAAAATCACACCGAGTTGCTGCCTCAGCGAGAAATGGCGAATAGTCAATCTGTTAGACGACATCTGGATGCTTTTATCCGAGGTCGAATCATTGGGAAGTTGGAGGAAGGCCGCAGTGTGACAAGTGTGGCTGCAGAGTTCGGAATTGCTCACAGCATCGTTTCACGACTTTGGAGACAATTTCAAACTACAGGAACAGCTATCCGGGGGTTCAGTAGTGGTCGTCCACGAGGAACTACACCCGCAGATGACCGGTACACATTGTCTTACAGGCCAGAAGAAACAGGTGGCAGACAGTGGGAGAAATCGCTAGACAGCCGACACAAGCGACTGGATGACCGATATCGTGTTTTACCGTGGCCAGAAGACTGCATGGTGGTGGTCTGTTTGCACGACGCCCTGTACGGGGTGTACCTTTAACGCCTGCCCATCGGAGAAGGCGTTCTCTGTGGTGCCGGGAACACCGGAATTGGAGAGACAATGAATGGGAACGAGTACTCTTAACAGATGAGAGCAGATTCTCATCGCATACTCATCTGGAGAGAGCGGGGAAGCCGCAATCATCCGTCGAACATCATTGAAAGGGACAGGTATGGAGGTCGCGGTGTTCTCGTTTGGGGAGGCATCATGCTTGGTAGTCGTACAGACCTTCACATCTTCGACGCAGGTTCAGTCAACGGGACCCGTTATTGTAACGAGATTCTTCTTCCATATGTGCGTCTTTTTAGAGGCGCTATGGGTCTGCAGTTCCTTTTCATGGACGACAATGCACCATGTCATTGCACAGTAGCTACCGAACAGCTCTTAGAGAGTGAGGATATTGAACGTATGGATTGGCCGGCACAATCTGCGGATCTCAATCCCATCGAGCATGTATGGGATTTTCTAGGCAGACGCTTGGCAGCTCGTACCTTACCACCAGTAACGATTCGGGAGCTTCGATTGGCGCAGCAAGACGAATGGGCAGCAATGCCTCAACAACTCATTGACACCCTCATTCTCAGCATGGGCAGACGCTGTGAAACCTGCCTAGCAGTCAGGGAGATCATATCCCCTTCTAAAGACCGGATGTTTCTTGCTGGACACCCATCACAGGGATGTTTCGGTCTTCAGTCGCATTTTGCGCTCCATGCTACTTTTTCAATCAAGCTTCTTTTTATCCCTCTGATTTCTCTTTTAGTAAGTGTTGCTTACATTACACATGTCCTTACGTATTGGGGATCTTACGTTATTAAATGTGTTGATTTGGAAAGCTTTTGTACAAAGTTATATTGAAAAAACCGTCTCGTCCTTAATTTTTGCACATCAGTGTAGCTCAGACCTCTGTCGAGAGGCTCAACTGGAATTTTTAAATACATAACTTAGAAGTGGGTTTATCCATATTTTGCGACAGCAGAGGGGAGAAATTTTAAGAAAAAAAACGCCGATAATTATTTCAATGGGTTGTAACTCTGAAAATAATGTGATTTTTCAAAAATCATAGTTGAGCCTCTGTACAGAGGTCTGAGCTATATACAGGCAAAATATTATTATAATAGAAGCATTTTTCACAAAAGGAGAACAATTTGAAAAAAGGTTATTCTAAGTTAATTTTTTGCCAAAATACTGTATTTAAATAAATTTTTTTTGTCAAAATGTCCTTAAAACAATTTTATACATGTATTCTAATCTAAGTAATACTAAATATCATGAAAATTATCCATTTATGCGCATTTTTAAAATCACGATTCCGAACGTGATTCACCTTAATTGGTGAATCGTTCTAATGTGTGTAGATATACGTTCCTTAACCGGAGGAACAAAAGCTTAGATGAAATCTATGGCCCCCTAATTATTTTTGATTTTTATAATGGTACTAATTCGTCATAATTTTACCCGTCTTCAAAAAAGATAATGCATTAATGTACCGGGTGAGCAAAAAGTCCGCATAAACTTTAAAAAAGTTTTTAAAACCCGAAGAATTAAACATAAAAAACAAAAAACGGGGTTTTGATAAGTCACGGAATTTTTTTAAGATAAGAAAAACCTGCCGACAGATGGCGCTGGTACAAACAACTGTTGGAAACATGCAAATGTGACAGGCGATTACAAATAGTGATGATCTCGATCCAGATCTAATCCTCCATTTTATGCCTACAAAGTGAACAAGGATGCAAGTGAGAAAGACAAAGCTTTGTTGAAGCTGTTTTTCATGAACAAGGAATCAGCGACTGTTGCACTGCGTAAACTCCGACTTCGGAAAAATGCGAGGACTGGAAAAGGGCCTTCAACGGTGTTACGCCTCATAAAGCTTGTTCAGCGATTTGAGGAAACTGGATTGCTCGAGGACCGTTTAAGTTTCGGAGGACCAAATCTAAGAATCATTAGCAAACGCAGCAAGTTTACATGGCCTCCTCGGACTTTTGACTGTGAGGATATTAAAATTCCCGGGTTCATTAACCCCGCCCATCCAATTTGTCGGAATTGAAAGATGCAATCCACCAAGAGCTGTCATGTAAACAGGCGACCATTCTGCACTCTGCCGTTGCTGGATTTGTGACACACTTGGAATGTGCCATCCCTTGTGGTGGTGGATATGTGGAACACATGCTGCTGTAATAAATGGTTTGGTAACGTTATTTTTGTTATTTGCGAGTCTTTTCTTTCAATTTTGTACAAAACGCCTCCCCCTATCGGTTGTTTTTTGATTTTTTTTTTCTTTTCTTATCTTAAAATAAATCCTATGACTTTTCGGTGATAAACCTGCAAACCGTTTTTTATTTTGTTTAATTGTCTGGGTTTTGTAAAAAAATTTAAGTTTATACGAACTTTTTACCCCCCTTCGTTATTATAAAGTCGACCAATTTCACCAAATCAAAACACGTCTTTAATTCAAAGCATTTTGCTAAATGCTCCGTAACCGTTATTTTGACTGAATTCGAAGATGTGTAGGAATAATTTCAACTATTAGTTGCATAGTGCGACGGTTCGGAGACATATTTTAACGAAATTGGTTGATGGTATAATACATAAGCATACTTTTGTTTTACTCCGTTTACAAATAAGTAATTACAATGAAAAGAAAAGAACATTTTTTTCTGTATTTCAGCGTTATGTTCAACATATCCTTCGAGACATTTCAGACAAAGTGTACAGAGAGATAGTCCAGGAACGAGGTCATTTCTACGTGTGTGGAGACGTCAGTATGGCAGAGGATGTCAACCAGACTTTACGTTCTGTTATCCAGGAACATGGACACATGAATCCTGTAGCTGTAGATAACGTGGTAAAGCGACTGCAGGTAACATGAATTTCTGCTTGTCAGCTTCTAACAAGTATAAAACAAATCGAAGTTCATTTATGGGAAATATTTATAGTTAAAAAATGTAAATTGTAACACACACACATGAAAACTTTTAAATGCCAAATAAGCAATACTTTTAATCAATTTATTTTAAATAGATATTTTACATATTTTTACACATATATAATCATAGATGTAGCGGCTTTCATCACATGTTCATCGACAGGATCATTCAAATAGAAAAATATGATTGAAATAGAAGAGCTCGTGTGAGATACTTATTTCTTTCAAAATATAATATAAGTTCTATATTTTAATAGTTACATAAAAATGTTGAATTAATCATGTCAACTGGTTATTGCAAAACTCTAATTTGAATAACTAACATAAAAACAGATAATAAACTCATTATAAAATTGAATAAATTCTGGCTTTGCTTGTGCTTTAACAAGCAACATTAGAGTCGATATAATTTTTATAATTTATGTTTTAATGTCATACAAAAGAGTATGATTTTCACTGTAAACGTTACTTAACTTGGGAAAGATTCTTATTTTTTCAACCAACTTTCAAAGTAAAATAGCAGCAAATGGAGACAAAATTCAAATTTTAAAATACAATAGAATAAGATTTTTTTTTTCTAAAAATATATTGGTTTCAAAACATAGGTCTCGGAACACTTCAGTTTAAAAGTTCACACACATTCAAATGTATTTTAACTGAAAAATAATTAATTTGGTTCTTAATTATTTCATTTATAAAAACTCGGATTTGAAAGTCGTTGTACAACTACAAGCTTTACTTAGTTCGAAACGCTTAGTAGAACGCCTGAAGAATATAGTGGGGGAGGGAAAGATATCCCATTTGAGTGTTTCAGGGAAACTTTTGACTGGCACTGAAAAATCGCACACACATTATCGTGCTGCAAAATTACTTTGTTGTTGTGGCTAATGCCACCTGTCTGACGTAGTCAGAACGAGGCCCACGAAATTCATCGTGGCAAGGGGCTAGAAGCACGCCTGTCGTTGGCCTAGGCCTTGAGCACCACGCAGGTGACAGTACGAATTTGCTCGGCGAAATTCCCCGAAGGGGCGATACCACCTATCTCTACCTCCACAATTTTGCCTTGGGACTGAAGGGGAGAGAAATATTCTCCAGTCCCCTGCTCTCGTGGTTCAGCCCACAAGACTTTCGGACCCACTGATTTAATGAGCACGTACTTCGTGTGTACTCGGAGGGTATTTGGTGGCATCGAACTCAGGCCTTCCGGTATGGAGTCCGATGCTCTAACCACCAGGCAACCCACGGCCCCAACTTTGTAGTATATCTGTTCATATTTTGTCCCCTACTCTTTAATGCTAGACTCAAATGCATCAGTTGTCAGGGACGTCTTAAGGCATGGGCCAACTGGGCCCGGGGCCTCGCTCTTGGTAAAAGCTTCGTTCTCAACTTTATCTTAAGATCATGACCCGGATAATTTCAATGTTGTCAAATATTATCCCTGTACATATTCTCTTAAAAACAGGGAATTTCAAACTGCATGTCAATTGGCAAAAGTGGTAAGACTTTTATTATGCGATGACCGTTGTCCATGACTGGGCCTAGGCCTAATACAATAAATAATGATTCAACTCATTTAGTCGAAATGCGGCCATCGGTCAAGTGGTTTGTGTGGAGGTTTCCGAGATTGTGAGTCGTACACATTTATTTGCTTCAAATTACCGTTTAAACGAGTATTTGACAATACATGCTATATACTGTCTACTATTAAAGATTTCAGGTAGAGGGTCTACTTTTAATTACGTTCCCAGGTCCTCAAAAAATGTAAGATTTCTTTGGGCCCAGGGCCTCAAAGAGTCCTAAGACGACCCTATCAGTTGTAATCGGTAGCTATTCCACCCAATAGTTTCATTTAGTTTTAACAGATCATATATACTACGCCTGCTGATCCCACCAAAAGCAAAAGTTAGGTTTTATGCATAAATATTTGAATTCGCCGTTACAGATATTGCATATCAGAGTTTACTTTCACGATTTCTTACTTTTTGGTCATCGCAATGAATCCACTTTTCATCCAGAATAGCAATTCAATGAAAAACAGGATCTTCCGTTTTTGCCTATGAAACAGCTATTTGCAAGTGAAAAATCATCTTTCCCCATATCTTGGTTTTAGTTTGTTTGGAACCCAATGGTCCTTGATTCTGAACCATTCCTATATCTTTGAAACGTAATGAAATTGCTGATTGAATTACTCCCATTAAAGATTCTAAAAAAATTTTTTGCACTTGACATGAATAAAATGCTTAATTTTTAATCTTCAAACGTTTCAGAAACTTCCTTTCCGCTCTTTATCCTCCGTGTCAAAATAATCACCTTTAAACCATCTAAACCTGTACCTGCAAGTTAAAATTGATGAAGCATGCGATATCCACACAAGTTCCACATGAAAATTTATAGTCTCCCACCGTTTTTTTCTTCATGTGGAAGTAAAAAATTAGTTTTCCGTAAATTACATTTCATTGGTACAAAAGTCGAAATACACTCAGGAACATTCAAAATAGCGACCCAAGAAGAAAGCATCGGATTGAAATGAAATTTAATACACATAATGACACAGATAAGAGATTCACTTGATCTCAAAAACAAGACAATTAAACGAATACAGAGTGTGCAACGACACAAATACTGGGCAACTTCAATAGCGCGTTGGACCACCTCCAGCTGCAATGCATGCCGACACACGGTCCGGCATGAGTTGATTAGACACCTTATATTTTCCTGAGGCAGATGAGCCCACAAATCTTGAACAGCCAACTCTAAATCATGTACATAGTGACACGATGGCATCTGCCGTTTTAGCTGATCCCACACGGGCTCTACACGGGACAAATCGGGGGAGCGGGCCGGCCATGGAAGAGTCTGAAAATGACGTAGGAAATCTTGAGCAACTCTTGCTGTATGCGGACGAGCATTATCTTGCTGGAAAATTGCCCCTGGGAGACCATTTAGGAAAGGTCCTACATGGGGTCGAAGAATATCATCAACGTAACGTTGGCCCGTTAAGGTTCCACGCATCACAATTAAAGTGGACCGGCTATCATAGGCTACGCTCCCCCAGACTATTACATCAGCTGTGCAGGCAGTGGGACGTAGAACAGTGTGGGGGGGAATTGTACCGCTCACCAGGGCGCCTCCACACCCGTACACAGTTATCATCTGTCCCCAAAACAAACCGAGATTCATCACTAAAGACAACTTTTTGCCAATCTGTGACATTCCACATTGATCTGGCTTGGCACCACTGTAGACGCAGTAGCCGATGTTCCGGTGTTAAAGGGAGTACACGAAGAGGATTTAAGATTGGCTTCTGCAAGGTGTCTGGAAATTGTTTGTGGAACAATTGCTACGCCTACGTCTGCTCGTATCGTTGAACGAGTCACTGTGGGGTCCACAAGTGGTTGCCGCACGATCCTTCGATCCTCTCTCCTGGTGGTCTTCCTAGTCGCTCCAGACCCGGTTTTTACCGCGTGGGTACCTTCTCGTGTCCACTGCTCCCAACAATTTCTAACAGCACACTCCGAACGATCCACCTGGCCAGCAACAAGGCACGTCAACCAGCCTGCAGTTTTCATCCCGATGATCAGGCCTCTCTCTAACTCGCTTAACTGTGAGAAATGTCTTCTAGCACGTTTACCTGTCATGTTTTGCTTACCAAAGTTTTCCTACAATCGGCGGGTAATCGTCACGTTTATGAATATTCGAATTTGTGCTGGCTTATATAGAACCCTCTTCCTGATTGTAGCGCCACCTCGGCGTGTATGAGCATGCGTATTGGTACAAAACTTGGATCATTTGCATATCACATTAGGCTGTACTTATTTGCAAAGTTTCGCGACTGTACTTGGGTCGCTATTTTCAATGTTCCTGAGTGTATTTAAAATGTTTTTTTTTTAAAAAAGTACATTTTTCACACTTTGACAAAATAAGACGTACTGAAATTTTAAGCTTAATGAAGATGATCAGGTCGCGTACAAGGCAATTTAAAACCAGTAACGAGCTCGCTTTAAATCTTACCCACATCACCAGGGATGTCTTAAGGCATGGGCCCGGTTCGAATCTTCCCACATTGGTGACCCTGAACTGAAGTAAAAAATGCAACTTTCGTGGCGCCATCTACCGCAAGAAAAATTTAAAAAAATAAACAAAATAATAATAAGTAAGAAGAGAGAGTAAAATAAATAAGAATAAAAAATAGTGAAAGAGAATAGAATAAATAAATAAAACACGCTCTCTCTGAAACAAATGATAGATCATCTTTATCTCATCTCAGCAAGAAAAATAAGATTAATAAGAAGAAGAAGAATAAATAATAAAAAAATGAGAGAGAATAAAATAAATAAGCATGCTCTCTCCGTAACAAACGAATGGAAAAAAAATCGTTCGCCTATCCATCTCACTGGTGGGAGAGTAGTGTAGCGGTATTTAAATAAAAAATCAGAACTTTGTCATCACACGAAGACGATCGTTTTTGGCGTGATCGATAAAGTACTGGCGTTCGGAACGGAAGGTGCCCGGTTCAAATCTTCCCACAGCTTCAAGAAGTCTTAAAACTTCCATGCATACCAGCAGTATTGAAATACATTTTGCTCTAAGGACATATTTTAATTATTTCATTTTCATTTCTTTTTAGGAAGAAAATAGATATCATGAAGACATATTCGGCATCACACTGAAAACAGCCGAAGTTACCCACAGAGGTCGAGTTGAAGCTAAAAATCGTCAGAGTACGTCTTCAAGCTGAAGGAAAACGAGACACAGAACAAAAAGGACCGACACAAATCATACCTGTACAAAAGATAAAGTTTGTTTCCCCCGCTTGAATCACCTTAGATCTCATTTCTATCTTAGTCCATACACTTCCCATAGATATCCATTGTAACCTGAAAAAATGTTCACTGGTTTTCTTATTGAACATTTTGCAAGAGAAGTGGATGTCTATGCAAGTTATGTGTTGTATGGGAGATTAATATAATCTGAGATTAAAACAATTTATATCGAATTAGTTTTCCCAGTTACAAATGATGTTTGTACATATTCCCATTTTTGCATCACACTTCTCCTGGACCAATAAATGATTCCATTTAAATACTTATTGATATTTAATTACTGAAATATATTGTATGAAACTCTTATCGGTTAGTGTATTTTTCCCCTTTTAAAGAGCCTATTTTAAAAATTAATGTAATATATTTTTATCTATACGTTTAATATTATAAAGCAAAAATTATGCATGTAATAAAATTAATGAATGCATTAATTTCTGTTGTCTTCAAAATGTAAAGATAAAAACTCTAAGATAGTTCTTTATGAAATTATTTAAAATCATTACACAAAAAAATACGAGCAAAAATTACCTATTTACATAATATTGGAAGCAATTATAGGACACATGTATATTGTAATTCTTTAAAAATATATACACAAAAAACAAAACAAAAAAAACTGTTGTGCAAAACAGTTTTTTCCAATTCGCCTTTTAATACAACTCAAATAGTTTTTTTTATGAAATCAAAACTGATGCTTACAATATATAAACACAACAAAAATATACAATGAAACAAAAGCCTAGTTTTATTTTTTTTAAACAGTTTATGTTAAAACAGCAAAAGCTCTTTAACAATGTTTTTTTTTCTGCATACTTTTAATTATTTTATATACCTATTGTTTAACAAAGAGAGAGAGAAGTATGCTTAACTTTCAACTAACATCAAATAGAAAACAAGCAACTTAAAAAAAGAAATTTAAAGTAAATTCCTACTTTGGTGACGCCATCTGTTGCAACTAGTTGTGAATTCATTAAAAATAACGCAGAATAAATTTTAAATTAAAAAATAAAAATTAATGATTTGAAAACTGTATTTCCATCCACTACAAGTTTTAAAAAATGCATTTGAACTTGAAATTTTGAACAAGATATATAAGTAAATAAGTATATAAGGGAAAGCATTAACTATATAATAGTAGGAATTGTGTGAAATAAATATATATAAGATATTTAAAAAAATATTTTTTACAAATTTGTGAATATGTCTAATTTATATTAGTTAGCAATCAATAACCATGTTGAACAAAAAATACGTAGTATGATATACTATGAATAATTATAATTTCAAACATTACAGATGATGAACAAACTTGATTAATAGGAAAATGGATAAATTTCAAGAAAGATAACTGTTAAATTTATATATATATATATCCCATTTGAATCTCAATTTTATCTAAAAAAAATAATAATGGTAGGCAATTTTCAGCTTAGTCCTACTTGTGTGATTTCACATTTGAATATAGACCTATATATTATAGTTTCTTCCTTTTCTAAATTTAAAACATGCATATTTTTTTCTTAAAATCAGATTACAATTTCAAATTTATTTTCTCATTTTTCTATTAACATTCTGTTAAATTATATAAAAACATTTGCCAAAATCCATCTACCAATAATTTCAATTATAAAAGTAGCTAATTTTTTTAAAGAATTTGTCATTGACATTGCAGTTATATAAATTTTTTTAGTTAAATAAATGTTTGAATCATTAAGAATGACAAGGCAAAATAATTACTTAAAATAAATCCTATGCAATGCCTTTTGAATTAACAATCGATCGATGAGACTACTACTATTACCTTTTTTTGCAGATATGATGGATAAATAATATATGTATGTTAAGTGGAAAAACATTAAAAACATATACCAAATGTTTTTAAGGTGATATGTGTGTGAAATTTATAATTATGGTATATTTCTTGGATAACTCCAATACTTTCCCCATATAATACATGCTTACAGCAGATAACCTTTTGCAGCTGCAAGAAATTCATAAACTTCAAGCAGATATTTAAATACATCAAGTGGAAGCACATGATTGTATGGGATTTTTCTTCATAAAAATGTGTTTCTATAAAGATATGCAGTTATTGAAATACATAGATTTGTCTCTAATATATGTAATCCATTATTATATTATTACTATACATACAAGAATATTTAATATATATATCAAACTCATTCTCAATTGACTTAGAAACCTATTTATTTTTTCCACTTCCCATTTATTTTTTTTCCCCAATAACAAAAGTAGTGAAACTAATACAAATATTTATGTATAATTTTGGAATATAATTGTACTAGATTGATATCAAAAGAGACCAATAAATATTTTAATTTTTTATCTTTTAATTTCAGCTCACATTACTTTTCTGTGAATGCTCTTTATGTACAGTTCTATGCCTGACGAGTATATACCGTATCTACATATCATATAATATGTGAATACTTTTCTTATCGTATTAAATACAAATGCTGAATGTAAAACACAGTTATACATACTTAATGTCATCATTGTTGTGTATGAATCCAAAATGCTTAAATTTTGAAACTAATAAATTTATGTGATACAAATGATATGCAAATAAAACTTGTGTGTGTACATTCATTTACACAATCAATTATTTTATACTGCTAAGTAAAATGACACTAAATATGCAAAACTATTAAGAATCAAGAGAATAATTAATGTTTTGCATTAATATCTTACAGCTATTCAATAAAATTTTGTACTGGACTTCAGAATCTTGATATTTTAAAGAAGTTCAATCACAACACACACACAATGCTACTCTTAAAGTATTGATGTACGTATAGCAAGAATATAAAATTAAATTGCTATGAATGGTCAGAATGCAATCATTTTTACATGTGTAGGCATAGATATTAATTTTATGGAAACATTTTTACATAATCAACGATGCATATATGTATTTTTCTTTTATTTAGAGTCAATATAAAATTATGTTAAATAGAAAAAATATTAAAAGCAAATCTTGATGAGATATGTATTTCATTAAATTCATTTAAAAAAAGGTCAACAGGAAAATATTCTCAATAATAATGACTAAAATTTTTACACTGTCTTGCAATCATACATAAGTTTTATCATTTGGTTATGATAATTAAGAACTCATACATACATATTTTAATATATCAAAGATAATACCTTTTCTCTATCATTATTCATTTTATTAACATCAAATCTGAATTACACAATATTATTTATAATTTAGTCATTCCTCATCAAGTTTGATATGACTTTTTCTTTTGATAATCTTACTTTAACTAAGTTCCAGTTTTACTGCTAAGTAAATTTCTAGGAAAGTTTGCAACTTAGAATAAACTTAAAATTTCACATCAATGTGGTATCTTACATTTAAGAAAGATGATAATTATGTATGTGTGTGTGCGCTTAAACATATTTCATATCCATTCTTATATAGAATACAGTAACATCTATTCTTATAAAGGATTCCAAATGTATAATAAATATAAAACATTTACGAACTCACAGTTACTCAATTTATTCCATTTTAGTATTTACTGAATACATCCATAAAATTTTCTGAATAGAAAAAAATCTAATGAATTTCAAAACATTTATGATTACATTTTGTGAATAAATTCTTAAGATTCCCTTTGTATGGAATGTAGCAGGTTTCTCAAAGATAGCAGTTTCCATTTTAAATTTGAATGTGCGCAAAAGATTTTATTAACAACTTAATGAAAATTAAAATTCAGCAAGGAAGAATCTAAACTTGTTTTTTTTTATTGCTGTAAAGAGCTAGATTGATCATTTTATTATATTTCTCATTGTTCCATAATTAAATGTTCTTTATTAATGTTATTCTGTACACTGAGTCATGAATTTAAAAAAATTTGGTAACAACTTAACGTACTGGTATTTAAAATGAAATTGATTTCAAATTTATAAAAATTCCGTAATAAAATTAATGCAACTTACAGCACATATCTTTCAAAAAGAGAATCTAAAAAAACTACACAATAGCTTCTGGTATAATCATTTTGTAAAATAGAAAAATCTATACTTTTACCAAACCTTTTCTAATTGAATTACTTGAAAAAATCTTAACCATCAACTTGGCTTTCATGTGTTTTTTTTTCTTTTCAATGATTTATTTTCCACATGTACATTTAGTGACTGTGGAAGACAGAATAATTATTCAAACTATCTAATAAAATTTTACTGCGCCAAAAACTATGAAAAATAAAAAAAAAAAACAATTTAAAAACAGAATAAATTGAAAAACAAATGCTGTATTTAAATTTTTAAAATTAATATTCATCTTAGTTAACATAAAAAGTTAAGTATTACTATTGTACTTAATTAAAATAAATTGTAAGAATCAAGATATTTATATATATTCAAATATTCAAACAACACTTGAGAAGAATCAGCACTTAATTCGCTATTACAAACACATTTATTGAAAATACTTACTAAGAGGTGCAATTGAGAATAATTTTTTCAGTAATCAGATATTTTTAAGTTAGTACTGAAAATAACACTTATCCCATCCCACCCATTGAGTATAGTGGTTAGCAACGCTGACTGCTGTGCCGTTGGGCCTGGGTTCGAATCCCAGAGAAGACATGGATGTTTGTAAATGTATAGTGTCTTCGTGGCATGGGGGTACTTTAAATAGCCATCGAGCCGCAAATCCTCTCGTGAGGTTGGTGGAAAGGGAAGAGAGGTGGGAGGCCCCTGACCACCCCCAGGGGTGTTCTCCCTCAAAACTGGGGTGATACCAAGCTAAATCCTTCTGTCACCTGTATGGTGCTCAAAGCTACGGCTAACGACAGGCGTCACTTAACCCTTCGTCATGATGAATTTCGTGGCCCTTGATCTGGCCTTTGCCGATCTGGGGACATTAGTAACAACAACAAGACATTTATACAATCTAAATTCCAATTAATTAAGAAAAATCCTCAATAAAACTTAAAAATATTCAATGTTATTGTTTGATGACATTTGTTCTCACATTATTAAAAATATTATGCAATAAGTTCTACATATAAAAAAGTATTGCACTGTATAATAAATCACAGCAATATTTAGCATCTGATGAGAACTTGAATTAAAATCAAAATTTGGTAGCAAGAGATGCTACTAGACGGTGTTACCACCGAAATGACTCACTCTTGGGGAACTTGTCATGTCTGAAAAGGCTTGTATATCAAAATGCAGCCCATTTGAAGACAAATAATAATTAAAAAAATATATTACATAATTCAGTCATACTGCAGTGACATTTTAAAACAATTAAGCGAATAATTTTAAGACAATTGTAAAAATACAAATGGAAAATACAAAAAATCATACATTTAATAGTTACACCTAGAATAAAAAATTCTTTGAATACAAAAAAGATAATTTTAAAACCTCTGTTCAAAATGACTAATATATAGTTTAAAAAACATAACAGATATAAATAAATATTAAAATTAGCTCTTTTAGCAAAAATATTAAATTCGTAACTGAACTGCACTTTCAATGTTCAATGCATTTAAGAGTTTCTCAGTAAAATCTGGATCCAACAAAATTTCTTCTAAATTCCATCTTTGCCAAGTTTTGCCAGATGAATTTACAATAAGATAAAAGTTATCATGAAGATCACTTTCAGGCTGCAAAACAATATGATAGACACCTGAATTTTTTTTCAAATACTCTATAACTTCTTCTCTGTTATTTTCAATTACCTCTTTAAGAGAATCTGTTCTTACAGGAATCTTTAGCGGATAACCTTCTTCAAAGTAACCATCTAAATTTGTCTCAGAAAACGCTTTTTTCGTAAAATTTTTGGTCTCATAGTTTATACCAAGGTAAAAAATATTGCGACTTATTGCCAAATAAGAAAGTGTTTGGAGTGACAACTCTTGAAGGTTTCTAGATATAAATCCATCGCAACCTTCAGTACATATTCCAATAGAATCGCTCACCTTCTTCACATAAAATTCCAAAAACTTCAGGATAAACTCACAGGGAGAGCACTTTTCAGAACATTTACATTCTTCATTGTTAGATGCACTACAACAATATATATTAGAATGTAGCAAAAAGTGTGAAAAAATTCTCTCAAAGCAACTGCAACATGCTGACGTTTTGTCTGTAGAACAAAGATTCAACCTTGCTTTGGAAATCCATTCTAACAGTATGATTTGTGATAAATATCTACATTTGCAAGTTTCTAGTGGACCAGATAAATCACATTTCAAAATTCCAGATGTAATACTTAATTCTATATCTGAATCTATATCTTCTAGGAAACTGTTTTTGCTACTTTTTGAAAGATTTGCAAGTTGCTTCATTTTAACAAGAATGTCACTAAGAATCCAAGGAAAACTCATACCAATTTTTGTCTTTTTGCTATATACAACCATATACCATGCTGATGCTCTTCGGTATTTTCTCACAATGCTTTCTTTTTCACTCAGGTTATTTTCTTCAATTTCTTGTTGCATTTCTTTGTAAAAAATATACTTGAATGTTTGTGTAATATTCCTCATGTACGATATAATAACCTTGATAGCATCTGATTTTTCCTGACGCCACTTTTTAAATAATTTGAATTCAAAAAAACCACTGAAAGCTTCTGCTTCACTATAGATATTATAGCGCCTCAAAACTTCAGAAATCATTTTATTGTACTTTAGTTTGTGCTTTTCAGCTGAGGACTCATATAATTCCCATCCTGGATAACATAAATCTGGATCAAAGGACACAGTCTCTATTTCGGTTAAATCAATTTTGCTCGAGCAAGCATCTAAAACTCTAGATGCACGATACAGAGATCCAAGAGCTCTTTTAGAATAATAAGTGTTAGCTGACAAACCTTTTTGCATAAAATCTGGATACTGGTCAGGTCTTTCAGACTTTTTCAAATACTTTGTTGTACCATGTTTAGCAAAGTCTAACACATAAGGATACTGTTTAGCAATATTCATGCATTTTTTAGAAAAAATGCCATTCTCTGATTTATCAGCCCACATCAAATGTGCATGAGCAAAAGAACCAATGCAATCATTTTTAATGTAATGACAGAAAAAATCCACCATGTCATTCAACTGAAAAGAAAAAAAAATCAATATTAATAAAAAACCTTATTTTACACGAAACTAAATATATTTCAGTCACACCTAACAAGTGTTTCCGTGTTTCAACCATGAGAAACTTTGCAATATTATTCAATTTTTGTAATATTTAAAAGTAATATATTGTATTATTACTTACTAGTATAATTTCGCTTACCTGAAAGAATTTATTTTAATTACATTTATAAAACACTAATAAATTGCATATTGTAACTATTATTTAAAAATTCAAGATTCAACTATAGTTATGAATGGTTTTCTTAGCAATGTTATACACCAGCTGTTCTTAAACAGTGGTCTGTGGACTGCTGGGGGTCCACAGTGCCTTTCTAGGGGGTCCATGAAGATCTAATCTAATGTTGATTTCTCTCTCTTACAGACGCTGAAAGACGTAGAAAAATTGAAAGATGTATCAACCTAGACTTGATCCCTTTATTGTCTCTGATAAAAATATTTACTATAATATGTACTTCGATCATGAATATTAATTCAGTATTTTTATTGTTTGTGACTACATAGCCATTGATAAAACGTAATATTTTCAAAAAATATATAGTAGACACACATGGGCAAAGATTAAGAACTGAATTCCAAAAGCGAGCCAATACCATAATGATTGCATCCATCTCGATTTCTTAATTGAATGGCACCTGTATTCTTTATTTATTTGTATCTACATTATTTATTTATTTGAAATTAGTATTCTGTAATATTTTAATGTTTTTGATACATATATAATTAGAGGTTTACAGTTTTCTTAAAAGAAAATAAAAGAATTGTTAAAAAAAAGTCTGTATATAAATAGCAGAGGCTGTCTTAGGATTATTGAGGAACTTTTAAATTACTAAGCTATGAGTTGAAAGTCAGGGAAGGGGGGGTTGGGGGAGGGGCACTATGTTAGGTTGATACATAAAGGGGGGCCATGGTGATCAAAAGTTTAAAAGCTGCTGTTATACACAACAAAAAGAATGGGAAATTGTTCATATCTTACAATTCTTTTTTACAAAACATAAAGTTCATATAGATTAATAATTTGTTAGTGTATGAAATAATACCCTTTTTGATGCTGTCTTTGTTCATCAATAGATCTCAAAAGTGATTTACAAAGTAACTATTTACAATTTAAAAGTACAGTATAATTCCTTTTTTTCCCTCAATTATACCAAATTAATGTTATAATATTCAACTAGTATTCAGTAACTTAAAACTTCATCTTGCATAAATAAAATGAAACAAAAACTTCAAACATAATCTTGCTTTTTTTTTCTGAGCCTAGGATCTGCTTTCAATTATCACATTAATGCTGAAAAGTCATAGAAAAATATTTGGTAGGATCAAAACATTAAGTGACTACAGTCACTCATGACAACCAAAGCATAGAGTTAAAGTAACATAATTTGACTACCATTCCTTTCTTCTGTGCACAGGATAGTTTTGTCCATGTCATGTAATTAAACTAACTGCCCAGAGATATTTGGTTCTGAGATTATCATACTTTCTGGACAACGTAAGACTCAGCTTTTCCAGAACAATGCTGCAACACTAAATTTTGCCATTATATTGCATTTGAGTAAAACATCTGCAAATACTTTGGGAATGCTGAAGAAGATGTATGGCTATTCTACAATGCCCAGATAAAGAGTATGCAAGTTATATCAGCATTTTAAAGAAGGTCGAGAATCCAAGCCCAAAGAAAGGGATGATAAAGGCATTTTTCTATTCTGAAAGAATAGTTAAGTCGGAATTTATTCCTGCAGGCAGAACAATAAACAAGGAGCAATACCTAGACATTTTACTTCATTTGAGGGAGGTCTATTGATTGTAATTTCTATTCATTGTGGGAAAATGGACAATACATTCTACATGATAATGCACTTGCACATCAGTCTTAAATGGTAACAGAGTTTCTCGCTAAAACCGATACTAAAGTGATACCATGGCCCACAAATTCACCAGACTTAGACCCTGTGACTTTTTATTTCAATCATTGAAAATAAACCTGCACGGAGTGATGTTTAGTGTCAGCAGCTGAGGTTAAGAAATATCACAGGAAGCCTTACAAGTGATTGCAAACGATGGCTTCCAGCAATGATTCAAGAGATTATACAAGCACTAGCAAAAGTGTATTGCCACCCAAGGAGATTATTTTTAAAGTGGTTGTATGTTGGCATTTTAAAATCATCAAAAAGACATTTACTAGATATTCCTACCTCCCATCTAGTATCATGGTTAATGGTGCTGACTGCTGTGCGGTAGGACCTGGGTTCGAAACCTGGATGTTAGTAAATGCATGGGAGCACTCTACATATTCGCTGAGCTTCGAGTTTTAAGTCCTCTCATGAGGTCAATGTAAGGGGAAGAGAAGTGGGAGGCCCTGACCCCTCTCCAGAATGTTCTCCCTCAAAATTAAGGTGGAACCAAGCTAAATCGCATGGTCATCTGCATAATGCTCAAAACTACAGCCAAGAACAGGCATAAAACTAGCCCCTTACATTGATGAATTTCATAGGCCTCAATCTGACACTCTCAATCAGATGCATTAGCAACAACAACACGGTTTTTCCCGAACTTTTGGATCCTACACAGATATCGTGCAAAACAGGTTCACCGTACAGTATTCAGCCAATATATACATGAAATTAAATTTTAAAATAATGAATTTTTATATTTGTAGATGTTTATTAATATTAAACACTTTGTATGGTTTTTTAAGAATAAATAAACAAATTACTATTCAGGAACTCTATTTCAGGAATAAATAAATTACTCTTCATAACACAATTAGTAACTTATAAGATTGTAACTAATTTTTAACTATATTGTAACAATTTTATTTGATTTTTTTACTAATGTAGATCTCTTAAGTGACACGAAAATTACCAGTGACAGACCTCAGTCAAGTGGTGCAGATGACATTCGATATGGCACCACTTGCTCCAAACCTACTATGCCAACATACGAACTTTTCAACTTGACAGATTTAATGTACATTGGTTCATTTACATAGAAAGTCTCAGTGGCATCGAGATTTGAACCCTTTACTTGACAACACCCCCCATAAGTTTGTGACCATTACCAGTCATACCACATACGATTAAGAAATTCATACAACATTTACATTCAAAACACTTTAAAGTAGATAATTTTATTAAATAACTATAATTAATTTTTTTCTGCAGTGGGGATAAATAAATATCTTTCAAGCTAACACAATACAACTTAAATTTAACTTTAAAAAATATTTTCCATTTTTGAGAATTAATAAACTACAATGAATTTGAATAATATTTTTTGTATTCAACATTTAAAAATGAGAAACTTAGTTTTACACAAATGATTAGTAATAATTAAATTTTAATAAATGCTATGGCCTATTGCGTCAAGAATCTAAAATCCAATTTTTTAAACAGAACAAAATTCAGTCCAATAGTATAAAGCATAAGTACATAGGAATTCAACTAAATTAAGTGCATAGTCAATTTGTAAAATTTTATCCTTCTAAAATTACATATAATATTTTATTTCATTACTAGGGTTTTTTTTTTTTTCATTCTTCTTTATAAACGTTTTTTTTTTCTCTTATTTCCATTTAAGCTGTTACATTTCACAGTCAACAAAAGAATTAAGAATTAATATAATTACCCCTATGTTATTCAAACTGGACTTTTCCTCATATGTAGGATAATCCATGGCTGGATAATTTTGTTTAAATATTAAATCTTCATGCCATAGAACAACACACTCATCTCCATCTAAGTCAGATCCTAAATACAGTAAATTCAATTTTTGAAACAAAAATTGAGGCATAATATATTTCAGATTTTATATCCATTTACTTGAAGAATACAAAAGTAAACATGTAAGCGACATAACAATGCTCACAAAAATAATTTAAAAGTTATTCTAGTTCCATACAGTCATGTGATGGATTATTGAAAGATTGAAGATTAGATTAGAGATAATGCAGTAATGAATTGTTTTACCTTTACTGATAAATGAAACTTTAAGCTTATAAACATCAGTTAATAGTAATGATGTGAACACAAATTCATATAAGTATATGCACATACGCAAGGAAATTATACATTTTACATTAATATAAATAAAAAGCATAGCTACTTAAATTTATAGCAATTTTGAAATTATATTTAAGAATTCAAGATATTCAGTTTAATGCTAACTTTGGAATTTAAAGTGTAAATATATAGCAATATTAAGGGAATATGGTACAATTTATTCAAAAAATCTTTGATTTAATGGTTTTTAACCATTTTTTTTTTGCTTGTAACCAATGTATATGGATTACTTAAAACAGATTTTGTTCTCAAAATACTACAAAATACTAATTATTCAATTTTTAAAAGAAAAAGTTTTAAAATTTATGAAGGGATTTTAAAATGCTCTACTCCTACAGTAATTGACATACACACATGAAATTTGATTTACGAAAATGTCAAGCTATGTATAACAAAAGTTGGTAAGAGTTTATTGCTAGTATGATTGATATACATGCGATATATTTTTTTTAATGCTTATTGAAAATTCCTTGAAAAATGTGTTAATTCTAAATCCAACTATTTTTTAAAAAATAAGTAATGCTTTGATTCAAAAATGCATACCAACTTTACATGTACTATTAGCAGTAGGAAAAAAAATTTCAAAGCATTAGATACAGTAAAAAAAAAACCCTCATCATTTGAAATGACGATAAATTTGTTGTTTTTTTATTATGAAATAAATACATTTAAAGTTTTTATTTGCCTTTGGGATATGAATAAAACAAACATAAAAGTTAACCAACTCTGAATATTTTAAGCTAAGAGCTTCCAAATTTTGTAAGATTATAGAAAGTTATATAAAATATAATTTAGGCTACAAAAATTTTTTTGAAGTTTTCCCCGATTTTTGTTGATTGAATTGTATTGTGTCCCCTTAAAACAAAAATTCTTGTGAAGTGGAAGAAATGATACTCAAAATAATGATTTTTCTAACCAAACATTATCACAGAAAAAATTCCTATTTTGGTTCACTAAAATTAATGCAATGGAAAGCAGACAGTAGTATACTTTAAATCAGCGATACTCAACCTGCAGCCCACCAGTATTTTGAGTGGCCCAGTCATGGCCCATTGCACTAAGAAATTCAATTATTGAAGAACAATGTACAAAAAATTTAACAGGAAATTCTATCAATCAAGCAATCAAATATATCAATTTTTTTTTTAATAGTAGAAAGAAAGCAAGAGGCTCGGTCATAGATAAAAGAAAATAGAAATTATCCCATAACTCAGTAAAAATTTATAAAAATAAATGCTTCAGTGTGTGTGTTTGATATAAAAGTTAATATAGTATTAAAATAGAAGCTAAAAATGAGTTTTAATATTTTGATCAATTCTGTTTCTTAAAGTTGCTTTGGTTTTACATAATGCACTTTTACCATTATCTGCATGAAATAACTATCATGTGTATGTGGCTCGCATGAAATACCTATCATGTGTATGCGGCCTGGCAGGAAAAAAGGTTGAGTACCCCTGCTTTGAACACTTAGTAAAAACATAAATAATACATATAAATTACTTAAAATTAATAATGTAATATACATAAATTTGTGGCATATACAAGGGGGGGGATCTAAGGAGACTGGAATCTTTTTCATAATTATGAAGTTGATTCTTAAAAAAGGATTTCCATCCATAGTTAAAAGAGTAAAACACTTGATCTCACCACCACAATATATAAATAAATGTCACTAATACATTTGTATACAATAGTGACATGCAAAATTTTATGTGTGCATGTTTATACAGAAAGAGATATCTAATATCATAAATTGATTAAATGAAAACAATTAAGGTTCCTATAAGAAACAATTACTTCTAGAGAGCAATTCTATCAATAACTTAAAAAATCCACAAAACATGTCATTCAAGAAATAAAACATAAAATTTAGTCATTAACACAGAAATATACATAAAAAGTTCTGACATTATTAAATAATTTTAGTTCATTATTAAATGAATAAAATAATTTCCACACAATTAAACAAATTTTACATAACATAAAATAGTATGAAAACTCTTTTTATTATCATAATCTTATTTAAAATACATTAGTAAAATATTACATACACGAAAAAAATCTTTCAAAATTTCCTGCTTAAAAAATATTTAAAACAGTTAATTTTGCATTTATACATATAACTCACTAATAATAATTTATAGCTTTATAATTCTGATAGATTATGTTCAATGTAATTTGAAACAATGTAGCACAATAATCTTAAGTAATTCATTCAAGTTTCTAAGCTGACAATGAGATTATGTAACTGACACACTAGAATCACTGCATCTTTTGAATCATATAACATGAACTTTTTTTTCACTGGAAAATTGACTTAAAATTCAAATGTCTCATGATTCAATAGTAATTTATGACTTAAAAATTATTCTCCACTTAAAACCCTCCCATAAAATTGTTGTACATTTCAAAGTCTGAAATATATTGTATATATAGCAGACTACAACTTAGGACTAAAAATTTTGATACTTACTTATTATACCATTAACTAATTTTGCCAAATCAAAAAAACTTAACCAAATGATGTAATCATTTCTGTATATGTGCCGAAACAAATTTATGTGTATGCTTTTTCTGGATTACTACATCGACCAATAACTTGACATAAATTTAAAACAATTTAAGTATTGAAAATATGCACATATACTAACAACTATATTACTCAGGATGCTAAAACACCATAATTGCATTTAAAATTGTGATAAATGTATCTTAGTCATGAAGACAGAGACATATCAGTTGATAGATATAGAAAATTTAAATGTTGTTGTGAAGATCCATGATGTTTCTTGCTTTGCAAAAACCAAATAGTATTTTGGGTATTTATGTATTCAACCACATTTTTGGAAATACTCACTACCTTCTCTTCTACAGAAAATAGATTGCAAATCTCAATCATTTTTCACAACAAAATAAAGGAAGAATATTGTATAATTATAAACAATGTTATTATTTTCGGACATGAATGATCAAGAATGTGTTGGAGCGTGCTTGGGAATTATATAACCCATAAAATAAAGGTTATTACTTTTGAGCAGATACAAACAAGATTGTTGCATTTGAACATATGTCACTACTGGCTGTATATTATAGTAATTTGTAATGTTTCTTTATTTGACAAAATTGGTTGGCTATATATTATGTAAGAACCAAAATTTTAAACCACAAAACCACAATATAATAAGAATGAAATCTCAGTGATATCACACTCTTTATTACTAATATATTAACCCAATATTATTACTTTGACAATTTTAAATAACTATCTTAGGTAAAACTGGCACTTCAGCTCACAATTCCCTAACTACCTGTTCATGATTCTACACACACCACAATATAATTCATGTACTAGAGTAGAAATAAAAAAATGAGGTAGTAGGTCAGGAGTCAACCAAATGAGGTCCAAAATCTTAAAATCCACTGCTAACAAGGCATTGTATTATTTTAATGCAAAAAAAAAAATGAACAAATTAAATTTCTTGTTGCTTTGTAACTTCTCAGAATATAAGAAAAAATGCATGTGTGAGCAGAAAAAAAATGCATAGTTAACTATACTATACTATTATTATATTGCTTCATACATTACAGAACAAGAGTAAGACAATGGTAACTTGCAACTTTTATAAATTTAAAATCTAGATAGTGATGGCTTTTATGCATGCTAAGAATGTTCCAGTCCATTAGAAAGTTCTAATAGACTGGGTAAATAGTAAAGTGAATGAATATTCTAGAAATAACCAAGAAACAAAGACAAAAAAAATTTGAAATAAATTGCTTTCACACTGAGCACCTTCTTTTCAGGCAGATATTACACCTCAAAGCTATAGACACAACAGCAGAATAAAAGTTATACTCTTATATCCTTCTATCATGACAAAGAAATAGAACATTTTTTGCAAATAAGGAATGAAACATAAAACAATTTAAACCAAAATAAATTTTCAAGAACTAGATTAATAAGAACTAGATTTGCACTTTACTGTAATTTTTTTCACATGACATCAACTTATATCCAATAGTTTATGAATATTCTTAATATTATCATGAAATGTTTTCTTTAAAAAAAATATAATGGTTTAATCTTCATGAACATGTTTATTTACTTAAATTAAAAATAGATTAATCAAGAAAAGTCGGATGAGTAAAAAAGAAATTCAAAAGGAAAATTTAAAGTTTATATAATCATGCTAAATTTATATCTTGGTATAAAATATAAATCTCAATACCAGCCATTTCATCAGGATGAGGTCTTTTGCCCTGCTGTGGAAAAACAATGCAATCTTTTATGTGATGTAATGCTTCGACATCAACAGCGGTTAATTTCCTCACATCACCAGGATGAAGAGAAGGATTTTTTGTCACTACTACAGGTCCTTTATTACAAAAAAACACATGTCCCTTAGATTTCACAAACGAATTATAAATGTTTTAAGCAAATGTTTAATGTTTAGAAACATAGATCCCTTTTCCTAGTTCATTAATTTCATCTGATAATATTGATATGAACCATACATTACATATAATTTTTGTTATAAATGTATTAATTAGGAGTGACTTTTCAAAAAAATTATAAAATATCATTAAATTTTAAATTAAGAATTATTTTTTGTATAAAAATACAACTCATTTTTATTTGAAAATTTTTATCAGGAATATTAATAACTAGTTTAGTAGTATAATAAATGAATTGAAAGATTTATGCAAACAGCTTTCAAGCGATTTTTTTCTTTATATGATTCCTGAAGATTAATGTAAAGTAAACAAATATAGCTGATAAAAATTACAAAAGGCACAGGTTTAACGATTTAATAAAGATTGTTGAGGTGTATACAATGAAAAAATGCTCAATGTTTAACAAAGTCAGTCTTTTTTACACACATAGCAATTATATAACTGTTGCTAAGTTATACAAAGTGAATTTAACAACCACAACTAAAAAGAGTCAGAGAATTAAAAAAATGGGCAATGAATACAAAAGTATGCCCACTAAAGAGATTTCTATCTAATTAAAATCATTCAACATTAAAAAAATTATTTGTTTAATCAATTAATATTTTAATAAACAACATTAAACATATATAAAAACAATATTTCTCTAGCCAATATTTAAATAAATAATAATAATCTCCATTTTTTTCAATGAAAAGAAAGAAAAATTATCTTAATGATTTTATGTCAATATTCTAAACTCTCTGAATTTCTTAATAAAATTTACTCAGATTAATTAAGACCCTTAAAATACAATTGTATACATTTTATCAATTTTCAAAATAATATGTGTGGTCTCAGAGCTTTATTTTATCTAATTTGAAATATTTCCTAAGTTTATTAGCAAGTTGATCATTGCTTCCATGGTCAGATAACTGATTATTAATTGGCAGAAAGTAGAAACTATACCAATTTCTTCCCATGCTTTAAAGTCATTTTTATTTTATCAGCTTAAACAAGATATTCACTCACAAGACTATGATAAAGTTTATAATAGACTTTAAACCAACATCAATTTCAGATAAAAAATATTAAATTGTACATCCAAATTATGCAAATAAAAAGGGAAGAAAAATTGAAATTTAAAACAATAATACACTTTACCTTTCAAAACCTTCAGAGGTGAGTTAGGACAAGTAGTACTAACACTGTATTGGACAAATACTTCACCATATTTTAATGTACGAGTTTCATCTAGTACAGCCAACATATTTCTTCCATACTTTTCTGGAATAGCAATTCTCATACTGGAGCACAAATTTGCTAAAAAAAGTAATGAATGTGTTGTGATTTCAGGCGACTTTTTAAATAAACATTCTTAAAAATTGAGAAAAGTTATCAATTCTAGTTATTTAATTTATTATATTATCATACAATAAAAATATTAAGAAATTTTATGAATGAAAGGCAGAAAATGCAATGTATAATTTATTTTTCCAATAAGGGAAAATAGGAAAGGGGCATAATTACTTAACAATAATAAATAATGCTTCAGTGCTGCTGAACTTTAGAGCTTACCTTCATACAGTAATAAAAAGATTGGATTTTGAACAAAAAAGTACAGGAAAATTTTATTAATATTTCACTTCTTGCATGTCCATTCATTTCGCATTACAAAAACAATTGAAAATATATTTAAATAATACAAATAAGCAGTACAATGTAATTTTTTTTAAATCCTTCACACAAAATCTGAGCCAAACCAAAATGTAAAACAAGACATCAGGATTTTCTTGAGAAAAAATTTAAAAGCATCAATTCTAATGGTATTTGACATAAAAATTCAAGTATTTTACTCTAAACTACAAATTCCAGTATTTATAACCATTTACATAGAAACATTATAAAACAATTTTAGAATTTGTTTAGAATTCACAATGTATTTAAGATTTAAAGTATATTTTATAAATTGACTATATTAAATTAGTTTTCAAAATAAAATGTTGAGCAATTAAATCAAACAGTTTCAAAAAGTTTTCATTAAAAAGCTGCAATTCATTTTTGTCATTTATTTGCAATTCATTCTTTTGCAGGAATGCAAAAAAGAAAATTTCATATTCATCAAAAAGTATATTTATCAAGTTAACTATTAACAAAGTTATCAAGAGTTAATTCATTATGAAATATAAAATTTCATTTTCATTCCATAGGATATGTAAGTGTGTATGACAAACATAAAAAACTAAGAAAAAAACAATCAAATTTTTAACTTCTATAATTCAAAGATTATAAATAATAAAAATCAAAAATAAAATGATTGAATTATTTTTTTTCAAAGTAGAAATTAATTCTTAAACCAAAAAAAGTACAGTTTAATTTTTTTTTCCTTATCATTTACCAAAGCCATAATCGAAAATCTCAACACGTAAAAGGGCAATTAATACTCTGAAACAGGAAACAAAATTATGGAAAAGACAAAATGTTTCCTATAAGTTTCACTCCTTTATATTGATTACAATTTTTCTTAAGGTTGGTTGATTACTTTGGTATTTTGGAATAAACATCGTTTAAAAGAACAAGTGTCTTGGAAAGGAAGTAAACATAAAGACTTTCAAGTTCAATTGCATCAACAATAACCTTTTAACAAGGCTGAGAATTGAGTTATATAATTAGGACTATTAACTGGAAAAAAAGCTAAACACTGCTTCACAAAAATAATTACTTTTTCCTATATTGCACAAATCAAATTTTAATTTCAAGATAACTCTTTATTTTAAGTAATAAATTATTATAATTGGTGTTTTGAGAACATATTTTATTTAATCCTTTTATTACTAGTTGTTAATAAAAGCTAAAGAAATCCCAATACTCAAATAGAAGAGCTTATATTATATATATTTTTACATCATTCATAGAAACAAAATATGCACACAAAAAGTAAATATTTGCATGAGGTAAGACTAAATATTACAACAGTAACAACAACCCACTTTTTTGCCATTTTGTAATGTTAAACTTGTTCCACCTCTCCTCTTTGATTTGCTGTTTCTTCACATACAGCGAAAAATATACACAATACTACTCAAAACAGAGAGCTAATAAGTGTAAGATAGAATATTTTATGCAATATAGAAACATACTTAAAATAATAAACATTTCTCTTTACCAAAGAATTTAATTAAAGTAGCAAGCAGTGAGAGAATTCAAATAATTTGATACAACAAGGTTTGCTGCTCTCAATGGCATAATGGAGTGCTTGGGGATTCAAACCCCTCCCACAGACCAACATTTTAATTTTTAGCATAACGATTACTTCTCAGTGCTTTCATTTATGCTTTTTTTTTTAAATATATACCCTCCCATGAATATAGTGTGTGTATATATCACTAACTGCTTTAATGGCCATTTTGAAGACAAAAAAAAAGGTTTTTTTTCAAGAGTTAATTTGAGTTCATAATTCAGAATTGATTTGTGTAAATTTAATATATATAAATAACTAAGAATTTACACTGAAGAATTAGTTAAAATTCATTTAATCGCATTGTTAGATGTATTGTATAATTACAAGGTGCTTATTATAGTCTTATCATTAGTCTTTATTTATTAATTAGGACCAATGTAGTTTAAATACTTTCATACAAAAAATGAATTCATTCATTTCATATTCAAAAAAAAATCAAAAATTAAAACTGTACTCCATTAGAATGTATGTTTTCCTCTATCTCAAACTCCACCAATCTAACAGGCTCATAGTTGTTCATGAGTTACAAAACAGCTACAATGGACTTTTCAAGAGTTTTTTTCTCTTTTAAAACAAATATATATTTAATAAAGTATGAACAATTGATAAAAACTTACCAGCTAAAGATTTGAAAACTGAAAGTAATAAAGATCTGAAGAATGGCTCTTTAGAGAACAAAATACCAGCTTTCTGAAGATCTTGAAAAGGAAAATATACTCTAATAGTTCTTATTAGCAAAGAAGTAGCTTGACTTTCATTTATTAAGGAATGTAACAGATTCAACATCATAACACTTTGCAAATCCAAAAATGTCTCTTTTTGAATACCCATTTGTTCTAGAATTGTAATGAGATGCTTGTTCAGAAATAGCTTTCCTAAAGGAAAGAAATATAAATATATATATGAAATTAAAAAAAAAACAGTTTTAAAAGATTACTTTTGTGAATTTTTGAATAGCATATTAAAATAACAATTTTTTTTTTAAAAAAATGTATATACCAGTAGAAATAAAAGTTGATATTCATTACAATATTGCCATAAAAATATTAAAAAAATATTTTAGAAAATTTCAGTTTTTCACACAGAAGTAGATTATCATATATTAAATTTTAAAAATTTAATATAATTTAAGCAATAATGCCGAATGTGATTCCACTTGGATTTGGCAATGTTTTTTAGATTTCATAATGCAATTAAAGATTTTATTCTATCAAGCTGTTTACTTTGGTAATACACTGAAATGTGGAATATTATTTTGATAATGTTCTCTATTCCTGTGTGTGATTACTATGTAATATTCAAAATCAGCAGACTCTTTCAAAACACAGTTTTTTATAGAAAAAATATTTCATAGTTGTTATTTAAGAACTTCATGAAGTTTTGCATCCGATATTCACTATGCATTTGTATCATTTTTGTTTTTTAGATTAAGCCTTAAGAAAAAAAATTTTTAACAGTATGATTGAGAAATACATATATATTATTTACGTTATTTAATTTTTTATTATTTTTTTTATGATTTCTGAAGAGCAAGGAAAAGATACCTGTAATAGAATAATGCATTATTAAGATTTGATTTCAAATAACATTGAAAATTCAGTTTGCAAAATTGCCATGCATTTGATTGAGAAGAAAGAATGGACTGATTAATTTACTTTTTATTTGTAAAGCACTTTAATCAGGAACCATGGGAAGAAACTATTCACTAGTTTCACTCCTCCAACTATCTAACAGAAAAGAAAAATATTATGCCACCCAGCATTATGTTTATATCTTAAAAACATCTTAATGCTTTAGCCTATTTCCATGATACCATTTCTCACAATCAATTTTTTCCTGTTTTATTGCCAAGAGTTCAAGGACCCACATATATCTCTAAGGAATAATTCCTCCAATCTATTATCATTTTGATTATCATTTACGAATGCTTTTGATAGAGTTTAATTGATTTTAGCTTTTTACCCCAGCAATTCATAAACTGTAAAGCTGTTGTTAAAGTTAAGCAGCTTCTTATGAATCAGTTTCTTGCATGCTTTTTAAAACTTTTTCAGTCTGTAAAAGTATTGTACTGCCAATAAATGCATTTCCTATTGAAATATAATTTAAATGAATGATAAGATTGCATTCTTGATTTTTCAGGTAGAATGTTGTATCTCAGGAAATAGCTGACAGTTCAGTTTCATTTCAAAGTTCAAGATTCATACTGAATAAGTACTGTACATAAATATACTTTTAGCCAGAAGAGAAAACAGATAGAATGTTAGTTATAGTAGATATTCAAACAAGCTTATTTGATTTGTAATACCAAAATGTGAAAAAAAATAGGTTGCCATAAATAGCACAGCAATTTTTTAAAGAAATAGGTTACCTTAACACATAAAACGTCTGACAATTAATGCAGTTAATCTTTAATCATAAATTGCTGGCATGAGGTTAATATAGCAGTACGATCAAACATTTCTACCAAAAAAGTATAACTAAATTTAATTATTACTTACTTGGTGCACTCGTCTTAACAATTTCTAATAAATCAGATGTTTTACAATTAAATTTGTTCATACTGGGTCTTATTCCAATGACTCTTCCAGGAAGCATTGGATTTTCAACAACCATTCCTTTACAACCTTTGTACCTAATTTGGAATGCTGAGGGTTGATAGCAAGTATCATTGCTTTCATCCAAACCTCGGTTTTTTATTAGAGCTGCTCGAACCTGTAATTCAATAAAATAAAATGCTCTGAAGACATGTATAAAGAATTAAATACATTCAGACAGTTTGAAAATAAACCTCTTAAATTGTTTATGAATTTGCTGATTAATACTCAACACAAATCTAAAATTAAAACATATAAATTACAGTAAAATATTATATATTTAAAAAAAATTTTTAATAATTCTATGTCTTCCAAAAACTGAAATATTTAAAGATATTTTTTTGAAAAATAAGATTTTCATTCAAAAAATGTGATGCTAATTAATATAATGTATTTTGAAAAACATGTGCATATTAAAAATTATTATTTGTAGTGCAATATTGGTTTAAATATTGTACGACCTGCTCATGAAGTAAAAAATTAATGAAATTAAACATTAAAGGTAAACTAAATATAAAAAAATTATTATAATACTTGTATTTTATAGTATAACACAGCTCTTATTTATAACTAACTTCATATATACTAAATTTAAGATTAAATAACATAGACCTATACTTCAGTGTATTTAATCTATACAACAGCAGATCTTCAGAAAATATTAAGTATTACACTAATAAACAAAAATTCCTGGATGTATTTTTTAAACTGAGTGAAATCTCACACATATAATGCTTTTCAATGCTAGCATTAACTTGAAAGTGCCCTAAAAGATCGTAAAAAGTAATAGATTTTTGTGCATCAATATATATATATATTATATACCATCATATATATATAAATATATATATATATGATGTTTATTTATTTATATATATATATATATATAAACATTAAAGTTTGTTAAAAAATAACATTTAATTCACTAAATCCAAATTTTAAAAACTATAAAAAAACAATTATAAAATCTAGTGTATAACATGCACTTCCATATAACACGTACCTATACTTTCAAGGTGCAATTTTTAATTTTTAGGCATATTTGTCAAATAACTCGCACCCCGTTTTTTATGAAGAGACCTGAAATGCACATGCACATTGATCTTATGTTTTAAAGTCATACATTCTAGAAATTATTCCAAGCTTTAGAAAAAAATAGTGTTTTTCTAGAAATGCAACCCTTTAAGTTCACAAAGAATGTCATTTCTTTTAAATAAAGAGTAATCAAGAAGTTGCAGAAGTCCAATTTTTTTTCTATGCTCATCTTTTTTTTAAAAAAAAGCTCTCATTTTTATACTTGGGTATAATGCACACTTGCAAATTTTGATCTTATTTTTTTGTGTTAAAAGTGTGCATGATACACCAAATTTTATAGTAACTGGAGAATAAGATCATCAATAAAATTAAAATTTCTTTTGAAAACTATAACAATAAATTTTAATTTTTCAAACTTACCTCATTTGCTAAACTTTTCGAAACACATCCAATTCCATCAGAGAAGATGTATTTCTTATTCCTTGATTTTATATCTTTTAGAAAAATTTCATTGTTACTACCCAAACAGACTTGAACTCCTTCTTCTGTAGTTGACAAACATTGCCCCATTCTAGCCATGTACTTAGCAACATTTTTTATTGGACTGAAATCTCCCATCCATTGACGAATGGAAGCAGCAGTATTACCATTCATATCAGGAGCATACATCCATAATCCATGCTCACGAAGTTGGCTGGATGAACAAGCTAAAAATTTGTAGTGTCGAGACCCAATTAATAAACCATTTGTCAAGCTTTGGGCAACTACTTCCTCCATAATTTGGTCTCTTCTTGAGTTATATTGTACAGCATATGTCAGTTTTTCAAAATTATCATCTTGGATAGAAATACGCAACATATATTCAATACCAAATTTCCTAATAATTCTATTGTCAAAATGCTCATAAGGTGGAAGAAAAACAACTCTAGATGGAGTGATGATAACACGACGAACATAACACATGCCTTTGGGTAGTGTATTTAATTCAACAAAATCACAGAAATAATTAAATTTACTCAAGAAGGTTGTATGAAAAGTAAATATTATACCCTTATCAACCATACTGGACAAATAAAATAATGTTTTAATAACAGCAGAAGGATTTTTTGATGCACATGATGACAAATCCTTCATTAAATTCCTTATACAATTTGAATCTTTTTGACTATTTAATTTCAATTGATGGAATACAAAATGAGACTTAGAAATGAGAACCTTCCAAGCATATTCACAGTTAAATTGATCAATATAAGAACTTACATTATTTGGGCTTTTACTAATAAGAGGAAATTTTTTTAATTCTTTGAAAGAATCGTAAATTTTTACAGTATTCATTGCGGTTAGACATATTTCAGTTTTTTCAGCCCGTCTGAGAATTAAATGATTTATTAACCAACGTGCCTGAAATTTATCAGTAATTACAAGCTTTAATACTGGAGCTTTACCAATTTTCATACGACTTTCACACAGAGTGTGGTTACAAGCACAACCTAGACTAAAAGTTCTTTCAAATTTATCTGTGCCGTATTCCATTTCTTTTGCCTTAGAAATTCTTCGAGGTTGATTATGAAGGTTTCCAGAATCAGGATAAATCCCAGAAGTTTGTTCCTTTTTAGAATGTGTTACGTAGATCAAAGGTGGATGTTCCATGTGCAAATAAAGCTCAGCTGCTGGTTTAAATGGATCAACATCAGCAATAATCCTTACAAGTGAATCATAGTTTATTTTTACCTTATGACCCATTTCTTCAGTATGCAAACAACTTTTTGTATGTGTATTAGAAATATAAAGAATAAAATGTCGCTGTAAATGTGAAAAAGAGCATAAAATTGAAGACAGAGAACCTTTTGAACAAAAAGAGTAACACTGCACAAAACTCTTCATGCTGGGTATTGTACCAAATGCAAATTCAGAAGCTTTTACAGTACCACAATGATCTTTGAAATTAGCAGAAAAACTATTACATCTATCAGGTAAAAGCCATTGTAAAAATTGATTGTGTTTAGCATTATCACACCAATTCTTACTAATCATTGATCCAAAATTTTCAATATCACTATTTTTTTGCACATTAGAGCAAATAATGGTAAAAGCAATTTCATATAAGTCACAATCATCAATATATTCATCAGCATATTTCTTAATCTTTCCTTTTTCGAAAAAATAAGTGAATTTTTCTGATTTGCAATTTTTGAAAAAAGTTTCAGCTTCAGAAGCAAACTTATCAACTGATCTGCCATCATCCATAAAACAAACAATATATTTTAATTTTATCTCAGACATGATAGTCCATAAAAAGTTATCCACTTCTGAAAATAAATTTTCTCCTCTTTCAACCAGTATCAAATCTAGAGAAAAAAATAAAATATACACATTCTAATTAAACTGATAGCACATACAAAGAACATGAAAAGTAGTTAATATATATATTTTTAAAAACTTGGCTTACAAAAATAAAATATTAAAAAATTATATAATCATTACAAAACAATATACAATAGATAATAAATACAAAAACTTACACACACACATTGTAATACAAATAATTTATGTTCACAATGATATATATTTTTTCTATTAATATATATTTTATTTAAATATCAGATCAAAATATAAGCATATTTTTATAACTTAAATATATACATTTAGGTCAAAGTTAAAATTTGAAGGGAACAAAGGAAGAATTTTTATTCTAAGAATTTTTTGATATATAGTTCATTCTACAGGAAATTTGTCTGCCCTATTTCCAATTGAAATAATTAAATGACTGAAAGAATATAATACTTGGTTAGTAAAAAAATGAAATACTATCAAATAACAAAATTTTGCATAAATTGAATACTTTTTTTTATAAATAATTATTGCAAAGAAATTTCAAATAATTAAATGACTGAAAGAATATAATACTTAGTTAGTAAAAAAATGAAATACTATCAAATAACAAAATTTTGCATAAATTGAATACTTCTTTTTTTTATAAATAATTATTGCAAAGAAATTTCAAATATATTTGTAAAAAATTTTTACAAATATTTCTGTACAAAAACAAATAATCAAAAAAACAAGCATTATCAACTTATTAAAAATTTATGACAAAATTTTAGTTTAATAACATTTATTCAGATTAAAAAGCTTTATTTTCTCATAACAATTTCCAACCTAACATTAATATTTTGCATTATTAGTTCCAATATTATAAATTTCTGTTTTTAATTAGTTAAAAAACTGATATGATTGCTAACTACATTCCTAAACTAGCTCTTAAGATTTAAAAAATTTTATAAATAAAAAATATATTACAATTTTTTTATTATTATTATTATTCTAAACTTGGAGAACATTTTTTAAAAAAAAATGAATACAGCTTCAATTATCATATAAGCAGTTGAAATCTTTAAAAAACATTTTACTTATATCATATTAAGTGAAAGAAATTAAAAGCCCAAAAAATCAAAACCGATTTTTATCAATATATTATATATAGAATATCTTGCTTAACAAGATTCATTCTGCAAAGAGAAAAAAAAAAGTTGAAATGTAATGTATATTTTAAAAAACACCAAAAAAGGTTTTTCATTATATGAAGGTAATCATACAGTAAATTATTCCTAAAATTATACAAAACTATGATCAAAAATAATAAAGTATTAAGTTTAGTTTTCCGAGGTTGAAAGAGAAAACACACACAAAAAAAAAGAAATAAAAATCTATTCTATATTCCAGATTTCAAATCTTTTCTTTGACAACTGTAGATTTCTGTAAAAAAGCATTTTGTATCTGTTATTTTCTTATCAATAAATTAAAAATTAAAACCGAGAATAAAAAATTTGAAAAACAGAGTTATTTACTCATTTATTGGATCTTTATTTAATATCGATAAAAAATAAACTTTTTTTATCCATATTTTTTAAAAAACTGTATTAATGATTTTGGATTATTCTTGTCAGTGTCAAAAAAAATTAAAACAACACTAAGCATGCATTTGTAATACTAAAACTGTTCCATTTGTAAAAAAATTAATATTGATAAAATTATATACAAATGAAAACAAATCATGTTTATATATACTGTATTTTTCCAAAAGTAAGACCTAAATATAACTCTAGCATAATTTTCAAGATGTTTGCAACATAAGTTGTACCCACAAAATATAACTCGGTAGAGATTGTCAGCCCAAAAGGTGCTAGATATTGCTGAATGGTCAATCAAAGTACAGATACAACACATTTAATACTAAACTTGACTGCAAATGATTAAAATGAATATTAAATGTCATGTCTTGCAATGGATGATAGGCAGTTAATTGAATAAGAAATTTAAAGAGAATAACAGTGGCATAACGTACATCACAGTGAAACCCACATCTAACTAATGTCACGTACCACACAAAACCCAATTTTGCTTTTACCTTACTGGGGAATAACATATTAATCTTCATTTAGAATGAATGTAAATAAAAGAATTATTCCAACAAGTACAAGAAAAGAATCCAGGAGTAAAACCTAACAGCTTTCTACTAAGAGATGAAGTTGGATATTCGAATGGTCAAGAAATGGCCATCAGAATATAATAACTAATGGTGTACACACACTACTTTAATGGAGGAAGAGTATATTTTGAAAACATATTGATTATAGTACCAAGGCACTATCTTTATGCAAACAATTAAAAATATCTTGGGTATAGAGGCATATACATCCAAACTCCCACCCTAGTGTACACCACTGATGATAACCTCAGTCAGTAAGTGATTAAGTACATACTAAGAAACATAACAGTAAGACTTATGTGAACAAAAATTATTTACTGAGTTAGAAGGTATCATCTGTGAATGGTTGTTTGAAAGAGTTTGGTTGTTCATGGGCTGATAGCAAAGCATTTGCCCTTGCAATGGACAACAGAGTTATGATTAATCATAAGAACACAGGATAGATGGCTTATTCCAGCAATGAGAACTCTTATAAGTTTTATGATAATGTTTTAGAAGACAACATGGCCATATTAAAATAAATATAAATTATTGTACATTAAAAATCAGACACTTTGAAAATAAGCATAATAACGTCTTTTGCAACAAAAATTAATATAAGAACAGTTCTTATTTTAAGGGAAGTACAATATATATATATACTGCTATATGTCTGAAAAACTCACACAAACAAAAAATGTTTTGAAACCCTGTAAATGAAAAGATTACTACTACATGTTTTTAATATGATCTAACATATTTCAATTGATTTTCCTTTATGTCACATTTTGAAGCAACATCAAAGTTTTTGATGATGTATCTCATATTTTTGAATCTCAATCAAGTGATGCAGATAACATTTGAGATGGTATTCCGCTATCCAAACTTCAACACCACACCAATATAACGACTGTGATCCCTGACAGATTTATTGTTCTATACATGTTTTTGTTCATAAATAAAGCCCTCAATACGACAGGTGGGATCCAGCATATATTTATGCCTTTAATGACGAACAACGAATGTATTATACTGCGAGAAAGAGGATATTACATTAAAAGTCGAATTTCTAAGCAATAATGTCGTCTTTTCCAAAACAAAACGGTATTTCTTTTCCTGAATTCGGTGATGCAAAACAAATTAACTTAAATAATATGAAAATTAGACTGTAACTTCAACATAAAAATTTCATTTCGGTATGTTCGTTATACCACAAATTACAACACTAAGACAAAAATACCATCGCTCATTCATTTGAAAGATTTCTTAGAATAATAAAACATTTTCTTACCTTCTTTACATAAAACTGTATCCAACTTCCACATGAACTCTCTCAACAAACAATTATAAAAGCTTCGTCCTGTTTTATCACAAAATCCTAGAATCCTGACATTCCTAAACTTGCAAACCGAAACCAGCGCGAGTAGTCGAAGTTAAAGTGAGTATATTTTTCTCAAAGCCCCAATTTGGATTTTTAATTAAGGTGAAAAAAATATTTTTAAATATATATATATTATTATTGAGAAATTCGAAAAATATAAAGTTATTCCGAATCAAATTTTATTTAAACTTTAAAAGACTTTTTTGTGATTATTGAGGAATATACTCAACATGGATTCAATAAAAAGAGAAAATGTATATTTTATTTTATATAAAATTTGTGCATTAAAAAGCAAAGAAAAAAATATTGTGATCCCCAAATAAAAACTAGTAGAATGAAATTTGCCTTATTTAAGGTGATTTGGGTGGGGTTAAAAGCTAGTAATTCTCAAAGGAAAATTGACTAACAAGTAATAGTCGCGAATGTGGAGTAACTTCATGGACAGACTATAACTCCAGTAAGTAATCACGTGATTCCAACGTCAATAAATGCACGTGTGAATTCATAGCCTTGATTTTCCTATATGTTTGTTGACGTCGTTCTTGTATCTTAATTCTATCTAATTAAAAATATATGATATCATTGTATTTTTTGTATTATTTTAGAATATATATTTGTTAGGAAATAATCTTAACAACTCTTACATATAATTTTTGCTTTATTCTAATTTATTTATCTAATTAGGTATTGTATACTTCCGACTAGTGTTAGCTGGCATATTTATTTATCCTAGTTCAGTTGGATCCTAGCATTTATTTATATTTCATGGTACACTTACGTATGGCTCTTAGTTATTTTGGTTCTTAATTAATTTAGTAGTTACTTATTGTATAGTTTTGCGTAAGAATGGTTGACAGTATAGAATTAAAAACTACTTTTTTTAAAAATTGTATGATTATCGAATAACATTGATATCATTTCTTTAAAAAGAGCTTACACCTATTATTATACAACACAGTGTCAGTTAGGTGTGAATAATATAAAAAATGTCTGTTTGTAATTTTAATTAATAATTCAAAGTCAGGAGAAAATATTTGTTCTGAATTTTTTCAATTTGATGATGATTTATGGTGGGAATGTTTACAAAAATTAAAGAAATGTTTCTTTGATTTTTACCTTCCACACACAAGGTATCGATTTCTAAATTATTTATAATTATTCTTTGCTGTTAAAATTTAATATCATTTCTTTCTTTAAATTAAAATACAATATTCTTAAAGGGAATGAAACCATTACAAAAGGGGTAACAATTTTTAGAAATGATTACATTTAATTTAATATGTTATTATCTTATTTTTTTGAAGTACATATCAAACTTGCAAAAAAGTTAATTTCTTAAAGCCTGTGTACATAGAACATTAGATAATATGAAAGTTTTAGATAAATGAAGCGAATTATCTTTTGGTAAAAGTGTTTTATTTTACATCTTTTTTTTTTAAACCTTAGCCATGATTTAACTATTTTCTTTTTTTTGCACAAATCCTAAAAAAAGTTTAAATCCTGAAAACTCAGTATTATGCATGTAAAGGTAATTAAGGATGTGAGTATATGATTCATATATATGTCTCCTGTGATGAAAATTGAATTTTTTTACAACTTCATGAATTGCAAATTTTATAATAGTATGGCTTACCAATGGGGAAATTAAACACTTTATGTGAAGCATTATAAGTGTCAGACATTTGAAATAATCCCATAATTTTGGTTTTGATTTATCAATACTATAGGAAGTTCTTAATTTTTCCTTTGTACTTATACACTGGTGCGCAAAAATTAAGGACGAAGTCGAAAAATTAGCATATCAGCTGAACGAAGAGGCAGAGCGGACAGAAAGACCAATCAGGAGATTAAGTAAGGTGATGTACGGTAGCACATGCGCAGATATGCAGGTAGACGTAATGGGGGAGTGTCTGAGTAGTATAAAGCATGTTGCCGGTGTAAGATCAGTATTTCTGGCAAAGAGATTGCACGCCGTATAGCAGTTAAAATCACACCGAGTTGCTGCCTCAGCGAGAAATGGCGAATAATCAATCTGTTAGACGACATCTGGATGCTTTTACCCGATGTCGAAACATTGGGAAGTTGGAGGGAGGGCCGCAGTGTGACAAGTGGGGCTGCAGAGTTCGGAATTGCTCACAGCATCGTTTCACGACTTTGGAGACAATTTCAAACTACAGGAACAGCCAACCTGGGGTTCAGTAGTGGTCGCCCACGAGGAACCACACCCGCAGATGACCGGTACATTGTCTTACAGGCCAGAAGAAACAGGCGGCAGACAGCGGAGAAATCGCTGTGACACACGACACAGGCGACTGGACGACCGATATCGCGTTTTACCGTGGCCAGAAGACTGCACGGTGGTGGTCTGTTTGCACGACGCCCTGTACAGTGTGTACCTTTAACGCCTGCCCATCGGAGAAGGGCGTTCTCTGTGGTGCCGGGAACACCGGAATTGGAGAAACAATTAATGGGGACGAGTACTCTTTACAGATGAGAGCAGATTCAGTTTGAGTAGCGATTATCATCGCATACTCATCTGGAGAGAGCGGGGAAGCCGCAATCATCCCTCGAACATCATTGAAAGGGACAGGTATGGAGGTCGCGGTGTTCTCGTTTGGGGAGGCCTCATGCTTGGTAGTCGTACAGACCTTCACATCTTCGACGCAGGTTCAGTCAACGGGACCCGTTATTGTAACGAGATTCTTCTTCCATATGTGCGTCTTTTTAGAGGCGCTATGGGTCTGCAGTTCCTTTTCATGGACGACAATGCACTATGTCATCGCACAGTAGCTGCGGAACAGCTCTTAGAGAGTGAGGATATTGAACGTTTGGATTGGCCGGCACGATCTCCGGATCTCAATCCCATCGAGCATGTATGGGATTTTCTGGGCAGACGCTTGGCAGCTCGTACCTTACTACCAGTAACGATTCGGGAGCTTCGATTGGCGCTGCAAGACGAATGGACAGCAATGCCTCAACAACTCATTGACACCCTCATTCTCAGTATGGGCAGACGCTGTGAAACCTGCCTAGCAGTCAGGAGATCATATCCCCTACTAAAGACCGGATGTTTCTTGCTGGACACCCATCATAGGGATGTTTCGGCCTTCAGTCGCATTGCGCTCCATGCTACTTTTCAATCAAGCTTCTTTTATCCCTCTGATTTCTCTTTTAGTAAGTGTTGCTTACATATTACACATGTCCTTACGTATTGGGAATCTTACGGTATTAAATGTATTGATTTGGAAAGCTTTTGTACAAAGTTATATTGAAAAAAACCGTCTCGTCCTTAATTTTTTTGAACACCAGTGTATGTTACTAGCTGATAAACCTGTTCTTCATACAGGTGTGAATTTATATATAAATAATGTTATGCTTAAAATTTCTCTCCCCCAGTACTTCATTACTTAGAAATGGTGAATAACAATTTTCTAAAAATATATTATATTTACTCGAGTTTACCTACCTACACTTAAAAATTCAAATGAATATTTTATTTCACTGTGGAACAGTTATTTGTTGAAAATGAATTTTTTTGTTTACACAATGTATTGCGTATAAATACTTCATATATATTTTGTACAATATTATGAAGCATTTAAAGATATTTGAAAATGTTTCTAATAAAATAACATTCCTATATTTGACTGCCTGATTTACTTAGTAATTATCCTTTAAAAAAATGTTTGGACATTTTTTTTTAGAAATGATTGTATAAAGTAATAAAAGAAAATACTATTTCACTATTAAGTTAAAAAAATGAATAATATTAATATATAATTTTTAAGAAATATTCAATGTAATATGAACTTCACCTTTATATCTCGGCTACTAAATATTATGCATGGATATGCGACACTTGGATCACAAATTCAGATTATTAATGCGAGTATGAACTATATTAAAAATTTACATTACAAATTCAATAATTTTTAATTGCCTTTCTTTAAAGTGCTTATAACATGTTGAACAATTTGTTTTAAATAATTGTATAACATTAAGGAATATTTCATCAGAAAAAATGCTATAATTTTCACAAATTCAATTTAATTTCTTATTGAATTGCATACTTCTTTAAGCTATTGTTTATCTCATATTAGATAGAGTTAATATGAAAGTTTTTGATTAACAATAAATATTTAACCTTTGATGAAAATGAATCTTATTTTTATAACACAATGAATTGCAAATAAGATAGAAGCAATTTAATACAATATGGAAATAAATAGTTGCATAAAATTTCCATTCACAATTTCTACTAGTTATGTCTCTTGACCAGATATTTATGATTAGTGTTAAACAATTGAGTTCCATTTTTCATGCAAACTTAAACTTGCTTGGAGAAATGTATTGGCATTTTATTTTTTTATCACTAATATGTATCTAAAGTGTCCTTTTATATATAATTATACTTTTTAAAAAAGAAATTGATCATTATAATACACAAGAGCCCAAAATTTGTCTTCAAAACATATGTCACACAAAAATATCAGTGATTTTGACCAATTAACCTCTTAACAATAAATTTGAAAAAAGATTCTCTGTAATTCTCTTCGATAAATATCATAAAATTGATCAAAGTACTCTTCTTAGGTCAATATTTGCAACAAACTCAATGCAACAAAAATTTATTCAGGACTTATATCATGAGATTTATTTTTGCAAAAGTATAAAATAAATCTAATCTCTATAATGATAAATCTACAAATTGTGCAAATACCAATAAATGCATATTTGTTATACATATGTAGTAAAAAAATTTGTATATGTGTGAGACAGGTTTTTATACCATACAGTCAAACTTTGAAAAACATATGTGTTGAAACCACGCAAATATATTACAATTTTTATTTTTTTCTAAAAGAATTATGAATTCAAAAATGGCTTTTTTTATTTTGGTCATGTAGAAGTGTGTGAGCAGGACTTTTATATTTAATATATGGACACAAATTTATATTCTACTATATACACATTCTAATTTAAAACTATGTTTAGAATGGCGAGGTAAAAATGCCTCTGAAGAAAATCCTCAATTGAATAATTTTTCCTGACATAATGAAAATGAAAATTGTAGGCAATATATATATATAATATATATATATATATATATATATATATATATATATATATATATATATATATATATATATATATATATATATATATATAAGCACATAGCTTACTGCCTACATGCCTAAATTGTGAAAGACTTCGTTCCAAGGACATTTTGAAGAAAATTTTTAATGATAAATGAGAAAAAGAGTTATATTTGCCTTTTTAAGAACTGAAATTAAAATTTTAAATACTCTACTTATTAGAAAAAGAGTGACACAGAATGCTGGATTTCGTTTCACAAATGAAACCGCAGTAAGAATTAGAACAATCCAGTGAAATATTAATCTGTACTTAATTTATAATGAATAGGCCTAAACCAAGGATGGACATTAAGTCAATCGCGGTCGACTGGTGAACCACCAAGGCCTTTTAGAGTGACTACCTGAAGATTAGCATTTAGTAATACGCAAACGAAATTTTCGACTGATTATAACTTCGAATGCAATCTTTAGATGATAATGTTTTATTTTTTAATGTATTCTGAATTGTTTCGGAACAAGTGCACAATTTGATAATATTATATTTATGGTTTTGACGGATCTATTCACGTTCCTTCAAATAATCCTCTTGGGAAATCTTTGGGCTATCAATTCGCGTTATTCACAACCAACCCTTCGGAAGAAGAGAATCGTGGTATTTAAAATAACTTACTATATATAGTCGAAGTTTTCTAGCTTGAATAGAGAGTAGGAGAGGAGTTATACTCGAATCAGGTGAGATTGCTACTGAGGTATCATACTTAAATTATTGTGATTAATAACTCATTAGGAGGAAGTTTTAAAATGACGATCGTTCACTGTGATTGAATTGATATTAGATTAAATCGGATGATAGTCTAGATCCTTTATTAAGGTAAGGAACAAATTTGTAGTCTCCTTATCGTTCGCATTTTACCGTCGTTGTTCCACTTTCGTGGTTAGCATTGAGATATTCTCTTACTATTATTAGTTGAAATTGTGTCTTTTCATTGTGTGGTAAATTAGCAGATTAACTGGATCATGTCGAGTGTTTCTTCTCTACCTCCCCCATATCTAGATGCTCGAGAGAAAGGTGCGAACCTCTCACATGGATATTATTATTATGCTTGTGTATCTTGCATTAAGTTCATTTTAATATATGCATGTAGGTAAATACATATTCCGTATTTTTTATTAAGTTATAATAAATATTGTAGAACTTTTTCTTAGCTCACCACACCTATGCTACTGGGTGGACCGAACACCTTGAAAAAATTAGAAGCAGCCTGTACCCTAGAAAGGTTTGCCCACCACTTGCCTAAGCAATTTAAAGCAAGACTATTATGATTTATGGATTGCATTACTAAGCCTCTCCGAGCTGAATAGGTCCCTAATGCATCAATTATAGGAATAGAATTCGGTATTGAGTCATAAAAGTTGTATTGTATTAATCGGGAATAACAAATTAACCAGTTAACTGTAATTGACGAGTATACTCGTCATGAAGAAGTTGCAGGATTTTGTGTCATAACGAGTATAGTCATGCGTAAAAAGTAGTGACCATTGGCTATTTAAATAGTAATTTTTGAGAAAAACAAAACATATTCTTAAATTTTAAGATGTTTAGAATATTTTACGGCCAGGCCAGAGTAAAACAAATAAATAAAATTTATAAAAAATTAAGACGAACTCATGCGTCCCCGTATGCACCAGCTGAATTAGCGTATAAGCTCGCATAGCGAATTTATTTATGCACGATGTTATTGTTTTTTAGTCTTTTTAGTATCCTGTTTCGGTGAACAGGAAGAATTTAAATTCTTACTTTTGTATGTATTTAATTTTTCTTGCGTTTTTCGAGTAATATGTATGTAATATATGTTTATGTTAACCAAATAAATAAGTTTTAGTAATAAATTTGGCAATTTTTTTATAGAATAACCCCATCTTTTTGATCTAATTCTTTAACAACGACACTTACTCTGTGATTGACGAGTATACTTGTCATCGCTCGATTTCCGTGAGGCACATAATTGTGCTCTCTCAAATGGAGGTGCCACAGAAAATTGGTTCAGAGTACGACAGTAATTAGACTTAATTTCTTATTTCATGGATTTTATACGTTTTTTTTTAAATATCTAACTAAATTGTAATTGTTTATTAAATATGTAACCAACTAAATATGAATTTCTTGATTTTTAACTGATATTCCTCATTTCGGATTATGTGGGAACAGGAGCTGCGTAATTCATTTCAATTTCTTCGTCAGAATTTGCATCCATGATATTTTTTTTAGCTTTGAACAAACTCCAAAATGTCTCTCTCAGTTATAATTGGGGTTGTACACGCATATATTATCATCACCTACTATAGTAAATTCTTCCGCGATTATACACAATTGGACAGCCCAATAAGACAGAAACATTCTGAAATTTTTCATTAAGCATTTCAAATATTCATAGTAATTCCTCCTTTACTCTCTCCAGCACAGCTGGTATTTTCCGAATTTTATTCATTCCCAGAAAGAAAATCTTTTCGTGTTAACCCGTTATCTACCGCATTATGATTTACTGCAGTTTTTTCATGCAATATTTTTTTTGGATCACTACATTGAAAATTAAGAGATATACATAAACAAAATACTCAACTTTGGAAAATTTAATCCGTTAGGGCTAATTAATTAATTAAAGATATTCAACTGTAAAATAAATTATATACACTGTTATCTTAAAATAAATAGTCAAACCGTTTTCTAAGGTCTTCATTAAAATACAAAAAAAAAGACACTTAAATTTTGACATTAACTATTTGTTTGGGACAAAAATGATAATCTTCACAATCCGCTGAAAACGCCATCAGCTTTAAACGCAATTTCTGCAATGAACTATTCGCTTTCCCCGCTAAAATACTCATCATAGAACCAGTGCTGCCATATATCTTGGAAAAGTGGATTTCAAAGAATATTTCTGCTAAGTGTCGTCAAAATATTCGTAAAAAGGGTTATTCTATGTAACTTTAAAGTGAGTGGTGCTTATAAGTACCGTCGGTGGATAAAGGGTTAAGCAATTTTCGTTTCGTGTTAAGAGAAAAAAAAGCATGAAAATGCATGGTAGTTTGTCAGGACCGTTGTTTTATTTCGTGTTAACCGATGTTTCCTTTTCCCGTTTGACGTATTTCATTGTAATTGAAAGTTACTGACTCAAAAATGTAACATTATTTATTCGGTTATATTTATCACTATGTACGCCTTTATTCAAAATGGTTTATTTGTTTTAACTACATCATAAAAGTCACAACAAGAAATCTCTGGAATGTTTAACAGTAAATACTAAAAATTTGCGTCTTTCCGCGGACTAAGTGTTCCCCATGATTGAAAAATTCTCTCAACTTAAGCAGATATCTCAGGTATACATCGTAAACTTGGCTATTTTAGAAGAATTACAACATGAAATATCGTTTTTTAATACGTCTTAAAAGTTGCTTTCCTCTTCTCTTCAACAGTACGTGGTACTTTTTCAGGACCTAAATCACAAACCTAACATTTTGTTTTGAATTATTTGGGTCTCTTACCAACATTTATCTAGTCTTTCATAATTTAACTGACAACCTGGATTATATTGTAGTATGCTGCCGAATAACAAATAAAAAGTTGTTTCGAGACCGGTAGAGTGGCAGACCTTCAATATCGACGTCAGCACTTTCTGTAAAATGAGTGATGTCGGTCCGTTCAACCTATCTACCATGCACAGTGACGCACACAAGGGGGATCCAAGAGGTCCGGACCCCCTTCCAAACTCTTGATTTTTTTCCCGATTGATTATAATTTTAAATATATAGCACGTAAAATTTAATTAAACTATTGTTATTAATGATTAATTTTATTAATAATTGCTAATTATTTAGTCAATAATTAGTTTTTTACTGTTTTTTGTTTCTAAAAATCGACAAAACCAAAAGGAGCATGAAACACGAATGGTGGACTTTCGACCCTGGACCTCCCCTGCCTTGAAAAATCCTTGTGTGCGCTAATGACCATGCACCGTGAAGACAAATTTTCTGATGAATAAGAAAAGAAGCAAAAATTAATTTCATACCGTAACTTGCTGTTACCAGCCCACTTTGTTAGGTATTTCTGATGTATGAATATGTACTGTTTATGTATATGTTACCGTTAAGGTATCCGACTACGTTCGGAACCAAGATTTTAAAAAAGCGCATAAATGGAAAATTTTCATGATATTTAGTGTCCTCGGATTAGTATACACGCATAAAATTGTTTTAAGGACATTTTGACAAAAAAAAATTATATTTGAATACAATATTTTGACAAAAATTAACTTAGAATAATCTTTTTACCAAATGTTCTCCCTTTGTGAAAAAAGTTCTATTATAATAATATTTTGCCTGTATATAGCTCAGACCTCTTTACAGAGGCTCAACTAGAATTTTTGAAAAATTCACATTATTTTCAGGGTTACCACCAATTGAAATAATTATTGGCGTTTTTTTTTCTTCTTAAAATTGCTCCCCTCTGTTGTCGTAAAATATGAATAAACCCACTTCTAAACTATATATTTCAAAAATTCTAGTTGAGCCTCTGAACAGAGGTCTGAGCTATAAACAGGCAAAATATTATTCTAATAGAAGCATTTTTCACAAAAGGAGAACATTTGGAAAAAAGATTATTCTAAGTTAATTGTTTGCCAAAATATTGTATTTAAATAAATTTTTTTTGTCAAAATGTCCTTGTCCTTAAAACAATTTTTTGCATATATTCTAATCTAAGTGACACTAAATATAATGAAAATTACCCATTTATGTGCTTTTGAAATTCACGGTTCCGAATGTAGTCGGATACCTTAAAGTGTATAATTAAGCTATATCATAGAATAACTCGGTATTTCATGATATAAATAGACAAAAAGTATGTAGTAGATGAACAATTCCATACTTTACCTAGTTATTCTATGAAATAACAAATTATATGTCGTAAAGTGAAAAATAAACAATTTCAAAGATATCTTATAAATTAATTGATCATAAATAGCTAAAATCTCTTAAAAAATACATTTTATTTACAGTGCGGATGATTAATTGATAAATAATATAAGGAAAAGTAGATATAATTTATTTGTGCTCATATTGCACAAACAGTAGTTAATATCGCAGAAGTAGTTATATTTAAATATTATCAAAAAAGTACTTGCTTGGAAAAAAAAACTGTTGCTTCATAAAAACATTGTGTAACCTTTTTCAAACTAAAATGTAAGAAAATATTATTTTAAATTTTATGAAATACCTTTATTTTACTTTTCATTATTTATTAGAGCAAGGATTGCTGTGATGAGACTTGGAATGGCATTGCACATTATTTTTTTTTAAACAAGTGCATTTTTTACTACTACACATTTTTTTTTACACGAGCACTTTATAAATTCTTGTCAAGTGCCGCAACTTGGGGCTGTTATAACAGATCGAAGAGTTGTGACAATATTCCGAACTTCTTCAATGGAAACTAATTCTCACTCAAGTATTCTGAGTGAGATCTAAAGTAAAATCGTTTTATTTGGTCATTCTCTTGTTCAAAGCCTTTTTAAGTGCCGCATTTCATACTTTAACGATCAAGTAATCGTTATTCTATAGAATTCTTAGTTAAATCATAGAGTTCAATTATTTTATATTCTTTAACCGACTGGTCTAGTTATTTCGCGAAATACCTAGTTTTTCTACAAAATGACCGATTTCACACTTTAATGTAACATATATGAAGGACAAAAATTGAATTTCTAAAACTAAAATATAATTATCTTTTAGGCTCACGTAATAACCTCTTCCAAAGTGGATTCTCGCGAAGCCCACTTTTAGAGAATTTCTACTCAATAAAATACACATGCTCGCTAAATTTCAAGTTCAAAGACGGAATTTTTTTTATCAATAAGCCTTGTAAACCCTTTGAGTTTCGTTCCGTTTTTAGCAGATTTCAATTCAACAAAAGAAACAAGCATAACAAATTTCATTACTGTAGGTCTAATAGTTCGAAAATGAGAAATTTTTTTATCTTTACGCCTCAGTAACTCCCCACTTTCCACATAGGCGTCGATTTTCGTAAAATACGTTTTTAATGGGTCTCTGTTCAATCAAAGAAACATGCTTACCAAATTTTAAGTATGTGGATCAAACAGTTCAAAAACAGGAGATTTTATCTATAACACCCCTTAAACCCATGGAACGCTCCTTGAGGGTCGATTTTAACAAACTCCCTTTTTGTTGCGGATCTGTACTGCATGAAAGGAACATGCCTACCAAATTTTAAATCTATAGGTCTAACAGTTCCGCAGATATAGTAGTAGTTCCAGTACAGTACATACTACTGACAAAATAGCTACCGCAAGTACATGCAACACCAAGGACTGCTACTTCCACAGGAAACATTAACTTTTATGATATGGGACGGAGGCTCGCTTATCCAGCGACATCCAGCGACAGCAGCAACAAATACATTCCAAACGGGAACTAAGAAATGGCTTATGTTTGCATTTTGTATATGTAATTGAGGTGGCCGCAATAAATACGTTTTTTTGTTTTGTTTTTATGCGTACAAATCTTGCAAACGATCAAAAGGAAAATCTCTGATAGCTCGTAGAAATATAAGAATGAAAAAAAATCCTATTAACAAATTAAGGAAGAAAGTGGGTCTCTTGCAGCAAGTGAAAAAACAGAAAATATCAAAATATATTTAAAAGAGGAATGGATTCCAAATAGACATCGAAAAACGCTTACGAGGTGCACTTATGTGCTTAGTTTTTCTTAGTCCAAACGATAAAACTCTATACAATAAATTTTGATCATTAAAAATGTATCAATAATAATGGAAATAAAGCGTGTAATACGAACTGTAGTTGAACTATTTATATTGCTTCTTTCGATTTGAAATCCTTAACACCACTTATACAAACCAAAATTTAAATAAGAAGGTGAAAAAAGAGAGAAAAAATTTAGACGGTAAAAAAACTTTATTATTAAACTTAAAAATAAATGAAATAAAGCTCTACAAGATGCTTATTATGACCCAAGATAAATATAAACCTAGCTAGATGTAATACATTCACAGAGACAACACCTAACGTTTTTTTTAAATAGGTAAAAACATTAAATCTGTTGAGTCGGAAAATTCGTAAGTGGATGTGGAGTTTGGGGTGCTAACTCTGTTAACGCCCTCGTCATCTGACCTGGTTTGAAACTAAGCGCATTGAAAAAAAGGAACATGCGCTTAATAGAAGGAATAAATAAAGTAGGAAATAAGTTTCAGTGTAATTAATTTTTTTATTTTAAAATCTTTTTGTAGTAAAATTAAATTTTTCCCTTATGAAAATCAAAATGCAACAAATAACTAATTGCACATTTATATAAATGTTATGCTGTAATTTGATTTAATGAAAGAATTTTATGACATATATATATAGCATGAATATCCTGCAAAACAGTAGAGTGATCTAAATGGCAATTTTTACTATTTCTATATAAATGATTAAAATTTCGCAGTATGAAAATTATATAAGATTAATGAAAATTAAAAATATAGAAGTAAAATAGTGAATACATGCTTAGAATGAAAGATGTAAATTTATGGCATGTAATAACAGGCTCTTAAAATTAAAACAATACTTTTATTCTTAATTGGAATGAAAAATAGATTCTCTTAAAAATCTATATTTGTTTCCTGTATTTTAAGAAAATGTAATATCAGCATCTGTTATTTTTACAAATGTTAAGAGATTATAGCAATCAAATACTTTTTAGAATATAATATAAAAAGAACATTTATCATTAATATTAGTAAATAAAGAACATTTAAATAGTGCGAAAACAGTTTTTCTTAGCAAAATAATTGTAAAATCGTTAGCAAAATTTCTACATATTATGAAATTCTTTTGATACCAAATTTACATTTGAGAAATGTTCTTATGATGCATGTTATAAAAAAGAAAAAAGAAATTAAAAAAAAAATTTTTATCAATTATAAATTTTGATCCAAAATTTAGAATTACCCACCTTTTTTTACGTTACTATTTTCTAGAATTTTTTTTAAATTACTATTGTCTAGGAAAATTTCTACTTCGGTTGACTTTATTGCAAGTAAAAAAATTGTTCATCTCAGTGATAGTTTAATCATTAATGAAGTTCATCGATTGGAAGAGAAAAAAAATATTTTGTCATTTAATTAAAATAAAAATAGGGAAAAAAATTGCCAAGACTTCTAACACTAACATTTTTTAACAACCATTAAATGCGTTATTCCTCTTTCAACTCGAGAAATTTTCTGAGATGATTGACAAAAATAATTTGAGATACGAAGACGATTCTTAGAATAAAATATTGCATTCATTATTCCCGCCAAAAGTAGAGAGTATGCCAAACACCATTCATATCAATGGAAAAGTTTTCAGCTGTTGGTAGAGGGCGTTCGTATCGCTCCCGGTAAGATGCCAGGGCATTCAAAATAAAACAAAAGTGACGAGCTAGAACTAATCTGCCCCTCACGTCCCTCATCGTTCTGTGTTGATGATGTCGTGACTGTGAGTTTTCCCTATGCACATTAATTGCGAAAAAACTATTTTTAAAAGAACGTCTCAGGTAGCGGTGTTATATGTTTCTTATTTAAAAATACTCTGGAAAAAAGGAATATCCCATTTCGCTGATTAAACGGGTTTTTTTTACGAAGAGAAAAGAGCACGTGGAGAAGAATTTGGAATACCTCTATTTAGTTGTGTGGTTATTTTAGAAGTTAAATTTCTTCCTAGTTCTTCGATTCAAACTTAGTAAATGTATTGACATCTTTGATTTATAAATGCAGACGATTTATTTTGCCTGTGAAAAAAATCGGTTATTTCTGTAAATTAAATTTCGAATTCTGATTTTTTTAAGAATATGAAAATGTAAAGTGAATCGATGGGAGCTATCGATATTAATGTGTAAAGAAAGCTATGTTTTAGAATAATTTTGATAGGTACATTAAACTTTTTGAACAAAGATTAGACACGTTTTTTCATGTTAACTTACTGTGAATTTTTATGAACAATTAAAAAAGAAAGTGCTTCAAGAAACCAAAGAATATCTCTGAAACTTGTGGAGAGCATATTGTTGTTTATTTTAAATTTGTAAATTTAGCAACTGATTGCAGAACATTAAGAATGTTTATTATGGATTATGCTCAAGTGGTAATTTGTTTTCATTTTGTGGTTCATTTATTGAATGCATAATTAAGAAATTAACTCTATACTACTAGAAAGGTGGAGATGTATGCATGTTTTCCCTTTGTTGTTTTTATACAGCTCATCTGTTCTCATTTGTTATACGTAAGAGAATGTGATTGAATGTTAAAAATAACGGTAAACTTTTTTCCTATACCTATAAATAAAATTTCCCAAAAGAATAATTATTTATAAACTATTTTTTTTCCATAAAATGAAAAAATACTTCCATTTGTGGAACGTAGAACCATTATAAAAAGTATACAATCATACTCAATATCTTGATTCTCTAGTCTAAAACTTATTGTCAGTATGGCGGAAACCAGGAATATGTCAAAATTAGCCAAATGTCGCTATTATTGCCGTATATTTTTGACCCATTTGTTCTCCCATGTCGGACTTTGTGGTCTCGTGGTAGGATATGCCATTGTAGGCGCTCTTACATTTGAATCCCTTGAAGCACCGAACGAAATAAATCAAAGATCCACAATACAGGGATACAGAGAACAATGTCTGAAAGACTTGTGGAACATAACTGACACTTTGAACGTTCTGTACGAAAAAAACTGGACCATCCTGGTTGGAATGAGATTAAAACAGTTTGAAAACGAAGTGGTGCATGCGGTTAAAAATGAAGGATATGACGGTAAAGAAAGTTCGGACACTGAACTGCAGTGGTCATTTTCGGGGGCTTTACTGTATTGCATTACTGTCATCACAACGATTGGTAAGTTAAAATTTATCATTTCTTTGGAAAATAGCAATATATTTTGCGTAAAACGTTATGGAAAAAAATATAAACAATATATATTATAATTTATATATTATATGTATACCTCAATAAAATAAACTTAAGTATCGTATCTGTTTATTAAAAATGGTATTTGGTCATGTTTTGAAATTTTCAGTAAAAAAATTTATGTAAAAATTCATTAAATAATTGGAATTAAAAAAAAATGAAAACTAATGAGAAACATTAAAATTTCAATAAATCCCTTGTACTTCATAATCGAATATTTCGTAACTCAAAATGTTATGTTATACATGCTTATTCTTTCCATATAATAATATTCTATTGAATAGAATTCATTTAACAGCAGAATACGATGCAGAAACTTTCGAATATTCTAAACAACTTTATTTATAATTTGATTTTAAGAAGTGAGTTGAAGGGGAAGGGTGTGCTAATTTTGGTACATACACTTCTTATGTATTGCTTGCAATATTTTAAAGAATTAGTTTCTAAGTACTGCAAAAATTGACCTGTTAAAATATCATTAACTTGCTTTATTCTTTGTTTCATTTCCTTCTTATTCGAACTTTTGTTCGAAACATCAAGGTATTGTTTTAGCCCACTTACGTGAATGTCTTCCCACTATCAGTGCTGGCAGTTAGGTTTGTGAAGTACTCATTTTTTTTATAAATTTTTTTTTGGTTTGAAATTTATTTTTCAATTATATGGATATATTTTCTATGTATTTTATTATTTTAAATTTGGGTTTCTTAATTAATGGAATTTGAGTTAAAAACAATGAAGCAAATTGGGTTCTTAATCTAAAATATTAATTTTGCTTCAAAACACGTGTTTCTTAAATTAAAAAAAAGCGCTAGTCTAATGGCACATTGAAAATTTTTCTTAAATAAAAATCGTTCGTAACTAAGTAATCTGCATATTCTGTTTGTAAGTTATTTGGAACATATATATATATATATATATATATATATATGCTTAAATGAAATCATTTGGAGTTTCGCGAAAATCTGTTTAAATATTTCAGTGAATAATTTACATTAAAAACCATTTCACATTTCTAACTTTAAAAAATAAATTTATTTTAGTGTTGAGATGGGAATTTTACAATCTATATCCTTAAAAAAATCTCAGTAAATGTCCATTCGAATTTTTAGCAATCTGCTGTAGAAATTTCGCAGAATGAGTTCTGAAAACGATTCTGATGACGACATGAACTGAAACATCGCATTTCTGAAATAAATTATACATAAAAATGGAATTTTAAGGTACTTGTAACTCTTTTCTTAAATAATATTCCATAATAGGAAAATAACCTTTGATCGAAATGACCTTGAAAGCTATCAAACTATCCCGAAACATTAAGTATCTATTTTTGAGCAGACGCAATAAAAACAATTCATTGTTTCTGTAAAAGTTGCTCTAATAATAACTAAAATCATCCATCTTGTTTACATAAATTGGGCTCTTTTTTCATTCAAAAATGTAGCTCCTCCCAGCGAGATCTGAAAAACATGCGATTATATTTTGTTTTACGTCATATTCTTAAAAATAAAAGCCCTCGTTTTCCTATTCATTTTAAATATCTAATTTATTACGTGAGGCGCTATTCACTGTAAAATTTATGAATAGCAATGGTGGGTTATTTTTAACTTCATCGAAAGGTTCTTTGTTTTAAGGTATCCGACTACGTTCGGAACCGTGATTTTAAAAGAGCGATTAAATGAATAATTTTCATGATACCTAGTGTCACTTAGATTAGAATACATGTATAAAAAACTTTTAAGGACATTATGACAAAAAAAAAATATTTAAATACAATATCTTGGCAAAAAATTAACTTAGAGTAACCTTTTTTCTCAAAACGTTCTCCTTTTATAAAAAATGTTTCTATAATAATAATATTTCGCTTATAGAAAGTAAAAACCTATCCAGAGAGTCTGAACTAGGACTTTTGAAAGATTCACATTAATTTCAGAGTTACCATTCATTGAAATAATTATCGGCGTTTTCTTCTTAAAATTTCTCCCTTCTGTTGTCGTAAAACATGGATAAACCCACTTCTAAGTTATATATTTCAAAAATTCTAGTTCAGCCTCTGTACAGTGGTCTGAGCATTATACAGGCAAAATATTATTATAATAGAAGCATCTTTCGAAAAAGGAGAATGCTTTGAAAATGAGTCATTCTATGTTCATTTTTTGTCAAAATATTGTACTTAAGTAATTTTTTTATTGTAATTATATTCTAAAAACAATTTTAAAAGCATTTTCTATTCCAGCGTTTCTCAAACTGTGGGGCACGCCCCCTAGGGGGCATGATAACTCTACAAGGGGGGCGCGAGGATATTAAAAGTCGAAAACAAAAGATTATTTTAAAAAATTATTAATTTGCTGAACGTAAGCAAACAAAATACATTTTGGCATAATAATAAATAAAATACACATTTATACCAATATAATACACTTATAAATGTATCAGTACTTCACAATGTTTTTTAAGTGATTGAACAATATTAAGTTAAGAGCACATGTTTAATAATTACCAGTGTCTCCATGGGCTTGTCATATATACAATTATATACAAAAATTAACACTTATCTTGATAATTTGTACGGTTTATAATGAATTCCTTAACTGCCGAGATTAAAAGTTATACGGTTCACTTCCCAATGCCACTGTTTTTTCACATAGGCGCACGTATGAGATTTATTGGAGGAGGGGGGGGATAAAAGTGGAATAAAATCCACGCACATCCTAGAGGAATACGTAAATCCTTCGCAAACACTGTCAAGTTAATTTTATTGCATTACAAAGCTTTCGGATGGAAGCTATGGATAGAAGTTCACAGAAAAGATCGTACTTAGGAAAGACGTATATATACATCCAGACCAATTAATACATAGGCTGACCAAGACGTTTATATACGTCGGTGGGACTTAAGAGGTTAAAGTCGTATTGTAGCTTTAGCACCAAGGCATAGTACTACTGAACTCAATATATTGTTATTGATTGTATGGAGAAGGATGGGGCGCAATGGAAATTATGACTGAAAATTGGGTCGCAAGAATCGAAAGTTTGAGAAGCACTGTTTTAATCTAAATGACACTAAATACCATAAATATTATTCATTTATACGCTTTTTCAAAATCACGGTTCCGAACGTAGTCGGATACCTTAACCGATATTGTTATTTTTTTTTTTTTTTTGCTTAAAATTTGAACTAAACAAATTACTGAAACTTTTTCTGTGTCTTAAAATATTATGAATACTCTTTCTCTAAATCACATTTACTACAGTTTTGTTTCGTTGGTCAGACAACAGAATGATCTGTGATGCAAAATTAAAGCATGTAGTACAAGTTTCGTCATAACATAGTAACATCCGAGAGAGAAACACTTACTAATAAAAATATTTAATCAATATTTTAAAATTTAACAATTGTCGATTAAATCTTTAAAAATGTATTTTTCATAACTATAATAGATAAATAGACGTAAATTTGTGTGCGTGTGATTGCAAGAGCGTTCAACATAATTGTAAAATATTATTCTGTGGACCTGTTTTTCCTTTTTCAGTTTCAAATCAATAAATGATTCTTGCTACTTCGGTGAGAATTTTTATTTTCTCTCTTGGCATCGTAAAATTATTTTTAAAACATTTAGATACAAAGTTTTCCCAACAATTATGTAAAAGTGAGCTACTAAAAAGCTATCATATACCGAACTAGAATATAAAATCTTCGGCATAATCTTTAAAAAACTTATTATTTTTTTAAGTGTTTAATGGAGTTTTCGATTTTTCCTTTGTTCTGAAACCATTTTCCATCAACGTATAATTGAAATTTTCAATCAAAATAAAGTAATTACGATATTGTGTGTTCATGAATTACTGGAAAGAAAATTTAGGTTTTCCTTTTGAATGGTTGTTGCTATTGCTTCGTCTAAAAAAGCTTAAAAATTTACAATTTCGTTGAACAGAAATTATGCTAAGAACTAGAAATTATTTGTAAGACTTCCGACTCAAAACCGAAACTTTCAAATATTTTAACTATCAAAATCAAAACCCAAAATATATATTTGTTCACACAGTAAACTGTAAAATTATATTGTATATTCTCAATCTCTGTTTTTCTGGGAAATTTTCAATAAAAATGCTAATGATGCATAAAATTAAAAAGAAATAATTATCAAGTTCTATGAAGTGTTCATTCTGTTTCATTTTGTTTATTTTTTGAATTAATTTTGTGAGACCGACATTTTAATGTTCCATTAAATCTATTGCATTCGTTGGATTTTGATTCGGTCCGTGAATCAAATACTACCGGTCCGCACAAGAAACATTAAATTATTTCCCTTTTATTTACTGTGGTATATTTTTCTTGGGTTTGGGCTACTTTTTGTGAAAATCACTTTATATTCCTTGTTAAGGTATCTGACTACGTTCGGAACCGTGATTTTGCAAAGCGCATAAATGGATAATTTTCATCATATTTAGTGTCACTTAGATTAGAACATATGCATAAAATTGTTTTAAGGAAATTTTGACAAAAAAATTTATTTAAATGTAATATTTTGGCAAAAAATTAACTTAGAATAATATTTTTTCCAAATGTTCTCCTTTTGTGAAAAATGCTTCTATTATAATAATATTTTGCCGGTATATAGCTCAGACCTTTCTATAGAGGCTCGACTAGAATTTTTGAAAAATTCACACTATTTTCAGTTACCACCAATTGAAATAATTATTCTTCAAATTGCTCCCCTCTGTTGTCGTAAAATATGAATAAACCCACTTCTAAGTTATATACTTCAAAAATTCTAGTTGTGCCGCTGTAGAGAGGTCTGAGCTATATACAGGCAAAATATTATTATAATAGAAGCATTTTTCACAAAAGGAGAACATTTGGAAAAAAGATTATTCTAAGTTAATTTTTTTTTGCCAAAATATTATATTTAAATATTTCTTTTTCTCAAAATCACCTTAAAACAATTTTATGTATGTATTCCAATCTGAGTGACACTAAATATCATGAAAATTATTCATTTATGCGCTTTTTTAAAATCACGGTTCCGAACGTAGTCGGATACCTTAAATCACTTTATATTCATTTTTTGGTGTAGCTATATTTTATTCTGGTTACGATTAAATACAATTAAATTAAAATTATTAATCTAAAAGTCTAAAATATAAACAACCAACGTTCTCCCCCTCAGCGGGCTGCGGTTAAATTAACAAACTTTGACCGGTCCGCGGCGATAAAAGGGTTGGGGAACACTGTTCTTAGCCAATGCCGCTTAAATATTCTATTATATTTTTTATTTTGCTATGTTTAATGGAACCGGGACTTTAAATGGAATTAAAGTAACTTATGAAGACATTCATATACTATTTTGAAAGTTTGGTAGTACGGATATGATGAAAGAATTTCGATGATTCTTTATAAAGCAATAAAAATAAGATATGTACGAAAATTTTAAATTTTTTTGCCCACATGTGACCGTCTTATAATCTATTTCTAATTCTCTCTTCGATTTTCTGCTTGACTTTGATATTATTATGTATGAGTCTAAGTATTATAACTGAATTATTCCGCTTCAAATTTTGTGAATTTTTATTTTCGCGAATAAAAATTTTAAACATAGTACTTAAAATGCATTCAAACGCTGAGACAATATAAAAGAGTACATTAACTTGCATGGTTTTTATAAACTTATTTTATTCAATATCTATATACAGGGACGTCTTAAGGCATGAGACAATTGGGCCCGGGCCCTGGGCCTCAGCCACAATGGGGGCCTCATCTCATTCTCGACTCAGCCTTCATAAGATAATGATTCGAGTAATTTCAACGGTCAAATGTTTTTACACTTATTTTTAAGAATATGCTTCATATTTTGCCTTATATCTTAAGTACGTAGTGTGTTGGTGAAAATTATACGTTATCGCGAAAGTGTATCTAAATTCTAAGAAAATACTATAAAAAATTGAAATAAATGTGTTATAATCATATGAAAACATAATACTAATGAGACAGTTGCTTAATAAAGAAATGTATATTCCGATTTCGCATTTTATTCCCAAACAATAACCGAAGACAGCTGTATTTTCACTTTAAAAATAGTGAATTAAAATGCGGTTTATCTGTCGTTTATTCGGCACCGTTTTTTTTGTATACCCAAACGGGCTCGAGTCATCTTTTCTAAAAACAATTTATATAGTGAAGGTATTTCTTCCATTCTAGATGTTATCAAGTGACTTTAAACGTCTAATATATATATATATATATATATATATATATATATATATATATAATCAGACTTAATTTTAATAAGGATCTTTATATATATGGGAAAATGACTACAACCTAAGGATGATAAATGCTTTATTGATGAAATATCTGAATTATACTAGACAGCAAAGGAGAACGTCTTTCTCCTACGTCTAAATCTTAGCGTCCCTAACGTCCGTCTACATATTTTCTCGTGTGTCCTTTTAGTCGGACATTCCTGACGGGGTGGGACGTCAGTGTGGACTGCTCCACCCTAAGTACAGGGGGAGGGGTTGTCCATTGCACATATCCAACCCTACATCGGCCATCATGACCGGGAAGGCGACCTCGCCTGATTACATACAATGATAAAATGCACAGATACATAGTAATGAAATATTAAAAATGTACACAGTTACACAGTAGATGAAAGAACTATACACAACACAAAATATCATCAAAGAAAAGGTACAAAAATACTGAAAAATGCACAAATTTAAAGTAATATTTCATAAATAGAAAAAATTTCATACATTACCACTGGGGTAAAACAAATTATGTTAACGATACAAATAAGATCAAGGCTAAAATAAGAATCTGGAATAAGAAACAGGAACATATTGAAGCAAGATGCTCCTACTTCTAAACACTTAAATTTGTACTAAAATGAAATAAGAAAATGTTAGAGTCATTCAATAAAAATGGAATCAAAAATAAATAAATAGATAAAAAGTCTGCTGTTAATGTCCATAACAAAGTCTTTCACAGGAAGAAAAATTGTGAACAGTTTTTAATGGAGAAATCAAGTAGAGTTAGTTTGGTTTGGCCAGAGTTTCATGAATTCTGCACAAGTAGACGTTTTTGATGGTCCGTCGACAAAATCACACTTTTCTACATCATAAGTGTCATTGTGCTCGACTTTTGTAACTTTGTATGGTCCGAGGTATTTTTGCTTAAGTTTTAAGCCTGGACCAAACTGAGTGCGTTTAATTGCTACTAGGTCACGTAGTTGATATTTATGAGCTTGTCTGCGCCGGAGATTGTACGTGCGGCGATTCTCATCTTGAACTTTGTAGATTTGCTTTTTGGCATCTTGACGGAGAGCATCACGTTGTTCTTGGAATTGAGCTGTAATCTCATCGTTAAGAAGTTCGACAATCTCAATGTCCTGGCAAGACTTCATCTTGGTGCCGAAAAGGAGCTCAAATGGAGTCATCTTGATGCTTCTTTGAAAAGTTGAGTTCAGGATTTCTTGCAGGTGGGGTACGTGAGAGTACCATTTCTCAGGATCGTCGACAGAAAGTTTTGACAGCACAGAAATGATGGTGGAATTTTGTTTTTCAATTTGGCCATTAGATCTTGGGAGACCAGTTGTAATGGAGATATGAAAGATGTTTTGCTTTTTACAGTAATCTTCAAATGCGGAGGAAGTAAATGCGGATACTTTATCAGTGATAATCCTAGAGGGGTTTCCGAAGACATGTCTTTGGTTTTCTAATCGATTTATGACTTCTGCAGCGTCCGTAGATCTAGTGGGATACACAGCCATGTAAATTTACTGAATGCGTCAATCACTGCAAAAACATGCTTATATTTCTTAGAAGTTGTCGCTAGGGAACCCAAATGATCTACATGAAATGTATTGAGTGGTAAATCGTTTTTTCTATCGGGTTAAGCGTGCCATCTTGTTTTCCACGTTTCCGATTTGTGAGAATGCATGTAACACAGTTTTGAATGCATTTTTCAACTTTGTCTTTAAGTCGTGGGATGTAAAAGTCTTTGCTAACTAAATCTTGCGTGCGTAGAACAACAAAATGGCCACGTTCATGTGCAGTTTTAATGATGTTAGCCTGCATTTCGTCAGGTACCACTAGTAAATCGGTGCCATTGACTGTTTTGTAAAGAAGTTTGTTTTTTACGATATAGTTGTCATGCGGCGTTGTTTCTAGAAGCGTCTTTATTGTTGTTATTTGGTCATCAGCCTGTTGTGCTTTGAGAAATTGAAGATGAACACTATTTTGGATTAGCATACAATGTGGAGGTCGACTGAGAGCATCCACATGAGCCATCTTTGAGCCTGTACGGTGTTCTATTGTATAGTTAAATTCTTGGAGATAAAGTGCCCATCTGGCTATCCTGGGGTTAAGCTCTTTTTTTACTTAGTGTTTTGACGAGGGCGTCACAGTCAGTAATAATTTTGAATGATGTTCCTAGTACATAGATGCGAAACCTTTTAAGTGCTTCGACCACTGCAAGGACTTCTAGTTCAAAACTAGTGTACTTTCTTTCATGGTCTGATGTCTTTTTTGACATGTAGAATACAGGGTGAAACTGATTGTCATGTATGGATTTTTGGAGTAGGACTGCACCCAAACCATCGATTGACGCGTCAGTGTGAATCTCAGTGGGAGAATTTTGGTTAAAAATACTTAAAACGGGTTGTTGGGAAAGTAAGTATTTTAATTTTTGAAATGCTGTCTGTTGTTCAGCATAAAATTGGAAAAGGGAGTCTTTACGAAGGAGGTCACTCAAAGGTTTTGCTATGGTCGAATATGAGGGCAAAAACTTTCTAAAATAGCCAGTAAGACCTAGAAATCGGCGAACGTCTTTAATATTTTTAAGATCAGGATAATTAATAACAGCTTTAGTTTTTGAAGGGGAAGGAAACAATCCACCGTTTTCTATAATATGGCCAAGAAACTCAATTGTATTATGTAAAAATTGACATTTTTAAAAATTTATTTCAAGTCCGTAATCACAAGCTACCTGTAGAACAATTTTTAGATATTCAAGAGCTTGGGACTCATTAGCAGCGGGAATAACGACATCATCCATATATGGGAGAACAATACTTTTCGAAATCAGATGTCGGAAAATGGCATTTATGTACCTCATAAAGGTAGAAGGACAAGTACTCAGTCCAAAAGGCATTCGTCTAAATTGATACTGACCATTGTGAGTAACAAAACTAGTAAATTTACGGCTCCTTTCATTTACCGCGACATGGAAAAATCCATTTTTTAGATCTAGAGTAGTAAATATTTTAGCATTTTGGAGACAATCTAAAATATCGTCAATTAAAGGAAGAGGATAGTTGTCTTTAATAAGTTTGCGATTTAAGCGTCTATAATCAATGCAAACTCTTGATTTCCCGTCTTTTTTCTTTACTACCACAACTTGACTAGCGTAAGGGGATGAACACGGCTCAACAATTTCATTTTTAACCCATTCATCAACTTGAGCGTCCACTATATCTCGTTCAGCAAATGACAAACGTCGGGGCTTATGAAATATCGGTTCGTCGTCGGTGAGAGCGATATCAAGCTCAATGTTTACAGTTTTTGCTTTTTTAGGCGTGTATGTCGATAACAGTTGTTCGACTTCAGCTCGATTATGTTGAGAAACATTTGGATCGATATCAAATGTGGGTGAACCGTCAGAAATCGTCATAATAAAATTTTCATTTTCATTATCAGAAGGCCTTAAAATTTGTGCAAATTTTACGCCTGTAAGCGATATATTTAGATGTGCTTGTTTAATTACGTCACAACCGATTATAAAGTCATAATTTGTACAAGAATTTGGTACAACAGAAATAGTAACAGGAAAAATTTGATCATCGATAGTAATTTCAGAATCAAAAGTTCCTATCACATTAATTCGCGAAAAACCAAAACCTGTTAATAATGTGTTGGTTTGTTTCAGTGGCGGTGCATCTATATTTATGTAAGTAGAATTTCTTAATAGTGTTAAATTGCTGCCTGTGTCTACTAACCCGTTAAGTTTACGCCCAAAAAATTGTTACGTCTTTACACATATTAATAGGAGAAGGCAATTCATGCACAGCATTTACACCAGAAGGTGGTGTAGAAGTGTTATTTAAATTAGCTCGTCGGCATTCAAATGATTTGTGACCATAAAGATTACATGAGAGGCATCTGGGGCCACGTGAATGATTAGGACAAGATTTTGATAGATGACCTATATCATTACAATTAAAACAACGTAGGGGATTTCTAGCTGCATCGGAAGCGTTAAATTTTGTGGGTTTTCTTTGGAAGCTTTGTTGTTTTAAATCGTGTCCTCCGCTTTCATATGAATGACGAAAATTCGGTGAATTAGAGTTATGTATTCCCATGTTTTTAATGACAGTTTTATAGGTACGAAATTTCTGCTTAAATTCGGAAAATGAGGTTGCACCATAGAGGATAATTTTATATGAACAGAGGCCCATCAATTCCATTAATGACGTACTGGATAATTGATGCTTCGTCAATTTTTGAATCACATCTATTTGCTAATTCACGCATGGAATTAAAATATTGCATTAAAGTCTCGGTTTTATACATTTTCCTTTTTTCTAATTCACGGTGAATTTCTATTGAAGTGACTGAATCCGAAAATTCTTCAATTAAAGCTTTTTTGAATGACTCGTATGTATTTAAATTTCTTTGTGAAAAAGAAATGATTTAGCAGTTCTACATACTAGACGTTTCGCGAAAATTAATTTTTGAGAAGAACTGATAGCTGGGAATAAATCAAAATTTTCTTCAACATCGCGAAAGAAACTATTTACAGAATAAAAATCTTCCCCGGTAAATTTTCTACTAGTCGCCGAAATATCCCGCAATAAAGTCCAAAACTGGGTATTCATCTCTATAAGGGAAGCTTCGTTTGAATAGGGAGGAAGAGTATTTTGTGTACAAAGAGATTAAACGTTTTGATGTACCGGCATGAAAGAATAACCTTGAACAATGGGTAGGGAAGCCTTACTGACCGGATGTTGAAAAGGGGAATGCTGGTCTGTCCCTTCCGATGAAAAATTCCTGTCTAACGTGATTCGTTTTTGAAACGTGGTTTTTGAAACTACGTTTTCGCCTTTAGAAAAGGATGTCTCCGAATTATTTAATGTTAATTGAAACTCATCTAAGTTCGTCAAAGCTTTAAATATACTATTGCATAAATTTTGCTCATTTGTTTCTACGTCTAAATGCAATAAATTAGCGACTGAGATAAAATCAGGCAATGAGAATTCGGTTAAAAATTTTTCTTTGTGTTCTTCAACTCTAAACTCTTTAGGGAATGTAGAAAGATTTCTTATTTTATTTCGCGAAGAATGGTCAAATTCGGGGAATCCTAATATAGAATTTAATGTTTTTACAGCACGAGTTGTACCACATTTCAACGAATTAGCAATTATAGGAATATCGCCTAATTTAATATTTTTACAGGACATCTTAATATACAAAATTAATCACTTTGAAAATTTATGGACGGTGCAAGGTTGTAATCAAAATTTCCCTATCACACTCTGAGTTAAAACTACTAAATACAGTAATTTTAAAGCCAAAATAAACAAAAAAAATACGTTTAATTAAATTTTGCCTACCTGGGGTTGGGGAGCAGTCCGTACAATAAATCCAAAACCAGTTGAAGCACTAAATGAATCCAAGAAAAAAGAAATTCCAACAGCAACACGTTTTTACGCTTTTTGCAATGTAGCGTCCACTGAAGAAAAATATTAACGCGTCTTAAAAATTTTCTCTCGTCTAGAGGAGATTTTCCTTAATATGCAAGAGAAAGGTCGAGCCCCCAAAATATGGGAAAATGACTACAACCTAAGGATGATAAATGCTTTATTGATGAAATATCTGAATTAAACTAGACAGCAAAGGAGAACGTCTTTCTCCTACGTCTAAATCTTAGCGTCCCTAACGTCCGTCTACATATTTTCTCGTGTGTCCTTTTAGTCGGACATTCCTGACGGGGTGGGACGTCAGTGTGGACTGCCCCACCCTAAGTACAGGGGGAGGGGTTGTCCATTGCACATATCCAACCCTACATATATATTTAATGAAATCTATAGAAGCTCTGACGCTGAGAGGCAGAGAGAAAAAGAACGTCAAAGTGAAAAATCTAAGTGTTTTACCACTTAAGCCAGATGTGAGAAGTACCTCTGATTTTATGAGTGTACTTGAAAGTTAATGCTGACATATAGGGCTATTAAATCTAACGATCTGGAATTAGACATGTTTATTGGCTAGGCCATATATTCGCAAGAAATAAATGGGTGATTAGTTTGATACTTAAAGATGAAATGAAAAATATGAGTTAAGTGCTAGATAGGGAATTTAATTTTTAATCTAATTTTATTATCTATATACATATATATATATAATGTAAGTTAATTAACTTATATGCTATTTTTCCACTCTTCAGTATGAACAAAATCTTTACCAAACGTTTCTATCTAATGCCACATCGCCAGTAAATCTGCAAATTCGTAATTCGTGTGGTGGAAATTTGGAGAGGGGTTTCGAGCTCAGGCATGATCCTGATCACTTGACCATGGATCAGAATTACGAGATCTGCCGCCTATAGCTCTCGTGTTGCTTTATGGAGCAACGTTGATAGACACTCATTCACTCGTAACACATCGCCTTATCAAATAACAAACTTAGTCAATGAGCATTTATTTACGTTGTACTTTAAGGCTTCACCGTTATGCTATTGGCGACGGACTTAATAAATTTGAGACTTAATTAAGTGACAAGGCAGATACCTGCGCTGGGACACCTCACTCTCTTAACTTTCACATCAAGGCTAAAATGAGGATTTTCAGCCACAACAAATTGAATGCCATGAATTTTTGAATGTGACCATTCGCCACTGTGGCCATTTCAAATAATAAAATAAGATATTTTAATTCTTCTCATTTTTTCGTCTACTGGCACAATTTTGCTTAGTTTACCTAAATTTACCACTTTTTCAATTCTTACTATTAGTTCGCAATCTCCCTATATGTATATATAATTCAAATTTTCAATCATTAATAAAATACTTTCTATTCATCCATTCAAGTTCAAATACATTTTTTTAAAACTTGTAGTGGAAGTAGTCACTTGATGTTAATACAGTATTTTCAAATATTAATTCATTGGTTAAGCTTAATTAATGAATAAATAATAACAAACAAAAATAATAGTCCAATACCATATATAAAATGATAATCACTCTTAGTGTCCCAGTAGCGTTGGACTTCGCATCTAAAGGTCGTGGTCTCGAATCCAACTTGGAATGGACTAATTTCTGCGAATGTGATTTCTTTTTTTCTATAATATTTTAATAGAATAATTAAATTTAAGGAATAAATAAACAGTAACAAACCAAAAATAATAGTCCAAAACCACATATAAAAAGGAAAATCGCTCCTTGCGTCCCAGTAGCGCAATGGATAGCGCTTTGGACTTCTCATCCAAAGTCGTATGTTCGAATCACACCTGGAATGGCCTAATTTTTGAGAATATGATTTCCTTTTACTATACTATTTTATTGGAATAATTAAATTTAATTAATAAATAAAAAGTAACAATCAAAAATAATAGCCCAATACCATATATAGAAAGGAAAATGGAAAATTACTAGGAAAATCGCTTTCTATTTTGCCACTTAATATTGTGATTCTGTCATATGTATATACATATTTATATTAATTGTAACTACTTAATAAAAAGTAACTAAAATGAAATGTTTCTTTGTTGACCTAAGTAGGAATGAAATTAAAAAAAAATTTATATTACTTGTTAATCGGTAAGTCAGCTTAACTAATGTAGATAAATTGTTTGATAACAATAATTTAAGGGTCTTTTAAAGGCCACGCATGTCATAACCACGTCCATGACTGTATTACATGTATGTGTGAACTGACTTTTATTGATACGATTTATCTCATTTTTTTATTTATAATTTCAGAAGGAAGGGCTTGCCACTTACTAATCAGTTCTAATGCCTTTCTCCCAACTGATGCAATCTAATATCCTTACGGATTTTCTCGAACTTTTAAAAATAAGTCTTTGAAACGGATTAGAAATGAAGATCATAAAAATATGACTACGGTTCTTTGTCATTACGAAGCAATATGTTGACCTCAAGTTTTGATCCTTATGAAATAAAAATCTTAACAGAGGAGTTTAATTCTTTCTTTCGTAACTTTGCATTAAAGTCAAAAATTTATTTTAAAAAAGTAAATCTTTACGTGTATGTGCGTGTTTGATTTCGTGCACCTAAATCGTTTATACTTCTCCGTATTCAATTATTAGATCATAGTTTATTTGAAATTTTTATTATATGAAGTAAAAGTTATGTATATATATTTATTATATGAAAAAAGGAAGTTTTTGAAAAAGAAATGAAATTTAAAATCTGGAAGACATAACTAAAGCTTTGGTTTTTATTTTAAGGTATACTACTTCGTTAAAAACTTGAACTTCCGAGAAAAAAATAATGATTTCCTTAACTAATCAAATTAAAATATTTATTACCTTAGATTTCTCTAAAACTGCCTTTCTTTTGCAACCACAAAACCTAGAAATGGAATTATTAGCCTTTTTTAATGAGAGACACACACACACAAAAAACGGAAGTTGCTATTTCGAAGCCAGAAGTCGTCTCATTACCATTTTTTTCAAAAAATATTTACTGCCTATAGTTTTCTAAGAGACATTAAAAACATAATAAAATACTTTACGAAATCTGATACATTTATTTTTCTTTCCAATGTATTTTTTGCTTTTGAATCCATTTTCAGAAAAATGTACTTTTTAGGGAAAAATTGCTATTTTTTATATGTGATAACTGAAAAGATATTTCATCTGTTTTTGTGTATACAATTTGGCAGAAATATGTTTTTCATACTGTTCTTTAGAGTCTGAACTAGAATTTTTGAAATATATAACTTAGAAGATTTATTCACATTTTAATACATCAGAGTATAGAAATTTTAGCAGGTTTTTTTAGGTTATTATTTCAATTCATAGTAACTCTGAAAATAATCAAAATTCTTCAAAAATCTTAGTTTCAACTATGCAGAGAAGTCTTTGCTGTGTGTATATAGATAAAGTATTATTATATAAGCATTTTTCATAAAAGAAGAATATTTTAAAGATGTGTTATATGTGTTTTTCTTTCTTTATTTTTTCCCTGAAAAATTACATTACATTTTTTTTAATTTAATATTTTTAAAACAATTTAATGCGTATATTTTAATTCAGGTGACACTAAATATCAATGGAAAGCTATCATTTATATTTCGTATACCTTAAGCCAGCGTTTCTCAATCTGTGAGAACTCTACGGGGGAGGGGGCGAGCTTATTAACGAGTCGAAAACAAAAGATTATTGTAACAAATAATCAAACAAAAGTAAAAACAAGTAAACAAACAAAATACATTCTGATCTAATAAAAAATAAAATTAACATTTACTCTAATTTAATACACTTATAAATATATCAGAACTGCACAATGTATTTTATAATTAATTTAACAGTACTAAATTTTAAGACAAAGTTTATTAAATACCAGTGACTCCGTGGGCTTGTCATATGTGAAATTATACACAAAAATTTACACTTATCTTGATAATTTATTTGTACGGCTTGTAAATAATCCTTTAACAGCCGATTTAAAAGTTACGCAATTCACTTCTCAATGCCGCTGTTTTTTACGTAGGCGAGCTTATATGTTTTTAGGGGGGGAGAAGAGGAATTAATAAGGAAATACTCTGATATAAGTAAATGCTTCGCAAACACTGACAAGGTCCTTATATTGCATTTTAAAGTCTTCGAAATAATTTTGTGGACAGCAGTACAGAGAAAAGATCGTACTTCGGAAAGACGTATTTATGCGTCTGGGACATTTAACGTACCAGTTGAATGAGACGAATATATGCCCCTGTGGCACTTAAGAGGATAAAATCGTATGTTAGCTTTAGCGTCACTAAGTATAGTACTTTTGAATTCAATGTATTGTTATTTGTACGGAGGGGGTGGATGAACATTGGGTAGAAAATAGTGTAAGTTTGAAAAGAACTCCCTTAAACCATGACTCTGTTCTAAATGAATGTGAATTTGGTCCACTATAAGAAAAAAAAATTCCTTTTTATTTGTTTTTTTTAATAAGAGTATATTTTCAATAAATATTCATCACATAGCGAAACTAGCATTAGGATTTAATTAAAATAAATTTTGCACAGAAAATATATCAGAAAGCTCGACCATATTACGATCAAAAATAATTATGTAAACTCCTGTTACAATAAGTCTTTTTGTATAAAATATTCACAGAAGGGATGTATAAAAATTTAATGCATTTGTTAAAAAAGTCATAGTATTTTTGTATAAAGGTTTTTATTCCATAGATTTGTATTAATAGAAAATATTAATTCAGAAGACGTTATAACGGATAAACAAATGATCAAATGAAAATTTACGACGTGTGTGGAAATAGTTCTCAACAGCATATATTACCCATTAATATGCATGGCTTTAAAAAAAAGGTCAATTAGCAGTCCATTGCTATTTTGAAAGCGATACAGGCGTCTAAGTAAAGTTTATGGTTATATACCGTGTTTCAAATCGTTTGATTCAAATGAAAGTGATTTTCAACTTCGGAAGATATTAGCCAGTATTTCGCTTTGGATGTTTCCCTAAACAGCACTATTGATCCGACAACACACAAGGGTGGGGGGGGGGAATGCAAACATCCAATCCAATATCACATTCTCTACATTCCTACAAACATTGATTTTAATATGGTGGTGCTGAATCAAACGAAATGTCCAGATTAAAATTACATTTTGTTATCGGTTCTGTTTCAGTAAGGTAAGCTGTGTATGTGGACATAAAATCTTTGTATTTAAAATTGACAGTTCTAAATTTCTTTGTTAACGATTTATTGTGTTCGCTTTTGGTTCATTGAACTTTTTCTCCTTGATAATCACTAAATTATTATTTTATCTTCCTGGATGTTAGAAATTTCTTTGTGTGATTGTTCGTGTTCTAAAAAGTTTAAAAATGTCAGTTATTAATTTTTTAAAAAACAAATTAATATATATTTAAAACATTTTAATGTAACTCTCAGTGCAATTATTTAAAAATATGGACATATTAGAAATGCCTTTATCCAAAATAGAATTTCATCGAATAAGAAATACCTTCTCTCGATTGCAATAAAAGTGTCGTAAAGCTGTCAAGAAGAGAAAAAATACGTACCCCCTCTTTTTAATTATTGAATCATTAAACATTTACTATCTATCATGAGAGAATTTTTTCACTTTATCATCTAAAATATCACAAATAAAAATACAGTCGAATCTCTATATAACGAACCTCTATATTGCGAATTTTTCTATATAGCGAACTTTTTCCTGGAACCTTGAACATTTCACAAATTTCTTCGTAAAATAACCTCTCTATAGCGAAGAGAATTTTCTATACAACGCACTTTTTCTTTTTTGATTCAATTTTTGTTCTCCCTTTTTTAAAAGTATTTCTGAAAAAATTTCAAGTTATTCTTTCTTTAATACATTTTATGTTGGTCATAAATCTTGAACTGGTTTTATTAGATCCTAACTCGCAGAGAGCAATAGAGTTCTCGACGTTTCATCCAAGAAGTGCAACCTTTAAACCCCATTGCCTAGTTCACTAAAAGCATCTTCGATATCCTCTTTCATCCTCAGTCGAGTTGTCCCGTGTCCCCGTGTTCTAATTATAAAATAATGTATATTTAATATTACTTGTATGCTTTAAATTATAAAATGTCCTTTTCATTTAAAATTATTTTCTTATTATTGAAAATACAGTGAATTCTTCAACATTGCTTTTTCTTGTTTTCCTTGCAGTTTTTTTTCTTTTTTTTTTGATGGATAAGATATAAAAAATAAACATATATATATATATATATATATATATATATATATATATAATATATATTTAAAAAAAAAAAAGCCTTGAATAATTATTTTTTTTATGGTATATAGTGTGTGTGTAACGAACTTTTGAATTTAAAATTTGTATTAAACCATTAAAATATAGTCGTTTTTTACGAACCTAAACGAATATATTCCCTGGAACATTTTACTATAAAAGATGAACCTCTATATAACGAATTTTCCATATAACGAATTTTTCAAAAATTTTTTTTTTAATAATTTTTTTGGTGATCCGGGATTTATCGATTTGCGTTAAATAGAGCTCCGACTGTAAATTTCTTTTGAGTTGATTTATTTTAAAATAATTACTTAACTTAAAAATGATTTAAAATTTATCAGAACATGACGAATCTCCATTTAACGAATTTCCCACACGCGATTTCGTTAAATAGAGGTCCGACTGTAAAAGTTGATTTATTTTAAGGTTAACTTAATTCAGTGGCGCAACAGCCCATGTGGGCCAAGACCTACTGTGCCCGTCTCAGTATACGTGATCTTGGGCTCTGAGGTGCATGAGCAGATGTTCCAATCAGGAGGTCAGTCTGACGCGAAACCCCAGTGTTAAGTTCTCAAGCTCTAATCAAGTTTAAGTTATCAATTCACTGAAAGGATTAAAGGATGAGTCGACCTGACGTCCGTACTTCTTCAAAAACGATGAAGGCCACAACGTTACAGTCAATGGTAATCGGTATAGAGCCATGATTATTAACTTTTTTATTCCTGAATTGAACAATCATGATATCCAGGAGCTGTGGTTCCAACAAGACGGCGCAACATGTCACACAGCTCGTGCCACAATCGATTTATTGAAAGACACGTTTGGTGACCGCCTAATTTCACGTTTTGGACCTGTGGGCCTCCAAGATCTTGTGATTTAACACCGCTAGACTATTTTCTGTGGGGCTATGTAAAGTCATTGGTCTATGCGGATAAGCCACAAACGCTTGACCATTTGGAAGACAACATTCGCCATGTTATTGCCGATATACGGCCACAAATGTTGGAAAAAGTCATCGAAAATTGGACGCCCAGATTGGACTACATTCGAGCCAGCCGTGGCAGTCATATGCCAGAAATCATATTTAAAATGTAATGCCACAAGATTATCTTTCGAATAAAAAAAATTCATGTCAATCGAATAATACATCGTTGTTTTATTGCAATTTAAAGTTCTATACCTCTAAAAAAACCACCCTATATTACAAATTTTTTTCAAAAAATTGAAAAAGCAGAAATTTGTTCGGTAAAAGCTACTTCGCTATTTACTTATATTATATATGTAAATTAAAAACTCAAATCGATGAAAGCATCGAAAAGAAACACATACACATTTATACCTAACTAGTTTAATTTGGGGTATATATGCTTTTAAAAACACGTAAAAACAAAAGCACCCCAAAGGTATAATCTGTATGCTAAAAATTAAAAGTTTCTTGATCTTTGGAAGGGATGGTAGTTTAAACCCCAGACAGAACCAACAATTCAAAGTATATCACAAGAATATTTTAAATTTCAAAAGTCGTAAATTTGCTTCATTTTTATCGATCGTCTTTTGTTACAATTATTATTATAATGTATAGTTTTTGTTTCGATTGCTACGCGTATTAGAAAACTTTCTATAATTAAGTGGAAATTGTACTAATAGTTAAATGTATTTTAAAATTTATTTGTTTATAGTATAACATTAATATTCTTTCCACATACACGTCGAAAACAATGTATCTATCAATTTTTCGAAAACTTTATCTTTCTATCGAATATATTGAAAATGAATTCAAAGCTAATAGTATTTACAATGAATAAAAACAAAGAAGTATGTTATATTTAAAAAAGTTGCTACATATAACTGTTCTGAAATCATATCTCTCCCCCCTCCCATCATTTCAATTTTTTTCTTTAAAGGTCGTGATAGCCGAGTAATAATAAGGCATTCATGACTGACGCTGATGTATCAGAGTGTTGGGTTTGTAAATCTTGATTTCACAGAAGACCTCTCATGTAACAAAACTTAACTCAGTGGCGCAACAGCCCATGAGGGCCAAGGCTCACTGTGCCCATCTCAGTATACGTGGCCATTGGGCGCTAAGGTGCATGAGCAGATATCGCGATCGAGGGAGCAGTCTGAAGCAAAAACCCCAGTGTTTAGTTCCCAAGCAAGCTTGGTACTCATTTATCGACCCACTAAAGGGATGAAAAGCTGAGTCGACCTTGCCCTGCCCGAGGATAGAACCCCGGACATGTGATGATGATAGAACCCGGACATTCCACTCGGCCACTGGCCCTCCATGTAACAGAACTGTTACAAATTTAAACTCTCGTGACTCAAAGTTCTCATAATGACATATTGTTGAAGTCTGAAAATTGAGGTGACAGCTAAGATATCCTCATCACTCAGTGGCGCACACAAGGGGGGTGCCCTAGGCGTCCAGACCCCTCCCTCCAAAGCCCTTGATTTTTAACCCGATTGATTATAATTGTAAGTATATAATACGTAAAATTTAATTAAATATTTGTTTTTAATGATTAATTTTATTAATTAATACTAATTATTTATCCAATAATGAGTTTTTTACTGTTTTTTGTCCCCAAAAATCGACAAAATCAAAAGGAGCATGATACAAGAATGATGGACTTTCAACCCTGGATTCCCCCTGGAAAACTTCTATGTGCGCTACTGTCATTCATCACTTGACCGTGATTTGAAATTATGAGGTTTTTCGTTTATAGCCCGCGTGTTGCTTAGAAGTGCTATGTAAATAAAAATCAATCCATGCATTTTTTTTGTAGTTGTATACACAAAAATCTGCGAGATTATCAAATTATAACCTCAAAATAGAAGCCCAGTGGCTGAATGGTAGTGCATCGCACTTCCACACTACTGGTTCGAGGTTCAAACACCGGGCTTGGGTTTGAACCCCCGGCAATGATTCCACCAGCCCATAAAGCGCACCAAACAGTCAGTTTTTCTGGATGTTACGGTGTTTCGACATACACTTGTGAATTAGCTTCACTCCAAATGCGGCAGTTTTGTTTGTTGACGTTTGGGCCCATTCGACGAATCTACGCCTTGCTTGATGATCGTTTTGATGAATTGCCAAACCAAACTGAGAATAAATCGCTTGACAGCTGTTAAATCGGTCGCCATCTTGGAAAGTAATGCCAACTTAAACTTCTATACCTGAAAAAAAAACACTCTTTATTAAATTACTGAATTTGAAAAATGTCCTGTTCGAAGAAAAAAAATAATGTTTGAAAATTTATATAGAAAGGCATTCAAAGAAGCCACAGTGTATTGATGGATCTTAAAGAAAAGAAGCGTATTAACAACATTAGAAATGTAACATATTATTTAACAATGGAGTATTTTTTTATTCTTGAATTAAAACTTAGCTTAACTTTTCAGTAAATATATTTGGATGCAAACTGAAACTGTTAATTTTTAATTAACAGAGGAATGCTATGAACTTGTTTTAAAGTTTTGTTTGAAAACGTAATAATATATCCAGTGGCGTAACGGAGAACATTTGGGCCCCCCTGCAAAGTCAGGATTTGGGTCCCCCCTCGTTGAATTTTACACTTGCATCCGTCAGGCTTTGGGCCCCTTAGAACCCTGGCCCCCCGCGATGCGGGGGTGCACGTTACGCCACTGAATATATCAAACTAATATGTATTCTGAAACAGGTATTGTGATTTCTAAAAAATGTAAACGTCAGGACTCTAATCAATATGCCAATTTATAGTAACCAAAATATTAAATGTTTTAGAATAAAAACAAAAAATGGGGCAAATTTACTTAGAAATGTCTTCTTTTTTAAGTAAATGTTCGTTTTCTCGAGTTTGATTTTTTTAATTGTACATTTTGTCCGTTATATGGAATTTTGGATCTCAGAAATTACGGAACAGCTTTCCTAGTTTCTTCCCATGTAATCAATTTGCGTTTTTTAACGCATTTTTTTTTAAAGAATGAACGGGTAATCTTAAAGACAATCTATGAAAAAGGATATTATATTGATTATCTGTCACGAACTTGAATATTGGTAATTTATAAGAAATAAGATCAATATTGAAAATGTTCAAATAAGTTAACACAGAGTAAAAGTTGTAAAAAAGTTTTAAAAAACTTTTATCAGATTATTTTGCTTGTGTATTTAGTGTATACTTGTGTATTTGGTCTCTATACTTCAATTTTGCTTTCATGATTACATAAAATTATTACATTATAAGTGTTTGTGTTACATGTGATTTCATCTAAACGATTTTATACTCTCGTTTTATTACTATGTTACTTTGTATTTCTAATTGTTACTTGGTTTCATTTTCGTTGAATTGTTAAAGGTGTATTAACTACCGCAAAATCCGGTGTATAACGCGCACTGTAACGTTTTCGTGCCCCACATCTGCAAAATCGGCTTCTTTATGTGGATAGAATGACCCAGTTCACATCCACACGTGCATCCCTAAATATTGCGGGGTTTTTTTTTTATCTAACATCGCCTTGTCAACGGATGGTCTTGAGAAACCCAACGGCAGGATTCTACACATGCGAGCCGGAAACTCCGAGTGTAATTCGAGGTGTCAGGGACGAATCTCCCCACCCCAACAGAGTGGAAGGACAGTCCGTTTGAAATCACTAGAAAGATTGGTTGTGTTTGCCTCCTTCCTCGCAAAGAACATATTCTGTAGAATTGCATCAGTTAATAGTATTTCACAAAAACCATTTCATCTAGCAAACTGTCAGATACGGGATTAAGGGTTCCTTGAAACCCAGATGCCCGCCGAACTTTCCATAGATTCCGTAGAATTAATAGTATGAATAAGCTCTACTTAAAATGTAAGTTTTTTGCATTTAATAGCTGTGGCGTAAATAAATCAATTATTTGATTTCTTAACACTTACGGTACCATTAATTTTCCCAAACTTCACAGCATCCATACTTTCAAGCTATACATTTTGCAATATTTAAATATATTCGCTGTATAACGCACCTCCCCCACACACACACACTTTCTTTTTTTTTACGAAGAAACCCGAAGTGTAAAGCAATGTTCATATGCTTTGAAGTTATTCATTGGAAGTATTATTCCAGGCATTAAAGCAAATAATACTTTTTTTAGAAGTAAAACTCTTTAAGTTCATAAGGTATTTCATTTCTTTTAAGTAAGAAGTATTTCGATACACGTAGAAGTCTTTTTCTTTTTTATTCTCATATTTTTTTTTATTTTTAGAGCATTCATTTTTATACCCACCGTATAACACGCATTCCTAAATTTCGATGTTATATTTTTGTGTCAAAATTGCGCTTTATGCGCCGGATTTTATGATATATCTCTGTAACGATTTCAAAACATACGTAAATATTCAGTTTTAATCTACATTTTAAAGTATGTTAAGTTCTAAGGTTGAAAAAAGTCGTAATTTATGGCATTTGTTTACTTGTAATTTGTTCACATACTTTAGAAAAATAATAAAATTGAAATTTTCTCCATTACGTATGAAACACAACATTTACATTACGTCATTTCTTTACCTCACAATTTTTTTCAAACTACTATTTAAAGAAAACTACGTCTTTTGAGCAGAAAGAGCGTCTTGTTCTGTTCGCGCAGTTTAAATTAGTTGTAGGAAGAGTTTAGGAAGAGTTAAGGAAATATACCCTCAAAATCAAACGCTATAGACCTTGTTACCAGTAATATGGGATAACTTTGTATTAAAAATCTCAGCACTTTATTGTATGTAGGAAGATTGCATGGAACTAGAAAAGATCGCAATAGATAGTAGTATGATTAATAACTTAAGGTATCCGACTGCCCTAAAAAATCATGATTTTTTTCAAAAATTGACAAATTTTGTTTGTGATTTTATTTTATAGGCCATCATATAAGCTTAATAAAAAATACCAAGCTTTTTATTTCCATTCACTGGAACAAAAATTACAAGTGTTTTAGTAAAAGCAGAGATGCCATAACTTTACACAAGATGTCAAACTTTAAAATGCGTTTTACTTGAAATGTGTTTTTTGCGAAAAGTTCAAACGGGGACAGCGATTGCTCAAAAAGTTTTGAAAATAATTTGCTGAAATTTTTTGTGTATGTTCTGTATAACAGTAGAAGTGTTTTGTCTCTCTGATTTATCAATCACTGTTTTGTTTCAAAATTTACAGTCCTTTATGTGAATATAATCACTGTCTTTTTAAGCAATTTCGTATAATCACTTAGATAAAATGCTCTAATTTTTGTAAAAATTGAAATACCTCTTATCCTGAAGGTCATTTCAAACATGAATAATAAAGTAACACATCAAAATTGAATAATTGAGAATTTTCTCATAAAACTTTTGTACAGAGCGGGCCCCGTTTATGTAATTTTTTGTACATTTTTAACAGTTTTTTCCCATTTTAACAAAAATAATTTTTTTCTGCTTTCAATTTTAAGATTTTTTCCTTAAAATATACTAAATAAATCTAAAAATCACAAAAAAATTCTCATATTTCCATTTTTTTCAAAAAAAAAGTTGTCGCGAGTAGTCGGATACTTTAAAGTATTACTTAGATCATAGGTTCCCAAAGAGGTTCTTACAGACCAATTGGGGCTCTTGTCACTCTTAAGGGGGTTCGGGCCCAATTAAATGTAATTTGGGGGTGCGTACACAACTTTAGGAGGCCGCGAAAGGTTTGATATAAAGTAAAATATTTGTGATCCATTTCCATTATTATGAAAGTGAAAATAAATTATTCACGATTTTTACGTATGAAAAAAATTTTGGAGTAAAATATTACAAATAAGGGCATAAAATATAAGCACGATGGAAGTTGAGCTAATCGAGGATGCGGCCAGAATTTAAATGGGTAAGGAATTTCGCCGCTGAATGCAATAACTTGTTTAACACCTGCTTATATATATTTTTAAATGTCCGGCTATTATTGCTGCCCTACAAAAGATAGGGGTCCTGTTTTCGTCAACAAACCTCTATGTCAGTGTTTATCAAACTTTCAATGCTTGCGACACAATATTCAATCATAATTTTCATCGCCCCGTCCAAACAATAACAATGTTTTGAATTCAATAATACTATACTTTGACGCTAAAGCTGCTACTTTAACCTCTTTAGTCCCACCGTCATAGATAAACGTCTCGCTCAGCCAAATCGTTAATTGCCCCGGACGTTTATTTACGTTTTTCCGAAGTACGATTTTTTCTGTGCACTGCAAACCATAAAATTATTTCGAAGGCTTTTAAATGCGAATAAGGAACTTGAGAAAGGATTTACTCATTTCAGAGGACTTACCTAATTTTAATCCTGTTCTCCCCTCCCAATACATCACATACGCGTGCCTACAGGGAAAACAGTAGCATTGGGGAGTGAATCGCGTAACTTTTAATAGGCAGTTAAGGAATTAATTATAAACCGTACAAATTATCAAGATAAGTGTTAATTTTTAAGTAAATTTATATAGGACAAGCTCATGGGTTACTCATAATTATTAAACTTGTTTTTAACTTAGTATTGTTAAATTAATTATAAAATACATTGTGCAGTACAGATGCAATTATGTGTATTATATCAGTGTAAATGTGTATTTAATTTTTTATCATGTCAGAATGTATTTTGTTTGTTTTCTTTCAGTAAATTAATAATTTTAAATAATCTTTTATTTTTGACTTTTCAATATATTCGTACCTACAGAGTTATCCCCATCTTGGGGAGTGCACCCCACAATTTGAAAAACGCTACTCTATGTGAATAATATTGAACAGATTGCCATAACAGTCATCTGGGCCCATGGTACTGTCCCATCATGGATACGACATCATCACCATCATCAAAATTTGGCAGGATAAAAGAGTAGAGAGATGTAAAGTGAATACAACGAATTTTCCTAGTTTTGAACCGAAAGCATTATTATTATTTTTATTGTTATGAAGATAAAGTATTTTTGAGTACAATTGATATTCTGAACATAAATTTATTAACCAAGTTAAACTTGTTAAAGCTTATTTTAATATAAAATGGTCTTATTATAAAAATTTTATTAATAATATTTTTTCATTTTTCCTGTACAATTTTCGGAACATCAATGTTAAATTTGTAATTTTTCTATTATGCATTGAAACAGAATTATATTTCATGCTGGGGGTGAGGATTCATGACCCCTGGTTTTCTAAGGGGTCCATGGGTAAAGTTTGGGAACCACTTATTTAGAGCTTTCGAAAAAAGATCTCGAGAGCACTTTATCCGATCGCATTTTAACATATGTGTCTCTGTGTTTGGTTCGAATTGCCTCTGTGTATTGTGTAAAACAGATACTTCAAATTTCAGACAAATATTTTCAATATATCTCAGCAGAAGGATTACTTAACAAAATCGAAATATTTGAAAACAAAATACTTTTATTACTCGTATGTAATGTGCTCGAATATTTAACATAAACTCTTTGTTGTATCTTTCAAATGATTAGGACTAAATTAATCATTTTGAACATCCGAAATATAACTATTAATAATGAAGAATCATTATTTTAGCTTTGTACATCATCCTCTTTTCCATTGTATTCGCAGTTTATATTATTTTGAGTTAATTAGTTTCTTAGTATGACGTTTTTTCATGTTGACACATGATTTTCAACTCCTTCCTTCTGGACTTGTTTTCGAATGATTCAAAATCAAGAAAACCGTAATCATTTGAACAAAATAAGGTAATTTGCACAATATTTCTTGAAGAATTTTTTATGTCAGCTTAGTTATGAATTTGTACATAGATTGCTGACGTAACCTAAATAATCCTTCAAATGAAAAATTCGTGATAGATACAATAATTTGCTGGTAAATGATATGATAAATTGATGGAAACATGATCTCTCTCTTTTTTGTCTTGCGTATTTTTACTGTCAGGGATTACACACTGCATAGTTTTTATTAAATATAATTTCAATCCTTACATAAGGAAAAATATTAAAATTTCATTTACATCTTCACATTTAAAAACTTGAATGGTCTAAATGACTAGTTGCTCAATATTCTAATGAAGAAATAAAAAAAATTGTTATTCCTCAACGACTTTCGAAATAACAAACTTCCCAAACAATGTTGAAATAATTTAGACTACTTGCACATAATATGTAAAACGATTAAGAGAGAATTCTAAAGCCTTGCAGTTGGAAGAGTATTTAAGTTCAAGGATGAGTTCAAATTAATTTTTTGAAATGAAATATAAGATGAAATATCTTTTAATTCTGGATGACAAGAAATGAAGCATTCGCCTTTGTTTCTTTATTTAAAAAAATTTTGCTGTCGGACGGTGATAAAATAATATAAACATCACCCTTGAAAACAAGCTAACAAATTAGAAGGACAAAAGGTAATATAACACAAGTAATACAAAAAAATAATCAATTCCTACTTTGGTCAACAAAGAAAAATTTTATTTTAGTTACTTTTATTAAATAATTACAATTAATATAAATATGTACATATGACAGAATTACAATATTAAGTGGCAAAATAAAAAGCAAATTTCCTTTCCATATATGGTGCTGAACTATTATTTTTTTTATTGTTTATTTATTCATAAATCACATTTTCAGAAATTAGGCCATCTCAGGTATATATTGCTCTACTGTGGACACAACGAGCTTTTCCTTTTCATACATGGTGTTGGATTATTATAATTTTGTTTGTTACTATTAATTTTGTCTGTTATTCTATTCATAAATTTCATGGAATTAATGAATTAATATTTGAAAAAACTGTAATAACATCAAGTGTCATCCACTACAAGTTTTAAAAAATGTAATTGAACTTAAGTGGTTGAATAAAAAATTTTTTTTAACGATTGAAAATTTGAACAAGATATATATACACATAAATATATATAGGGAGAGTGTGAAGTAAATAATAGTAGGAATCGAAAAAGAGAATTAAAACACACAGTATTTGTCATCATTCTTACTGCTTGTGGTGAGTAGTGGTCAAGAATTTCAGAAACATGTAATGTATCAACATTTAATACAATTGAAAAACTAATGCATGCACTATTTTCCTGAAAATTAGTAACAGCTTGATTTAGTAAGCAATCTTTTTAACTTGTCATTTTTTGGGGGTGGGGGAGGTTTGATGATATGAGAGATATTTCTGATTCTGGAACAAAAATATGCGTGATGAGAAATTATGTGCAATGAAATGTAGCCCTTTATGAAAAAAGGTGGAAAATGATATGTACGTACATTATTTCTGATTGCTTTACTATCGCAATTGAAAAGGAAACTCCAAAGTGTGGGAGAATGAAAATTATATGCTATAAATAAATTACAATACTCTTGCAATATATGGAACTCTTTGCATGCTAAAAGCATACTTCATAAACTTTTTTTTAATCTAAAAAATTATTAATTTTGAAAATTGAAGTTATAAATTTAGAGAGTTTTAAAATTTATCAACGTCTTTAGTAGCCCTTAAACTTACAATATTCCACAATAAAAGTAATATAAATTAAATATGCATTAATAAAATGTATAAATTTGATATTTTGCGTAGTTGTGTTATTTGCAATTTGGATTATCAACATATTAAAATTGAATGATATTCCGAAATAGGCAAGCGGTGAAAACCCATCGTTAGTCTTTTGAATGCAAGTAAGATTGCTCAGCGGATTCAACACGCTATTTTTATTTGTCGGTCTTATTTTTGATATTAATGCAGTGCTTCTCAAACTTTCTATACTCGCGACCCAATTTTTAATCATAATTTTCATCGCGCCCCCCTTACAAACAATAATAATGTATTGAATTCAATAATAATATACTTTGATGTAAATCTACACTACAATTTTAATTATAAACCGTACAAGTTATCAAGATAAGTATTAAATTTCTAAATATAATTTCATGACGTACCCATAGAGTTACTGGTAATTATTAAACTTGTTCTTGACTTAGTATGTTAAATTAATTGTGAAATACATGGTGCAGTACTGATACATCTATAAGTGTATTATATCAGTGTAAATGTGTATTTTATTTTTTATTACGTCAGAATGTATTATTCTTTTTTTACTTCCTTTCAGTGAATTTATAATTTTTTAAATATTTGTTTTTGACTTTTCGATATACTCGCGCCCCCCTTTTAGGGTTATTACGCCCCCTAAGATGGAACGCCCCACAGTTTGAGAAACGCTGTATTAATGTTATGCAGCATTTCCGTCAAAATTTAATCATCAAAATTTAATAATATCATCAAAAGGATCAGCATGTTAATGATTCTTAAAATTATATAAGAAAGAAAAAAAAAATACTGTAATGTATATTGTCGATTTTTTTCCCAAGTCAAATGTTAAAAATACTTCTTTCCGGTTTTTTTCTGTGAAAAAAATTAAATATAGCCCTCCAAACAGAGAAGATTCTTAAAACAAGTGTCAAATAGCAAAAGTATTCAATTACGTGTAGAGGGCGTTCATGTATAGACTACTGCTGCATTCAAAATAAAAACAAATAAATGTGTCGTGACAGAATTCTCATCTTCCGTTTTCATATCATTCTTCATTCCGAGGGTTGATGTATTGGCGATGAGCTTTCTGTGACAAGAGTAATTAAATAAGTTATTTGACAAATTTTTCTAGTTATTTGTGTTTGAAAACTGGCATTTCGTAGAACTGTTCATCGAACAATTAAATCTCTATTATGGCAGAATCTGGGATCAGATCTAAGTCGTCCAAATGCCGATCTTGTTGCCGAGTGTTTTGCACTCATCTGTTTTCACAATTGGGACTTTGTGGATTAGTCATAGGATATGTTATAGGAGGAGCATTTTTGTTCGAATTTCTTGAGGCACCGAATGAAATCAACGAACGATCCACGGTGCAAAAATTTAGAGAGAAATGTCTGAAAGATATATGGGATGTGACGTGGAAAATGAACATCTTGTATAAGAAAAACTGGACTTACCTGGTCGAAATGAGATTGAAGGAATTTGAAAACGATCTGGTTCTTGCAATCAAAAACGATGGCTATGATGGTAAAGAGGTTGAGGATCGCCAGCTCCAATGGACATTTTCTCGTTCTTTGCTGTATTCTATTACAGTCATCACTACGATAGGTAAGAAGCTTTTTTATTTTATCTTGGAATGGTTTAAATGCCTTGAACGACAAAATTCTTTGAGAAATATGCATTTCATCTAACAAGAGTTAAAAAGAAAACAAGAAATGCTAGAAAAAATATAAATTTTATATAAAGGGATAATTTGCAGCTAAATGTAATTGTTATCAACAGCTTTGTGTTTTCAAGAATTCATGCATAGAATATTTTGTCTCAGTACACACGCAACATTAAAGAATTAATTACAAGATAATAAACCATTTTATCTTTCTGCGTGTACTATGGTATTTTGAGTTACCATAACAATAAAATCTGAAGACCCTCCATGTAAAGGGGCTGATGCGTGTTAAATCTTTCGAGGTTCAAAATCCTCCGTTGGTGTTGTGTGGATGTTTGAAGAAAGGGAGGGGCAGAGCTCAGGTTCAGTCTTCGTCACTTGACCGTGTCTCAAAATTGCAAAGTCCGTCGACAAAAGCCCACCTGTTGCTTCAGAGGGCAACGTAAAATAAAATAAAATTGCAGCTGTATAATTTTTTCCCGGTTTGTTTTAAACTTTTTGATTTTTCTATAAAACAAATTCCTTGTTTCTATCAAACATCTATAAATGGTAATCTAAGTAACATACCGCACAATCCAGCTTAGAACTCTCACTTTTAGCACACAAAAAATAAGCTCGAAATTTACGGGTGTGCGTTATACGCCTGGTATAAAAAAAGAAAGCTTTAAAGAAAATTGGAAAAAATGAGCATAGAAACAAACTAGACTTATGCATTTATCTTCTTCTCTAATGGGGATGCGCATTGGTATTTAACCTTTGCAGACATAGTATATCCCCAGGAGCTAGTATCACTTTTTAGTGTGGCACCATACAGGCGATACCCATCACCGCAAGTAATTTTGAGGTCCAGTTTCCTCCCCAGAGGGAGGCACCTGAGCTCTGGCGATGCGAAACGGTAGTTAGGACTTAATTTTGCTGAGAGCATCCAAGCCGAACAGTTAGTCAAGGGATTTTTTTCATACCGTGTGTGCTGACATGGTTGGTTTGTCGCTGGCCTTCTGCACCTAAGGTTGCGGGTTCGATCCCAGCACAAGTCGGGGGATTTTCCTGATGCAGAAAATCGGCAGCTGCCATGTCGTACTTCTACATATGTCGAAATACTGTTTATTAAAAAAAGAAATATAACATTCCTTATGAACTTAAAATGTTATAGTTCAAAAAGTGTACTATTTTTTACAAAAGCTTGGAATAACACCTCAAATGAATAATATCAATACACAAGAGCATTGAGCATGTACATTTCAGGTTTCTTCGCAAAAAGGGGAGTGTATGTTATACGGCGAATATATCTCAAAATTAAAAATTGCAGCTTGAAAGTATAGGTGCGCATAATACACCGGTTATATAGTTTTAATCATTTTAAGAAAATCGATGTTATAAGGCAATCAAAGCATTTAATTGAAATGATACAACAGAAGTTCGTTATAACAACGCTAACGAAATTATTCATTAGTTTATGTCATGATTGGGAATAAGTAACACACTATCTGTTTTAACCTGGAATTATATCTTAATGCTTAAAAGACAATAATAGATTTGAAATACTTCAGTTAGGCGGTCGTTATTTGAAAGAAAAAATGTTTAACGTTGCTGTACATTTATACGAATAAGTCTCCGGAACTGAGCTTTGAAACAACGTTGTCTAGAATTTCTCATTAAGAGGTCTCAGGGGTGTTAAATTTCTCTGAAAATATAAACAATTTTCAAGCAGGTATAATTCTTTTAAATTTAAATTAAATAATTCGAATATTTTACACATTATTTTTAAAAGGATGGGGCTTCAGAAGAGTATAAAATGTTTAAAATATAATCATAATTTAAAAAATTATAAGCATATGAAAATAAGAAAATTTTCTATTAAAATTTTTATTACGTTTTACGTCGCACATGTTATTTTCTAAAATAGTAGCTTTAATTACTAGCTATAAGTTGATTTATAAAGTTAAATGTATTCTTATTACACTGTAGCTATTTTAATATAAATAGAATAATAACTTATATATTTTAATAAATAAAAAAATACATTTTTTAAAAATATTTAAAAAATTGCAATACTTTACACATATTTTGAAATACAAAAGATATATAATACTAAAATTAGGTAGGGTTTAAAGAGTATGATGCATTTTATAATTCTACAAAGTTTTATATATCAGAGACTACTATTTTAGAAAATAGCGTGGGCAATACAAAAAATACTTAATATTTATTATAGAATTTTCATATGCTTATGATTTTTAAAATTATTATATTTTAATAATTTTATATTTTTCTGAAGCCCCATTCTTTTATAAATAATGTGTAAAAGATTCGTATCATCTAGTTTAAATTTAAAAACCTGTTTAAAAATTGTCTATAGTTTGAGACCTCTAGAGAAATTTAACACCCCTGAGAACTCTTAACACGCTTTTATAAGTTTAACTTGTACGTAATGGATGAACTCGATTTTTACCCACTTTAAAAGGCCAGATTAATTCGAAATTTTGCACGCTTGTCAAGGACCGACGACAGTACAATAATTTCATAATTTTGTTTCATTGTCCTGATCAGGATCCTCAAAAATAAGGAATTGAAGGATTTTGGGATTCGGTGATTAATTCCTTTTATCGTTTCCAGATTTGGCAACTAATTGCATATACCATTTCAAGATTTGGCGACTACTTTAATATTCCATTTCCAGATTTGGTGACTAAAAGATTAAGTTACAACCCTAAAAAAGCGAAAATGTTAGAGTACAACAATTCCTTACCATAATATAGGGTGTTTTTTTAGAGGTATAGAACTTTAAATTGCAATAAAACAACGATGTATTATTCGATTGACATGAATTTTTTTTATTCGAAAGATAATCTTGTGGCATTACATTTTAAATATGATTTCTGGCATAGGACTGCCACGGCTGGCTCGGATGTAGTCCAATCTGGACGTCCAATTTTCGATGACTTTTACAACATGTGTGGCCGTATATCGGCAATAACACGGCGAATGTTGTCTTCCAAATGGTCAAACGTTTTTGTCTTATCCGCATAGACCAATGACTTTACATAGCCCCACAGAAAATAGTCTAGCGGTGTTAAATCACAAGATCTTGGAGGCCAATTCACAGGTCCAAAACGTGAAATTAGGCGGTCACCAAACGGGTCTTTCAATAAATCGATTGTGGCACGAGCTGTGTGACATGTTGCGCCGTCTTGTTGGAACCACAGCTCCTGGACATCATGATTGTTCAATTCAGGAATGAAAAAGTTAGTAATCATGGCTCTATACCGATCCCCATTGACTGTAACGTTGTGGCCTTCATCGTTTTTGAAGAAGGATTCCACCAGCCCATAAAGCGCACCAAACAGTCAGTTTTTCTGGATGTAACGGTGTTTTGACATACACTTGTGGATTAGCTTCACTCCAAATGCGGCAGTTTTGTTTGTTGACGTAGCCATTCAACCAGAAGTGCGCTTCATCGCTAAACAAAATTCGCTTATGAAAATCGGGAACAACGGCAATCTTGTTTTGAGCCCATTCGACGAATCTACGCCTTGCTTGATCATATTTAAAATGTAATGCCACAAGATTATCTTTCGAATAAAAAATAATTCATATCAATCGAATGATACATCGTTGTTTTATTGCAATTTAAAGTTCTATACCTCTAAAAAAACACCCTATATAAACAGAATTGTCTAGTTTTTCCGAAATGGAAATAAAAAATAAAAGACTCGTGCTTGTGGAAAAAAATTATGCGGCGTTTCTGAAACTGTGGGGAGGGGAGGCGAGCATATCGAAAAGTCCAAAATAAAACATTTAAAATAATTATTAATTTACCGAAAGGAGCAAAACAAAATAAATTCTGACATGATAAAAAAATACATATTCACACAGATATAAAATACTTATAAATGTATCGGTGCAGCAAAAAGTATTTAATAATTGATTTATCAATACAAAATTAAAAGCAAGTTTAGTAATTACTAGTGACTTACATGGGTTTTTCATATACAAAATACAATACATATATTGGTAATATGTACACTTTATAATATTAAAGCGCATTGTGTCGCCTATCCTGTATAGTGGTTAGCGACGCTGACTGCTGTGCCGTTGGCCCTGGGTTCGAATCCCGGAGAAGACATGAATGTAAATGTATAGTGAGAATTCATGGCATGGGGTTACTTTAAACAGCCTTAGAGCCACAAATCCTCTCGTGAGTTTGGTGGAAGGAGAAGAGAGGTGGGAGTCCCTGACCACCCGCGGGGTGTCCTCCCTTAAAATTGGGGTGAAACCGAGCTAAATCGTTCTGTCACCTTTATGGTGCTCAAAATTCCGGTTAACGACAGGCGTCACTTAGCCCTTTGCCATGATGAATTTCGTGGGCCGTGATTTGGCCTTTGCCGATCAGGTGGCATTATTAACTCCAAATGCATGTTTTATTGTATTGTAGATAGAACTTTAAAAAAAATGAAAAATAAATTATAGTTTAAGAAAACTAAAAAAACACGCTTTTTTGTTTAATCGAACTAAAAAGTAAGGAAATAATTCTTAATTTAAGAATAAAATGATTAACGAGAAAATTAATGTCATTGTGGTAAAAGCGTGGGGCGTGCTTTGTACTACATTTTTACACTAACTCAGCATTTCGGAATAGAACTGGTAAGAAATTGTAACAATTGATACACAGAGCACCCAATGCTTTTACCCAATGGCATTATAAGTTTCTCGTTAATCATTTTATTCTTATATTAAGAATTATTTTCTTACATTTTAGTTCGATTAAACAAAAAAGCGTGTTTTTTTAGTTTTCTTAAACTATAATTTATTTTATTAGTTAATATCACACGTTTCTTTGTTTACGAATAGTTCTATTGTATAAAGAAAGAGAGAAAAATAGTTTTATTCTAAAAAGTTGATCAAGTTAGATTATCAACGTTGCTCAAATACGAAATTGGCTTTTTACCCGCTAAAATACTAAACATAAAAAATTTCACATTGAAGGTTAATTTTTTGTTTACTTCGGTTCAAGCTAGTAATATAATGCAGATGAAAAACAAAATCGTATAAAACATTTCGAGGCGAGACATCTCGTATTTTCTCAGGCTCTCTCTGACCAATCATCGCCGAAGGAGCAAAATAAATAAACAAATAAAATAATGAAAAATTTTTTCCCCTCCTAGTTAAGTCTCGTTTAGCCTAAATGAGTGAAGTATCACTTACATTGGGAGAGAATCCTTCCATGTAGTGCATTGCAAAATATCGTCCCACAGTGTTTATGATCCCATTCCAGTTACAAAACAGTTACAGAAATAATAACAAAGACACATTCATAGAATAAATGTAAAACTGCTCGTTAAATTGTTTTTTAATAATTTGCATCTGGGAACTACTCGATAACAAAAATATATATTTTTACTGTTCCAGAAAATATTATAGCAGCGCTATTATAGAAATTAAAGTATTTGCTTACGTTCGGAGAAAAGTTTTCTAAAATACCACGCTATTAATAATTTTATGTTATTTTATTGGTGTTTATGACTTAAATTAATGAAAAACAATAATGAGGAAATTATGTGACAATTTAAATTTATTAAACTGAAATACTTTAGGTAAAATTTGATAAAAAATTATATATATACTGAATTTCAAAAAACTCTACAGGGAATTCAAAACCATATATTTAAATTATTTTTTTCACAATATACTTAACAAAGTTATAAAGGCAATGAACTAAAATCTAAAATATATTAAAATTAATCTAACAGTTGTAATACATTGTACATTTTCTAATAGCAATTTTATAAAATGCAAGGTTCCGTAACAATAAACTTTTAAAATTAAAAACCTATTGATGTTACAACTAAATCCTTCGTTCATTTCCGTTATCATGCGTTTAATAACATGTATACATGTATACAAAACACGAAAGAAATAGATTCGTAATGTTTTGAGATATCAAGTTTTATGTAATATAACTTTGACCCAAAAAATACAATATTCATAAAAGTTTTCATTCTGATTTTACTAAAATAATGCGAAAAAAATAAGGTATTTAAAATTCGCAGCTTTTATAACCTAGATCTTCCTCTTTCTTTATTTTATTAAATTTTCCCTTTCTGGATGCTCGATTTTTTTCTTACACAAATTGGCTAGTAAAACATTATTTTCTTTTTGAATTTCAGTCAAACATTGATTCTGAAACATAGACAGATACCTTAAGCTTGACTCACGAATATAGATGTTATGTAACTACAGAAATTTCTTATCACTCTAAAGTATTTCTTCTTGGCTTTTTCAATTGATTGATAAACGGAAAGACACAAATAATGAGAGTTCAAGCATAGTAACATTGTAAAAGATAAATATACAAGCCGGAAAAGATAATAACCTAACATATAGCGTAATTAAAACGATAAAAAGAATTTATATATATATAAAGTAGGAGCTAGCAGCTTTCTTGTCTTTTGATTGGAGACAATCCGAAATTTGCTGAACATGTACTTCAAACGACATTTATTTTTATAAGAAAATATCTGACATTTCCTCTGACAAATATCTTAATTAATATAACAGCAATAATCAAACGCTTGACTTTTGAACAAAAGAATTATATTTAATATATCCATTTTAAAAATATTTTTGCTTGTTATAAGAGTGATATTAATGTTATAAAATAATTTTATTTTATGAAAATATTTCACATCATAGGAAAAAGATTTAAGTTACATTTGTTTTATACTAGGGAACTTAATGAAAGTCGAAGTAATATTTTTAGAAAAAAGGAAAATCAATTATAACTTTTGATTAATTTATATTCGGAATTTCTAGGAATTCGGAATTTGTGTTTTAAAAAAAATTCGTGTACTAGGTTAACTAAACGCTTCTTTATAAGAATGGAAGGGAACTTAAATAACTGCAATGAGGAATTCTTGAATATAATATGAGGGCATGACAGAGAAAAGATTTGTTTGTTTTTTTTCAAACCTAATTCTCTTTACACTTAATTCAGAATTCTAATTATATAAAGAATTACTGATACAACTACGTTGGTTTCATTTTTAGCGACTTGGGTCAAAACTTTAATAAAAGATTTTCTTCTCTCGTTTTAAAGCATTCAGTTGAATTGAAATTTTATATACACGATTGTTTTGGATTACAGTACGATACTTTAATGATAATTAATAAAAATTAATTACCACTTAATGTTGTGATTCTGTCATGTGTATATACTTATTTATATTAATTGTAACTATTTAAAAAAAGTAGGTAAAATAAAATTTTTCAAGTAGGAATTGACTTAATTTTTTTTATATCACTTGTTTTAATCAAAAACTTAAATGTGGATATTTTAATTATTAAAAATTAAGATAGTATAAACTGAACATTGCCACTTGATTTATGCAATAATTAAAATATTTTAATGAGTCAAGTTTTTAATATGAGTCAAGCTTTTTCATGCTTTTATTTTTATACAATGAAAATGCTTGTAAATTCTTCTCTCTGAAGATTAAAGGTCTGAAAAAGTAAACAAGGTTAATTTTAAGGGCATAATTAATGTTGTAAATGAACTGATTAATTAACCAAACTAACCCAATTTACTAATTGTTAGAAAGAAACTTATTCATTATGTACGGCTGCATATTGTTGTTGTTCTTAACTTTATGCTTAATTTATTTCTCGTTTCCTATTATAAATATTTTAATGTTAGAGTTTATTTAATTGGTTGCAATTTTAAACAAGTGTTGTTGTAAAATGATTTCCTTTTTAAAACAAGTAATCTTGGGGATATTGTACATTTAATTTCGGGAATAACATCAAAAATGAAATCTGAAGTTTGGAAATAATATCAAAATGAACTGTTTGAGAAATGGAGAAGTGATGGCCATGCAATTCAGGAAAAAATTACTAAACACTTTGTCGTCATTAATATAACTTAGTAATTTTTTCAGAAGAATCCACTTTTAGAATTTTTCCAATGACTGCTTTCCTGGTATTTTGAGGCGTAGAGCATATTTGATCAGGTGAATTAGAAAAATAAAGTACATTCTGAGAACTGGGAAATTTCAGTTTAAATCACCTTATAAATGTAACAATTGCATTTCTTTTTTTAAGCAGAGTTTTTGTGATACTTAATAATAAAAATCTTCTTTAACTTTCTTTATGAAAGTTTGTTATATTTCAAGAATATTCTATATTTTTACGGATGAAATAAATCTAGAGACAGTAGTAAAAATGTTTAAATTGTTTTTAACAAAAAAATGATGTATTTTGAGAATAATAAATTTAAATAAGTCTTTGAAGAGAGAGATTTTAACAATTTATTACAACGCAAATGAATAAATTGACTTAATATAACACACTTTTTTAAATTTAAAAAAATTCTTATTCAAACATTTTTTTTCTATTTGGTTTTGAAGAGATATTTTTCTTGAGAATTTTCAAGACTTGGCAAAACTTTAATATTGAGATTGTTGAATATAAATTTGTTATTATTACTTCCTCATTATATATTTGTAAAGACAATCTTCAGTCCATCCAGAAAATCCAGTTTTCCATTTTTGTATTTTCATAATTGGTATTTTTATAATCATAACTTATTGTTAATAATTATACATTAAAACTCTCTCTTTCGCTTCATATGTTATACTGGATTATTTATATTCATTCGGAATTGAAGAAAAATTGAATAATTTAATTTGTTCTAATTCGTTTGAACTTTTCTATCTCTGCATGGTAAATATTCAATTGAATTATATAACGTTTCAGATTGGAGACTGGAGCTTATTAAAAATGTCTTGAGAAATCTCATTTTTAATATTTTGTAACGTCATATAGTTTGGTTTAAGCTTTGGTTAACTAAGTCTAATAGACTTAAAATTATAAAATATTCAACTAAATGGGGTCATCTTATATTTAACTAAATAATTTATAAGATTCTTATATTGAGATATTAGAAAAGTAGATTTCTCTCCTTAAAAGTACAATAATCAATCTAGAAGAGCTGGCAAGTAAATACAAGTTGCTATGAACATAATCATATGATGTAATATATTTATATATAAGTTCAAGTATGACAGTTCCAAAATAAAATCGTGTCTGGACTACATGTAAAGTACAGTAGACTAAATGTATATGATTTAATAGTCACATGATATCCGCAATCACGTGCTTCCACCCAATCAGTTCAGGAATTCATGGGCATCATAGACGTCATAGTCACAGGATAACTACAAACCAGTGTTTCCAGTCAGTTCATTCGTTGTTGCCAACTTTTACTTTTTGGCAGAACTTTATTTTTAAAAAAATACTTATTTATCAATAATAATAACAACTCACATAAGTTAGCAAAATGCATTCGATTTAAAAGCACATATATGTTATTAGATTTTTTTCTAATTTTGAAAAACTTTTTGAAGAGTCTTTATATTTGAACATCTTTACCCAATAATCAAATTTAAAATTTTATCTGCATTTTACAAGAAGAATGACAAATTCAATTCTAATGTAACTTTTGAGTTTGATGGCGAATATGGGATTGCATTTTTCATGTGACCGTCTTGAATTTAGCCCATTACAGCTCCTGGTAACAACATAAAACTTTAAATCAAAATTTTAACTCTTATTCTCTCTCAACTATATCTAAGACCAGAACTATATGTGTATAAAAAAAACTTTAAGAAATTCATTTAGGCCAGTTCTCAAAATATGTTCATATACAACTTTAGGGAATGAACATGAATTTGTAGAAGTCGATACAATTGAAGAAAATCAAATTAAATTAAACAACTATAATAAAAGAAAAACTCACAATGCACAAAATTTCGAATTTAATTTTTCAATGAATTCGTAATCTCTTAGAGGAAAGTGAAAGTTAAATTTTAAAAGAATGAAAACAGTATAAAACTTGACACAAAGTAGTTTATTCGAACTTCATTTTAGGAAGAGGGCCAGCGCATCTGTCAAGTTACAATATGGGTTTGCTAGTTTTAATATATGTCTCAGCACAATTTAGATTAGTCTGAAAGCCCCACAAGTTTGCGTGTACAGTAAATTTTGCTAACATGAAAAAAAGTGCTGTTTAGAAACACTTTCATGCATCTTGCAACGGGACATTAGATGTTAACGTATTAAACACGCTGTTTGGTTCATGTTTTTTTGCAATGAAATGTAAATTTGTCAACAGGCTTTTGCATGGAACATGTTCTTTTGAAAACTAAGTAAAATACGTACACATTATCTGTAACAACATGTCTATAAATAAAATTCTTATTTTTTAAATGAAGTTCTCTTACAGAGAATTTGAAATGAACTAACATGAAATAGTAAGTGCTTTTAATCCGTTATTGGATTATCCGTTATATTTCCTTTCATTACCAAACTTTAAAATTTTTAAAAGCCCCAAAGTATTCCAAGCTGCATTTTTATTAGAGTCCATAATTTTTTAAAGAAATGTTCAACAATAAACTAACTCTCGATTGGTAATTTTCTTCTTATATACATTAATCATGGCATCAAATGATAATGTATTTTTTTACAAATGTGTGAAGTTTTAGACTAATACGTATTCTGATTTCTATTTGAAAAAAAAACTTTTTTTGCATCATAAACAAAAATGAAGCATTATCTGCCTTCATGGGGGAAATATTTAGGTAGTAAAATTAAGTGCAATAAGAAATTGAAACTTAATTTATCCAAATTATGTGCACCAGTGATCCTTTTTTACTGAAGAACATGTAGGGACCTTATAGAAGAGAACCTTATATAACCTTATAGGAGCGAGCCTTATATAACCTTATAGAAGCGAACAAGTTTATATTTATTTTAACAAAAAGTTTCAAATGGTTTTATTTAAGAGTATACATTATTTTTTTTTCGAAAAACTGATTGTAGTTTCAAATTTCAAAATATTTTAGAGTCTCAATAAATTTAAGACAATAAATAGGCCAGAAATAAACGTTCGAATCACACATAAACGATAAGCGATGACCTTAGTCGTGAAAACAATGCAATGTGAAATACTTGCCTCTTTAATTTTTTAAAAATTTTATGTTACAATTAGAAAGTATTCTTTTAAATAATTAGAAAGACATTTAGCCAAATACTCTCCTTGATAAAAGTTAATTTTTTCAATATATATGCCAAAAAGGCCAGTTAAACCTAAGTAAGCGTTGTTTTTTAATTAAATGAAATGTTCCATTACAACTAAGATTTTTGAAGATAAAACTAATGATTAACGAACAAAATCCACTTAATATAGGTACATATAAATTATTTTAAAGTTCTTTGGACCTATATAGTCTTTTATAGCCAGTAAACATCACTGTAAATCCTTAGCCATGAAAAAAAATCATAAAAGTCATTGTAAATATCGTTCTAACAATCTAAACTGGACACACGAGAAGGTAGACAACAATCACCACTTCACTACAGAAGCCCTTGGGATTGTTTGTAATTCCAATTCGATTAAGATGAGTGACAAAGCAACTATGTTCTATCATCAATCAAAAAGTCACAATGATTCTTTCTTTATAGAATGATCGAACTATTTCAGGAATCTCTCTTTCACGGCTTGTTTCTGTTATTTCAGAAAAACCAATTTGCTTACATCTGTAATTCTATGATGAACTGTAGTTTTATTGCCCGATTTTTCCCCTAAATTTAGAGTTATTGTTATTTATATTGCACACAGTTCAAAGAAATGTTAACACAGCAATCCGAAGTAGCAAACTTAATAACATTGCAAGAAAATTAAAAAAATCTACTTCATATTTATTTGCGGCTGATAACTGGAGAAGATTACTTGTTCGTTATTTCGTGACAACGTACATAAGTTTAACGAGGTAAATTTTATTTCAAATAACATACATATCGTCGGCCTAATTATCAGACTGCGTAACTCCACCGGCGTTACTGATTTGATATAGGAGTGTAACGCGCCAAGCGCTTTTTGGCGCGATTCCTTAATCCTTTTGTTTTGTCTGCGCCATGCCTCAGAGCGTGCTCCGCTTTTAATTTATTCCTCGATCAGTATAATCACTACTTTTTTTTATTTCATAATAAAACTAGATTTCGAAGGGAGAGGTGGTAGCAAGATTTTAACATAAAATAAATACAGCAGAAAATAATATTAATGTATTACACTTCCAGATATAAATTATTTACACTATTTTAAGCGTTCATTGCACAAAATTTGAACAATGTGTTACTTTTGCTGAGCAGAGATCCCACGGAAAAAAAATCAAAGCAACACTAATCTTCGTTTCCCCATGGCAACCACATTATCGCTCGATACAAATATCAAAGTAAACCATATTGTAATATTATCGCCTATCTTGGCGAACATAAACAACAACTTGGCGCCTAGCCGTACTGTATCAAATTAGCATCCCAGATGGAGTTACGCAGTCTGATAATTAGACCGACGATATCTTCTGTCTAGAAACTTTTTATTCTATGTTAAATAAGTGACCATGATAGCCAAGTGATCTGGGTTCTGAACTTGTTACTGGCGTTGTTTCTATCGAGTCCTGATACCCCCAGGAACGTCTTAAGACTTTTTGAGGCCCTCAGTCCCTATGCAAAAGTAGTCCCTACCTGTAATCTTTTGCATGTTTTTTTACTTTATTCTCTACATTATGCAGTGAAGAAAACTGTTCAAGAAATTAAATTTCTTTCTTAAACTGCCTCTTGAATATAATGGGAGGAATCTTTTTAATTTTCCCAACCATTCTTTTTGATTACATTTTTTAACCTTTTCTTTTCTCAACAATCTTTTTCATGCCATTTAATTTTAACGAAGTAACATTAAAATTCCACTGACTTTTTTGACTTCTTCATGTTTTCAAGCGCAATTTTATTTCTACTATTTTTAAAACTTTTAAAAGTGTCTAATGTATTAATACTTTTTTTTATCGGTTTTACTGAAATATAATTTGAAATTATATATAAGCATGTGTGCGTTCGTATATATGTATATGTATTGTGCGTACGTATGTATGTATGTATGTATGTATGTATGTATGTATGTATGTATGTATGTATGTATGTATGTATGTATGTATGTATGTATGTATGTATGTACGTATGTATGTACGTACGTGTGTATGTATGTACGTATGTGTGTACGTATGTATGTGTACGTATGTATGTGTACGTATGTATGTGTACATACATGTATGTATGCATACGTATGTATATATGTGAATACACGATTATTCATAATTCCATCCAAGGTTTGTAGTACTATAGTAAAAAACCTTAGACGAATACAGCGGGAAAAAATCAAATTATTACATATTTTATAGGTGTTCTCTTTGTGAAACTCTTTGTCACACGGCATACATCAATGCATTAGTCCAGTTCCTACCTCCTTCTAATCGACATAGTACTATCAACGTTATAAACCGCATATTTTATCCTTTCCTTGCTATCCGTGTTGTCCGAAAACTTGATCTTTTACATCAGACCCAAGTTTTTCGTATCCCCTTTGCCACGCGATGTAGCAGAACTACATGAAAGGATAAAACGCGCTGTCAATAACGTTGATATTACCATGTTGACTAGAGTGGGGCAGGAACAGGACTATGTTGCATTGATGTATGCGGCGTGACCAAGGGTTCTTATATAGAACACGTGCAAAACATGTAAAAAACTCGAACTTTTTTCTGCATTCTTTCATATATTTATTACTGATGTATTCGTCTTAATTTTTTAACTACAACGCTCCGAAACCTTGGGGGAAATTATGAATAACCCTTTATATGTATGTATGTATGTGAATGCATATATGTATATATCTTTGGATATATATATATATGCAAGTGCATACATATATGTACTTGTACATGCATGTATGTACATGTTTGTATACAATATTCGTTGGAATAGATGACTCATATTGTTGTGGGATTTTCCGCCAAGCATAATACCTTGATTGGTGCCAATTTTCACTTATTGGCCATCTGCCAATGCGGCAGATATGCTTCTTATTATTTTCGTTAGTTCAGTAGTTTCGTCCGCCGTATGTTGATCTACATTCGTGCAGAAGGGTGAAAATAATGACTCTCAGAAAATATATATTTCACAGGAAGTGCGCACACAAATACAGTTTCCGAAAGAAGAAGGCTATAGTACTCATTAAATTGCTGCCAGCATGCCACTAACACAAAACAAAATTTAAAAGTTAACAACCAAAATCAGAACAACCACAAATTATGATATAAATAACCAAACAGTCATCAATAGTATACTAGCAAAACTATGAATTCCTCAATTTGGCCAGCAAAGAAGTGAACTAGAAAATTGGCCAAAGCAATTCAAACTGGTTTACGGAATTATGGTAACCTCCTTTACCAAGGGAAAATCCACAAGAGACAATTCAATGTCAGTTTAATGTCCTATAGGCCTTCCAAGACGCCTAAATCTTATTCCAAGAACATAGCCTCGAAATAGTCGTCCAGCCGCAAGTCCTCTTATAAGGTTGGTAGAAGTTGAAGAGAGATAGAAGGCTCATGCCCCCCTCAAGAGTGTTCTTCCTCAAAATTTGGGAGTAACCGACATAATCGTACTGGTGCTTAAAGCTACGGATAACGACAAGCGTACGTCTAGCCCTTTGCCACAAGGAATTTTGTGGGCCTCGATCTAACACCGTCAGACAGGTGGCGTTAGCAACAACACAACAACAACAACGAATAAAGACAGTGTCTTGTGAAGAGATTTCGATAAAGGCATTTCCTTTCCTAAAATACAGCGGAATCCAAAAAACGTCGGGACAGATTCTTGATTCGATTTAAAAAATAATTCTAATAAAAATGTTAAATGAAATATAACATGAAACTGTAATTTACAAAGGGAAAGGGTAGTAGAATTGCACATCTTTTAAAATGTATTATTCTGCATGATGTGAAATAAGAAATTATATTTTTATGAGAAATGTATAAGATTTTGCATTCTCCAGAACACTTCAACAGATTTAAAAATTCTCTTTTTCATTAATAATTATAAGGAATATTAAAAATAACCTTTGAATTGCTTATAAAATTTAAGGGAAAAGTAAAAATTACCTGCAATTAAAAAACTTAAAGTAAATTTATTTAAAATAAAATAATTATATAAATTTTATAGAGAGCTTTAATAAAGCAGAGAAGATCAGTACTTCGCTAGATTTGTGGCGAAGGTAACATAGTGCTCACACAAGGTCACGGGCTCGTGTCATGAGTTCAAGCCTTGTGCCGCTGAATACCCATTGTGTAGAGGGTCTGATGCACGTTAAATCTGTCAGGGCTCATACATCCTTCCTTGGTGTGATTTGGAAGTTAGAAGAGAGGGTGCCAGTTTAGGTGACGTCCTTGTCACCTGACCATGGCTAAAAATTACGAGGCTCATCGCTAAAATCCCTCGCGTAGCTGAATAGGGCGACGTTAATATTCATCCACTGCGATGGCTTGATTTTATTCTCATTCTAATTACAGAAAACATTTAACTGAAAATATTTTTAGAATTTTGAAGGAAAAACTGTACACACCGTACTATTACATAAAGCTAAAAAGGAATTCAAATTCCGTATGTGAATCGAATTAAAAAAAAAACTCTGCAAGTTCCAAACATGTCGTTTGAGGGCTAAAATGTTGCTAAGGAGTTAAAACGTATGGACATTAATTTAACTTCAATGGCATTAATTTTATTTCTGTTAATCCTATCTGAAAATGTAACGAATATTTTTTTTTTCTGTTCATTTGTTCAATTGTACACTATCTATGCTAGTCTTACTTTCTAAGTCCTCCTTTTGTTTGGAAAATGAGCAAGAAAAAGAATTCATCTACAGCCCGTGGTTGTCGACCTAAGATTAATTTTTTTGGATGAAAAATTCGCATGAGAGATGATTATGTACACTTATACACCCAACTGAATGATTGAGAATTTTACAAGAACTATTCGGATACTCTGACTTTGACATTCACTTCGAAGGATTTATGTGACTTTTTTTTTCTTTTAGTATAAAAGCTCCATTCAAAACACCCAAAAAATTAATGTACCAAAATCGTTTGTGCGTGACAAGCGGATCAGCATGTAAGCCAACCCCCTGACTTCAAAAAATTTCCTAAAATTCTCGGCTTATGAATGGCAACATACAGTACATACAGAAAGCGCACTAAATTAAATATTTTTGAAAATATATTGGGATTTTTCAAACTTTTTTTTTTTTTTCTTTTCTAGGGAGTCTAACTAAATTTCTTGTAGGATCCCATTAAATAAGTTTTAGTTTCCATTTCGGGAACTGAAAAAAACATTTGATAGTCATTTTACCTATGTATCAAATACACTTGAAAAAATGGCTTAAATTATTTTTATTTCACTATCTCGTCATTTTTCATAACTAATTAATGTAGCGTACATAAATATAATATTTCTATTAATATAAAGATTTTAAGTTTCACAGTTATATATCATACGAGAGAGTAAGACATGCACGAAAGAGTAGAATACCAAAAATAATACTCTTTATGTCCCATATATCTTTTAAAATTTTCAATTGAGCTTAAATTCTTTTGTAATTTATATATATATATATATATGACAGGCCCCAGGCCTGCTGGTAAAATGAGGAGGGCATCATCTTCACAATATTCCTTTATTACGCTTTCATCATATATAATCTAACATGGTGGACCTTTTGCCGCGCAACCGGGTGGTATAAAAAACAACATCGCAGCGAGGAAACACCATCCAAGTCCTTTCTAGTATGCGTTCGCCAGCGCTCGTTGCACGTTTTAAGAGGCTTATTTACTCACAAATCCTTACGCGATGGTAAAGAGTTCGCTCTATTTTCATTTATTACTTCCTTAATTTTGAACCTAAACTTTTCAAACCTGACATATATGTATATATATATAATACAGATGTTTTAGTCATTCTGTTGAAATAAAAAAATAATTTTTAGTTATTTTTTTTTTTCTGTTTAATTTAAGTTGGACATAACTTTTGAGATCTCATAATACATGCTTACGTTTAGGTACCATTTTTTTAAAAAGTATCTCTTAAGCATGTAAAGTATTTTTTGAGCATACATAAAACAATGCACAAAATATAGTGAACCTATTTTTGTAGTAAAATATGTAAAAATGGTTTTTTTAAAAAAAAAATTATAAAACTTTGCAAGTCTGAAAAAATTTCTATTTTTTTCCCTTTTTTTTTACACCTAAAACTATTTTTTTTTAAATATTATGTACTACTTTGACTAAAAAAATAGATTCACTTTATACACAGGTATCCGGAACAGAATTATTAAAAACTTTGAACCATATAGAGCCGGGGTAAGCATTAAGTCGATCGTGATCGATCGGTAGACCGCCAAGACATTTTGGGGTGACCGCCTTCACTAAGACTTAATAATCATTCAATCATACGAAGGGGGCTAGAAATGCCGTATTTATTCGAGTCTAAGTCGCGCCCCAAATTCTCCGCAAGATTTTATGAAAATTGAAAAATAGTCTAAAATGGTTTATCGATATCCAATTTTACGAAATTGAAATAAATATAAAATGAAAACTAATAAGAAGTGAATAATTAGTTTTTTTATCAGTATTATAAACTTTTAAATACATGCATGAAGCTGTAGTTGCTATAAATACCCCACCCAACAAATTTTTTCCCTTTGATTCTGAGCCCCTCCGATTTTCAATGGTATTTACATTGAGGGAAAAGGGAGTAAATACGGTATTTTAAGAAATACGGAGGAAAAAGATCGAATCACATATAGGAGAACATTTCGTTGAATAGAAAATGCACTTCGTTATTTGGGGGCTATTTTTACGAAGAAATCGTAAAATGTTTTTGGTTCCAGGAAAAAGTTTGCTAAATAGAGAAATTCGTAAAATTGCGGTTCGTAAAATGGAGGTCCGAGTGCATTGTATACTTTCTTTTAGCTCACTATACCGCAACACAGTGAAAAAATTAGAAGTAGCCCGCACCCTGGAAAAGTCTGCCCATCCCTGATATAGAACAATAGTTTTTTTTAAAGTGTACCTAAAAACAAAAACTTAAGCTATGGAGAAAAAGTGAAAAAACTAAACGTTTGTTTATACGTTTTTCACATTTTAAGGTTAATTTATCAACGAATGTATAAGTGTTCTACATTTTTTGATTCAAAGTTTTTAATACTAATATTTTAAAAAATCGATTTTTTGGATATGTATGATGTCCTGTTTCTCTTAAATAAACAAGGACAAGCCCTTGAATACACTTAGGTTATTTAAATATAAAGGGCAAATATCTCGTAGCATTTTTTAACGATTTAATATGTTTCGTATGCAGAATGTGAATTACTTGGTACGTGTGTGAAATCGATTTGTTTCCTGCTTCCATGGGAATTACTTCCTGCACCGAGTGTTTAAAAAATTTAATATTCTCCATACACTCGTAAAAATAAATTTGCACGTCAAAGCACGGGTCGAAACTGCAGGAAGTTTGGGAACAAAAAAATGTACGGGGTGTGAAAGTGTAGTGTATATTAACTTTTCATTACTACACTACTCGCTATCCTCTGCTCTCGCAAATCTTTCTAAATATTGCATATGATACACTGCATAAAATAATTAAAAACTGAAAGGCATATTTTCCCGAGCCCCCTGAATGTACCATTAAAAGGGAGCAATAAAAGCTTTAAAACAAATTTAATTTCGTAAAATCTAATTTTTAGATAAAGCGATGAAATTTATTTATCTTGCAATACAATGGTATGGCAATCAGTTCTTAATTTAGATGTTATGAAAGGTTTACAAATAATTTTATAAAATTCTAACTCAGAATTCCGATTTCAGTTATAAATTCGATGTTAAGAAAAATAGGAAATAGGCTAGAAAATTTAATATTTTCGAATAAGTATTTTTTTGTAGGAAGAAAGGGTGAAATTCACAATCTCTTCATTGTCTCAGTTGTTGTTTTAAGGCAGTCTTCGCCAAATGTACGAGGGACTGAACTAAACGGAAGCAGATTTTCAGACCAAAAAATATCTCAATTTTCGTGAAAATTTGCAAAATGGTAATTCATACATCTCCTTATAATACAGCGTCTTTAAAAATTTCAAAATAGTGTACAAATAACTATTTCTACCTTTTAACATACAAAAGGATACCTCATTTAACATTACGGTGTAGGAGAAAAAATGCAAAACACTTTTTTAACCTGAAAAAAAATTAGTCAACTTGGATTAAAATGAGGAGTATGGTAAAATATCCTGCTCTCTAAGGGATAGAGAATCCATAATGCAGAATTAAGGTTCTAATACATTTTTATCCGAAAAAATTCACCAAAACTGGGTTCTATTCTTTAACATTACGCCGAAGACATCTTTAAACGTAAAAAAGCATACATACAAAATTATTCATAATTCCTTCCAAGGTTTCGGAGGTCTGTAGTAAAAAACTAAAATTAATATAGAAAATGTGAAAGAATACAGAAAATTCAAGCTTTATTTACACATTTTACAGGTATTATAAAGGTGGAAATCATTGGTCACGCGACGTACAGTTGCTGCCACACTCTACTCAACTTAGCACTATCAACTTTATTAACAGCAAGTGTTATCCTTTCATTGTTATCCCAAAACATGGTCTCTTACTAGACCCAAGTTTTCGTACCCCCTTTGTCGCATGATCTAGCAGAACTACATGAAACAAATAACATGTGCTATCAATAACGTCGATAGTACCACATTGACCAGTATAAGGCAGGAACTGGATGGCCACATTGATGTATGCCACGTGACCGAGGATTAACATGTAAAATGTGTAAATAAAATGAATTTTTCTGCGTTTTTTCATATATGTTCTTTCTTGTTGTATTCGTTTAGTTTTCTTTACGACAGCTCTCCTAAACTTTGAAGGGAATTATGAATAACTCTGTATAGATTGAGACAATTTTAGAACGGACTGTGATCTCAAATGCGTTTTTAATTTTGACAATTCAACGAACGCAGTAAAGTATAGTGATTGTACCGAACAGAGGCTAACTTGCTAAATCTCAGCACTAGTTAAAAGAAATACCAAAAATACAGAGTTAGAAGTTCTATCTCTATACTAGCTATCACCCTCCCACTTTCCTGGGTATTTCATGATATTGATTATATAATTTTTTATAGTTATTGACATCTCTGTCCTAGAATTAAACTTTCGATTGCACAGAAAATAAATTCATATAGTCTTCTCCTTTTGATTTAAAAGGAACATGACTTGAATTTCTATGACGAAAGTATATTTATCTCTTACGTCTCTTTTGCCCTCTTCGGGCATGGATTTCCTCATTTAGCGTAACTCTACTTAACAAACGAAACATGCTTGCCTAATTTCTTGTCTGTAGGTATAATACTTCAAAAACGGGAATTTTTATCTATCCCCGTAACTCTCCTCGGGAATTGATTTCCACGAATCTTTTTTTCCATATTTCTAAACACCAAAATAAGGACAGATACCAAAAATGAGGTTTATGGGTCTAATAGTTCAAAAACGAGATTTTTTTTTCAACTGTAATGATCATTATCCGCTGTTTGGAGTCGATTTCCGCAAAATCCGTTCTACTCAACAAAAGCGGATCTCTACTCAACAAAAGAAACATGTCTGCCAAATTTCAAGTTTGTAGATCTTAACAGTTCCAAAAATTTCGTGAGGACTGAGTCGCTTTTCTCCTATATAGATGTACATTAAGTGAAATATTTATATGAAACTTCTTTTGAGAATCTCATAAATTATAATACAAATAGAAACCATTTATATCTTTAGAAAAACAGATTATTGTAAGGCCGATATTTATCTTTTTTTCCCTACAAATTCTATATAGAAAAATTTGTTCATTTCTTGTATTATAAATTTTTTAATTAGTAGTTGGAAAGTTTCTAATTTAGTTAAGAATATTTAAAATTAATTCATCAAAATCATATCTTTTAATATTTGTCTGTACATTTTTCTCCGTTTCAAAAGTTACAGACTTTTTAAAAAAAATAAAACTGATATTTTTAAAAGAAACTTCAAGTTTGGAATCATTAAGTTTAAATTTTGAATTAATTATCGTTGCACTAGAATCGCGTGGAATCTTTTAACGGTTGATCACGTAATTTTTAGCCGCTCTGGCTCACTTGATTCGACTTAAATGTTGCTGATTTCATGACTATTACTTATCTTTACAATTAATGTAAATATACTTCGAAAGCAATGTACTTGTATATTTTTGGTAACTACATTGTAAGAAAAACCTCGAGGAGTTTTTTAAACACATCCGAGGTCCAATGGGCTAGGTTCATGAGACGTCATAGTCACATGCTAACTACAAAATCCCGTGTTTCCGGTCAATCAGTCCATAAATTCGTATGACATCTTAATCACATGATAAAAGCAAATATTATATCTGTTTTCAGCCAATCAGTTCATGTTTTTTTTGTTGCTAACTTTTTCTTTTTATAAAAACTTTCTTTTAAAAAATACATACTTATCACCACATAAATAACGCATATATATATATATATATATATATATATATATATATATATATATATATATATATATATATATGACAGGCCCCAGGCCTGCTGGTAAAATGAGGAGGGTATCATCTTTATAATATTCCTTTATTACGCTTTCATCATATATAATCTAACATGGCGGACCTTTTGCCGCGCAACCGGGTGTTACCAAATACCACATCGCAGCGAGGAGACACCAGCCAAGTCCTTTCTTAGTATGCGTTCGCCTTCGTCAGCGCTCGTTGCTCCTTTTAACAGGCTTGTTTACTCATAAATCCTTACGCGATGGTAAAGAGTTTGCTCTATTTTCATTTATTACTTCTTTAATTTTGAACCTAAACTTTTCAAATCCTGACATATATATATATAGAAATTTGTATTATATATCAAAAACAAGAAATAATAGATAATGAACATAACAAGAAATAACGTAATAAAAATATAAAAGCTAAACATGAAGATCAAAATTATAGAAAAATAAAAAAACTACAAAAAAGAAGAACCTAGCGAGTCAGAAAGCAATTTCGGACTTAGGACCGAATAAGTGGGGTTAAACTAGTTTGAAGGCGCCAAACTTTCCCCTTTGCAACTCGGTAGGAAAAACCAAATAAAATAAAATAACAAAAATTCAGAGTATGTAAAAACTCAGAGAGTATGATAAAACCACTCACTACTATTATGTAACAAACTCTCCCAAACTCTTAATGCAGAAAAATCGCAAAACAATTACGTAAGAAAAGTAAGAAAATCCTAAAACAATTACATAAGAAAAGTATTTTTCAAAAAATAATTTAACAAAATTTCTTTACTCACAGAGCTTTTACGAAGAGAATCAAGCGTCTTGACATCAATGAAAATCAATTATTCACCAAGTTAAAAAATTCGAAAATACATAAACACATCTTTTGAGCTAACTTTTAAACCAGCCAGCAAAGACAGATATCAAAAAAGACGACAATCAAATATGGTAGAATTTGAATTGGTTGATTGTCAAAAATGTAAATTTGCTAGGCTCTAATTTGGTTGGTTGTCAACAATATGTAAGATGTTCAAGATGTGTGTGGAAAAAATGTAAACTGTGATATGAGTGTTATGATATAATCTTCACAGCAAGAGCACTAACATGCTGACTTTGAAATCCTATTGTTGTGTGGTGGTTTTGGAATTAGAAGTAGCAAGACGGTTAATGTATTTGTGATGAATATAAGTTCTTAAGAAATTAAAAGGGTCATGATCTAAACAACATTGAAAAAAAAATTTTATATTATTGTATTTATCTATTTTGTGGGTAGTTAAGTTATCATTTCTAAATAAAAAATTCAAAATGATATTTCTGTAAATTGATATATGCAAGTTACTATTCCATACAGGAATTTTAATTATATGGAACTTAAACGAATCTCTTTTGTCAAAAATGGTACTGACTACATTATTGTTAATAAGATGCGTCCAAATACAAGAATTCCACCATATTAGAGTTGAATTTAGTTTTAAGGAGCTTGAGATAATCAGGGTAGAACGTAATATTTGGTTTGTATTCACTATTTTTATCAAAAATTATTAAATCATCTATATAACGATAAATCAAGTAAGAATCATTTACAACATGGTCAATTTCAAAAAAATGTAAATATAGGTTCGCTAAACAATTACTAGCTGGACCACCCTGAGGTAATCCTTTGATCTGTTTATAAAGATTCTGATCAAATGCAATGAAATTTTCTTTTAATACGAGGTTAACAAGAATATCAAATTTTTCTTTTTTCATTGAAGTATATAATTCATATTTATCATAAATTAACTGTAGAACCTTAATCATATCGCCAATATCTATAGAATTAAAAAGGTCCTCGAAATCAAAGCCATGCATGGAAAAAATTAACATATCCTTAGTAACTCTAGCAATCTCTAAGCTATTTTTAATTATTGCCGTGTTTTGTAAGTTATCAATTAGATTTTGAAGAAGAGATTGTAAGATCTTCCCAGACTTCGTGATGTATGTATTGTACCCATTAGTGATACTACGGAATTTTATAGGGCTTTTATGAAATTTTGGTGTTAAAAAAATACTTGGATATTTAATATTATTTAGATGAATATTCAGTCTTTTGTTCAAAGCTAAAAGACGATTATCATCTTCTTTATTATTGTGAATTGATTTTTGAAATGAATTATTATTTAAAATGTGGTTACTTAATATTTTACTGTAAAAATATTTACAAATTATGGCATAATTAGCAGAGACCTTATCAACATATGTAATCACGAAGTCATTTTGAATATTTTCTATTGATGATTTAAGAGATCTTTATACATCATTTCATTTTCAACAGTGAAATCTAGTTCCCGAATTTCTGTTGCTACATAAGATCTAAATTGATTGGAAGCTTCAATCGGCATTCCGTATTTAATTGCAATTTTAAGGTAGAATTTATCTAAACCTTTTATGATTTGTTTCATAACGTTAGATTTAACGTTTAGATTAAATACTCTTTATTAAAAAGCAAACTCATTATATATATATATATATATATATATATATATATATATATATATTTTTAAATTAAAAAAAAAACTTTTTAAGGAATCTTTATATTTGAACGTGTTTACTTAATTATCAAATACGATAATTTATCGAAATTTTACTGGTAGAAAAACAAGTTCAGATCTGATGTCAGTTTTGAATTTAATGGAGAACACGTTGATTATGTTTATCATGTGACATTCTTGAATTTAGCCCATTTATAAGGTTCTTTTTCTTCCTTTTATTGATTAGTATTTAGTTGAAGATTCAGAATAAATTTTATGACCATAAATCCTATTTTTTAGAAAACAAGATGCCGACTGTATTATATCACTGCGATTCTTATCTTCGAATAGAATTTTAAGTAGAGATAACGTAAATTATCTGGGAAAGAACAAAGACTTTACTCACAAGCTTACTCGTTTTTAAATTCTTCCTTCCCTCTGCGTTCATTTAAGCACCTTAAACATCGAAGTGTGCACTTTTTTATTGCTTTCCTTACCCGATAGTTAATGTTCTGATGCTTTTAAGTGACATTTGCAGCCTCATGAAACGAGGGGAACAAATGATTCAGAATAAACAAAACTGAAAGATTTTATCATCATTCCCTTAAGAACAAAGTATCTGGCGGAAAAACAGATTTCAACTATCCTAATTTCTCTTATTTTTTATCTTTAGAACGTGTAGCACATTTGTTAGGAAGAACATAAATTCACTACTAAAACCTACTGAAGAGAGCAGAAATTTGTGTCTGTTATGCATCTGAATTCATTTACACTTCTTTAGCACAACTCATATTTTAAAGCCAAAAATTGTAAAATTAGTTCAAAGCGACACCATTTTAATATTTAAACAGAACAAAGATTTATGTCTTTATTGATAGATATTTATTTTTTATCCATTAATGAAATAACTGATCCACTAATCAGAACAATGTATCATAATCATTTATTATGTTATTCTTCATTTAAGATAGGAGTTTTCAACCCGTGGCCCGCTGAAGGCGTTAAATAGCCTTTTTATTTGAATTTGAGACAATTTTTAAAAAATCATCTTGCCTGTTTTTTGTCATAAAAAAACGCTATTTTTTTCTATTATTCTTGGTATTTAAAACATTTTACTGATGTGTTTGATGTCCATTAAGGAGAGACATCATTTTCTGAAAATAATGAATTTTTCAAATATTTCACGCTGTACCTTAAATAATTTTGAGTATAAAAAATTCTTACCATGCATCAGATCTCAGAAATTTTCGGAAAAAAAATAGACTTTTATCTTTAACAGGTTTGAAAAGCATTTTAATTCGGCTTCCATTAAAAGTTTTTGAAACCGATATATATATATATATATATATATATATATATATATATATATATATATATATATATATACAGAGAGAGAGAGAGAGAGAGAGAATCTGTTAACTTCCTTAGAATCAGTTGTATTCTTGTAAAATAAACCTCCCCCTTTATATATATATATTTTCTGAATACGGTATTTTTTGACTGTCATGTGGCCCGCGGATCACTATAATTTTATTCTTATTAATAATTTTTCATAAAGAAACATCCTAAAGCTAAAAACACAAGAATGATTTAAACTTTTTAAAATTCCAAGAAAAGATTATTGAGAATAATTCTCAAGACTCAAGTAGTTCGATGCTTTTGAAGATGTATGTTTTATGTTTATACTTAGTTGTACCATAAGTTCCAATAAAAAAAATTTTAAAATCTCATCTGCTGTGACTAAAACGCAGCAGAGGATTTAAAATGTCTTCGTTAGATTTTACATGCAATATTTTTCAGATAATTGTAGTCTTTCATGCACTTTGTTCTTAATCAGTTAGAGCTTTAACACTTTGGACAGAAGTTAGCAGCAGATATTTCTCTGCATCAAAAAAAAAAGATGAGTTGACTGCTCATTTTTAAGGCTCTTAAACATTTATACATTGAAGTTTATGCATTTACAGATCCAGTAAGAGATTTTCTAAATCCAGAAGCATTGCAGACTGCAGTAGTGCTCGGTAAGAACACCAGCTCTCATCAAAGCAGTCAGGGTGAGAACTCGTCAAATCCTTGTTGAAAGAAGACACTTCTTGCTATACAGATGAACGTGCCAAAAAGAACAATATATCGCATAAAAAACAGAGACCTTAGACTAAGAAGTTATCGAATAATAACTTGCCATTTTCTTATAAAGAAATTAAAGCGACAGAAGTAACTTAAAGCAAAAGCACTGTTGTCTTGGCACGCTTGTTACAGCTACAGACGAATTCTGTTTACTGACAAGAAAATTTCTGACACTGAGGAATATTTCAACCACCAAAATAGCCATATATATGTAAGGATTGCCCAAAAAGTTAAAGAAAAGAGAAAAATGCTTCTAGAGAGCTCATCTTCTGGTTTCGTAATGGTTGTAAGGATCGCGGATCCACGCCTAGAAATGTGGGAGAAAGGCTAGGAAGACTAACCATGTTAAAAATCAGTTAATTTATTTGTAACACAATCAACAACACAAGTTCTATCAATCAAAACTAAGAGATGCTCCCAATTAAAGCTATATGGAGACAATTAACAAAGTACGTGAAGTATGAGAAGACTAAAAACGAGTACACTTACTTCAGGTTCGAATACACTGCCGTCCTAGCTATCTAATCTATATTGAATCTCTAGTGACAAATCGTCACTTTAATTGTTACAATTATTAGATAGCAAATATCAGCATTTCACTCTAAATTTGATCAATCACTGTTCCGCTAGTAATCTATCATTTCTCTCTGTAGCTTGAAAGCCTAGACTATATATAGTACACCTAATTTACATATTTACGTTCTCTATTTTTTCAAATAAAATAGTTTTTAAGGACCAAAGATTCCCCAAGAGTATTTGTTAATAAGAAGGACGCAGATAGAGCCGTCACAAGGTTAAGTGATGTGTTAGCCATGAAGGTGGTTGAGATTCATTTTTCCGAGAAAAGAGGGAAAACCACGGCAAAAGTTTATCAAAACACTGTCATAGAACCAATAGTGAAGTCTATGTACGTAAATATGTGTGTTAAAGGAAAACAATTGGACTTTTCAAGAGAACTCTGTTCCTATTCATAAGGCAAAAACGACCCAGTGGTGGTTGAAAACGAATGCGCCGGTCTTAACATAACACGAAGATTGATCTTCTAGCCAACTGAATTTAAATCCACCCTACTATAACTTGAGGCCTGTATTGAAAATAAAGGTGCGCCAAAGACGGTATCCCAATTAGAAAAGTCTTAAGTATTCTTTAAGGAAAGGAAACGGTGGAAATTTTCAATCAGATTGCGGCAGTCTCCACCAAAGGACCCATTTCTTGTTAGGGAACTAGTGACGCCTCAACTGTCATGGAGTTTCGCGTGAGAAAATATCCAAGACCGGTCACAGCGACGCTTATGTTCTAAGGCAAGTCAACCTTTGTCCTCCCTTTATCCAGCCAACAGAGAAGTGACCGGCGTAGTTTCCACGCCACCAATCTCTGGCTTCAAAGACCACCGCGTGAAGGGTGGCTTGGACCAATAGATGAATAGTAATCCCGGACACGTGCAAACAAAAGTGATTCTGCTTCCCGTGAGGCTTGAAGTGGCGTATTCGATCTTTAAAGAGACACCAAAAGGGAAAATCAAGAGACTCGATACCCTTCGAAACTTTATGGACGCTCAACAGACATTTCTACAAGCTTCGATATTCTACGGCGCTTCTACACGCTTCAACACTCCACGATGCCCCAGCACACTCGAATGGACTCTCTATCACCTATGAAGGCTCGCACCAACGAGCATCACCAATGTCGACCTAACGCAGCCTTTGACAGGAGTGATGCGGCCTTAACAGCGACCTCAACAGCTCTACACCTTACCAGCACACTATAGCAGTGGTGTTAGTCCTGCTTCGCAGCAAGGTAATACGTGTCTCGGTAGATCATTGACCAGAGACTTAAAGCCCACGTGGAGTCAAAAGGTGATCATGCTCGTTCAAAGATATAATATGTTAAATTTAAAAGTAAAAAAAAAAAAAAAAAAATTATACACACACAGGTTTAGTTTTAAATTTGATAAATATTATAAAGTTTTTAAATTTCACTCGTTTATACTTGTATCAGAACTTGGGACATGATACACGTATAATATATGCATCTCTCTTCGTATACATAATTTCCATTTGCATTTATTCGTGCAATTACAAATAAGTTCGTTCGAAAAAGAAACTTATTTTTGCGCCATGCGCGCACGAAAGTAAAAAACTAACTACAACTCGCATGAAGACCGGAAAATTAGTACAAAATCTGCGCTTCATTGCGATTTCTCTCTCTCTCTGTCTTGATGAATTTTCCTACTATCACATTTACGAACTGTTTTTATTGTCTCTGGGAACGTAAAATTGACCATTAACGGGAGATTTAGATATTGCACTAGAGATTTTCGAGTTCGATAAATCAGAAGCAACATAATGAACAGAATTAAACAGAAGCAACATTAATAACATTGTTTCTACTGATTTGAAAGAATAATTCAGTGATAATTTTAATGCTTATAGATTTTGTCTCAGATATGTTAGGGGGGAATAGGAAATTAGATTTAGGGTAATTATAGAACCTACTCTCTCTCTCTCTCTCTAAATACCAAGGGAAAAAAGTTATTCGCATAATAACTAGCCGTAATTAATATTTTTACTTTGAACTAATAAATTTGAATGCAAATATATTAAATACTTGAAAGACCATACTAATTGCCGAAAATTGAAATTCTTAAGAGAATTCTAATATTAAAACTAACCTTCCGTTTACAAACAATGGATTTGTTTTCTTACAATTTTTTTAGGAATGATCATAATTTAAATTTTAACATAAAAAATTATCTCCTTCTTTTTAAAGTTTCAATATTTTGTTCATTTTATCAAAAATAAACATCCATTTTCATATTACTTTTATTTCAAGAATAAAAAAGTTGGTCTTTATTCGGCCTGTCTCTCTATAAAAGACTTGTTTTTTCCATCGGCTATTTTTAGGGGGAAAATGAAATACCAGTGCAGAGTGATAGCTAACCGATAGAATGACCCATAGCCTTAGAGATTTCTCATTTTTAAACCAAAATTTTTATTATTTTAAGAAAAAAATTAAGATAAAATAGTGAAAATTAAAGAAATAATATAAACAAATTTGAAACATTAATAAGGAATAAATTATGTTTTTCAAATTGTTAATTTGGGGAATTTAGTTTAAAACAAAAAAAAAAATTCTGATTTTTCGAATAATTAGAGATTTAGACAATATTACACGACTTTTGTCATTAATGTTGAAACAATTTATGACGGTAGGTTTAATTAGAAAGAATGGATTTTCATCTTAATTTCTTTAATACCTTGGTTGTTGTCTTGTACAGGTAGTGCTGAGAGAAATCAAATGGCACCGTAGGCGACCAAAACGGCCCTTGTTATGTCGACGACTTTTGGCGTGTAAAGCCTTTGATGGTTCGTGGAGATTAGGTCTATGTTGTGAAGTTTACCAATAAAGAAGAACAATTAAAAATATGATTAGGAGAAAGTTGAATGTCAGGAAAGTGAGGATAAGTATTGTAACTTCTTTGGTCATCAGAGGATATTTTCATTCCTTCAAAGAGTCCTGTACGTAGTCTGGCTGTTGTGGTTGAAATAACGCTGTTACAATTAAGATCTGGAATGAAGTGTTTCTTAACTAGGTGCAAGGCGAGTTTACGTCTGGTTATTGCATCAGGAAGGGTAAGGCTATTAAAAAGTTGAGGGTAATTTCGGGCCTCCTTGTCAAGGTTATCTGCCTGCCCATTGCCGAAGATGTCTACATGGGCCGGTATTCATTGCAAACTGCAAGTTCTTCGGGCTACAACTACTCTGTTTATAAGGGCAGTTATATCCTGGATCAGTTGAGAGTTGCCTCTCAGGATCACCCGGAGCTCAGATATAGAGTCAGAGAACAGTAGAATGCCGCTGAAAAAAATAAAGAGTTTGTTCTGAGAGTAGTAGGATTCATTTCTTTAAAAAAATAATTATTCATGACAATAGTACAAATGATTAGAATTTTTCAAAGTAGCATTCTTCCGCATCTATACACCACTGCTGCCAACGAGTTCTCCAGTTTTTGTACGCCCCCAGGAACGCTTGGACCGGAATGCTGTTTAGTTTACTCGTCATGGCCTGTTGAACCCCCTCTACCGATATCTGTGATTCTTCCCCTTGAGAATTGATTTTATTCTTGGCAACAGAAAAAAGTCTGTCGGGGATTTAGGGGGAGGGGGGATTAGGAGTGTTGCCTCACTGTGCTGGGCAAGATACTCCACTACACGGTACGCTGTGTGGCTTGGTGCGTTGTCATGGTGTAGCCGCCAATTGTTAGCGATAGCTGGGCAGACACGATCAATGCGTTTAGTTCATCAGCAATCATTCTGATACTCATTCTTCGATCATTGCTCAGTAAATTTTTCACTCGCGACACGTTTTGGTTGGTCTTGCTGATCGAAGGGCGTCCGGAGCTGTCGTCGTCTTCCATTTTTTCCTTACCTTCTAGGAACAGCTTGTGCCACTCAAAAACACCCAATCAACCCATGGCAGCATCGCCGAAGTCATGTCAGGAGTCTCTTTGTCCATTTTACCAAGCTTTGCACATTTGATGGTGTATCGCTGCTTCAAAAAACGCTCCATGATTCCCCGTGACAAAGCGTTTCGACAGGGATTCACAATATTAGCGACCTGCTTTCTTCAACGGTACGAAAGCTGACTGCCGATATTTTCCCCAACATTCCTAATATTAAGGTGACCATTTTTTTTACAATGAAAAGGAGGACGAAAAATTCAAGAAAAAATTACAACTTAAATATATGAAACGTTTCATTAATTCAAACAAAAATACGCTAATTACTCTTACATTAGTTTTAATTATTATCTTAAACGAATATTTTTCCATTAAATGAATTTTTTTTGTCAACATATCATTTTCTCTAATATATCGGAAAATTCGGTTAAAAAATATCCTTCAGACTAAATTTTACGGTAAGCACTGTAGCTATAATATAAACATTCAATTTTGTGATTTCTCACCAGTCACTTCACAAAAATCATTACCAATTGAAAAAAACTCTTTCAACTGCTGCATTAGTTCCAGAGCAGCTCAACATAAATTCAACAAGAATAATTACATTTTCGTATGGAATGTGTTCATTTTTGAAATGGAGATATAAGTAATTTCACCCATCTTTTATCAATTTCTCAGCATGTTGATTTTCCAATTGCTCTAATTTATTAGAATTTAAATATACATTCAGTCTTCTTTCTACTTCAAATAGACAATTGCTATTGATTTTAATGTCATACGTTTCTTTCGATAAAAACTCAACGTACTTTTCTATATATGCCCAATTTACATGTGACAAAGTAGGAAAATTCCATTGTAAATTGTTATTTCCTGTGATATTTGTTTCAGACTATTCTTCGACATTTTAGAAACATGTTTGGTTCATCTCTGAAAATAGAGATTAACAGATCAGTTTTAAAATATTGAAAAGGAGAACAAAAAGGAGAATACTTTTCGAGGAAGGACAGAACCTATAAAAGGAGAACTGTCCTCTCTAAAGGAGGACGGTTGGTCACCTTAGTAATATCTCCCTCCACCTATCGTACCCTCGCACACCGCTTCTCATCCGCCCGTTCACTCAGAAAAAAATTAGTCCTACTACTTTCAGAACAGTCTGTATATATATATATAGTCAGGTCTCATTTTATGCGGTAGATACGTTCTACCGAAAAACGCATATAAAAAAATCGCATTAAAAAGACATTACTTGAATGGAAAAAGTAGGGATACATTCCTTAGTTTTATAAAATCGCATAAAACCAAAACAACTAGTTAAAATTAACTTATAACCACATAAAAAAATTGCAGAAATGAAAAGAAATAGGCCGTATGATAAGTTACTTCGAATGTCTGAAAGAAATTCATACAAAGCTAAAATATAAAAAAAAACTTGTATTCAAACCTTAATTCATTTTATTTTATGGAAAAGTAATACACATAGTTTTACATTTTTAATCATTATCGCTATCTGATAATGGTTTGCACCGTTTGCGAAGTGGTTCCAAATCACCTTCATCATCAGAAGAGACTGTCTCTGCAATAGATATTTGCGGTAAAGGCTACGGATTTTCATAAACTTCATTCTCGTTCTGTGTAGCTCTTCCTTTTCTGACAATATAATCAGTAATTAAATTTTACGATGAGGATTCTTTTATTTTTTATATAGTTCACGATATCCAGACACGCAGTTCTGCAGCTTACGTTGTAATTTAGAGGCTCGATCAGAATTGGGGTCATTAATAAGAAAATGATTTTCTAATTTACTGCAAAGTTGAAGACCTTCTTGAATTAATTTTCAAGTGAGGGGAGTTGATTTTTCTTCCTCGTCATTATCACCTTCTAGACCTACGACGCCGTCTACAGTTAGATCTAAAGTTAAATCAATAATATCATTGTCACTTAATGCATCATCCACAAGCAATTCATCTATATCATCGTGGCTGAAGGTATTAAAACCATCTCCTCCAATTTCATGTGCCAAATTAATTATTTCATCTGATAGTGTCGATGTTTGAGTGGTTGTATTGTCTGTCACACATGCTGGCCAAATCTTTTTCCAACAGGCATTTAAAGTTCTAGGTCTTATTTGAGCGGAAGCAGATGCAACATGAATTAAACAATCAAAAATAGAAAATTGTTTCCACACATCTTTTACTGTTAAGGACTCATTTTCTAGTTTATTCAAGATGAATTTGTACGTTGTCTTAATATAATATTTTTTAAAAGTTGCAATTATGCCTTGATCTAATGGCTGAATAAGACTTGTTGTATTGGGCGGAAGAAATACTAGTTGAACATTTGGATGTTCTAATTGGGGATGACTTGCTGCATTGTCAACAATTAATAAAACTTTAAAATCGAGAGATTTTTTCTTCATATAGGCTTCCACTTCTAGTACGAAACAATTATTGAACCATTCTGTAAAAATAGCTGCTGTCATCCAGGCTTTCGGCTTAGCCATACAATGCACGGGCAGTTGATTAAATCTTTACCTTTAAGGGCGCGTGGTCTAAGAGATTTATTTATTAAGAAAGGTTTCTCAACATCCGATCTCCTGATGCATTGCTACAAAGTAATAAGGTGACTCGATCTTTACTTACTTTATGTCCACTTGCAGTTTTTTCATCCTTTGCGATGTAAGTACGGTTAGGCAATTTTTTCCAATAAAGTCCTGTTTCATCAGCGTTAAATACTTGATCGGCAGAATAGTCCCCATCTTCAATAATTTTCACTAGCTCCTCTGGGAATATTTTTGCTGCTCCTTCATCTGCTGTCGCACTCTCCCCTGTTATCTTAATATTATGAAGTGCATTTCTTTTTAAGAACCCGGTTAGCCATCCTTTGCTAGCTGAAAATTCTTTTCCAGCTTGGGAAGTGGAAATTTATGGTTCTGATTGTTTCATTGACTTATAAAACTGAAGAGCTTTTTCTTGGATTAAATAACCACTTACAGGAATCCTTCTTTGAACTTGTTCCTCAATCCAAATTGCGATGGCTCTTTCCGTTCTTTCTAATAATACATCCCTTGTGTACGATGCAAATTTGGTGCTTAATTTTGTACCAGAAATGACCGATTTTCTTATTGCAGCTTCATTCTTTTTAATTGCTCTGAAAGTAGATTCGCCTAAATTAAAATGTTTTCCAATAGCCGTAGATCCTTCTCCTTTTCCTAAGCGATCTAAAATTGCAATTTTCGTTTCCAACGAAATTGACTGTCTTTGATGTGTTTTTTTTTCTCCATTGGGCCAAATAAAATCTTAGAAAAGAAATTTTAAAAAATTACACTTACGATTTTCTAATGAAAAATAAAACTTTACGACACTCACTTTAAATCCAGATATCAAAATTTGCTGCTTATTATATTGCAACTTAAATTCGCCACTTATTAAAGTGAAACTTTTATAAAAAAAGGAACGAGGCACCGCTAAGAGAAAATATAATTTCGAAATAATGATATCGTATCGGTATACTACTGAAATAACGAATGCGAATCTAAAACTGTCGCAGCCGAGCCGCAGACGTAAGCACTAAAAAGATACGGAAATTCTCGGAATACTACGATCTACGTCTCAGTATAAAAAATAATAATAATAATAAAAATCTAGAAATGTTTTTAATACAAACTGCAAATGTTTGAAATACAAACCGCACATTTTCAAAATCGCATAAAAAGAGACCTGACTGTATATATATATATATATATATATATATATATATATATATATATATATATATATATATATATATAAAATATATTTTTATATATATATATATATATATATATATATATATATATATATATATATATATATATATATATTTATATATGAAATGATTGGTGGTACAGGTACGTGAAATGTAAATTTCTTTTTTTTAAAAAAAAATAATTATCAGTCTTTTGGAATATGCATACAAATTATTTCAATTTTTTTCAATTATTAAACTTAATAAGCTGAAGTTCTTGCCGTAAATAAAGAATTTAAAGCAAAGCACAATATTTTGCATTGTAGTTTTAAAAGTAAAAGCAGCTGTATTTGCGTGAAGAAAAAAATTCCTTGTTTTGGTATTAAAACCGGATTTGAAAAGAAAAAAAAATCTGGGGAGTATAAATATTAATTTTTGTATACTTTTTTCTCTCCTATATATTTTCGAATGAAAATATATAACTGCTTACATAACTTTTAAAGGTTTCTCATAACTGTTAATTTCTTTATACATAGTCTTTCTTCTTTTAATGTTAATGAACAATATAAAACAGGATTTTAACCTTCGTTTGGTACACATCTAACTGATCATGTCTTGACTAAAGCTTTTTGCAACAATGACTTAAGAAATACACGAAGAGAAAAGTGATTCCCAAAATAAAACACTATGAAATTTATTTTTGATAAAATAAATAAAACATTTGGATAATCACAATGCTAATTGCATACCCACCAAGAAACTCTTGTGTGTGAGTCCTTCCTTGAAATTATTTCATCTCTTTTAGAGCCGCTTCATTGTAAATATATTCGATTGTGTATGCCAAAGATCAGACGAAAGATTAACACAATTCAAGACTTAATGTTTTTTGGCTGCAGAGAGTTGCCAACGAAAGGTGAATGTCACATAAAGTTTCTTCAACCACGAAACCTTAACCAAAACAATTTTTTTCCTAGAAACAAGAGGGGAGTAATTTGAATAAAAGAGCATTTTTATTCTATTTTACATTTTGGCTCTCACCACCGATTTTAGAGAATCAACACATTCGCGAAAGCAAATATCTGTAAAAATAGGTAAATGAACGATTTTTTTAAAAAAAAAATGCTGTGTAAGCCAAAAGTTCGTTTAAACTTTTAAAAGTTCATAAAATAAGAAATGATGATAAAGAAGTGCAGTTAAGAAGCAAAGCCTCACAAGGAAATCCGATTTTCTTAGCAACAAAAATATTTTTAGTTGCGCCCGCATTGAATCGAAGAGGTTTATTTATCTGCAATAAGCTTCATGCAGAATGGCACAACTCTATGCTATGTCAAATTCGTATAGACTACCTTCGTTGAATAGAGAGTGATTGGTCGAGGTTGCCAGATCGTCGCCTTAGATGGGTCGGACGATGTTCCAGGGGTAGGTTGAACAGTTGTTATTGCAAGAATAAATTAGAAGAGCATACTCTATTGTTCTATTTCAAGGATGGCGAACCAATGACACGTGTGCCATCAGTGGCACGCGACATAATATTTTGGACACACCACCGCGATCAAAACAATTTCTGTTTTAGTCCAAAATAACAAAGTTCACAATGAAGTAATCCTCATAAGAGATCTGATTCGTGCTTTTGACACTAAACTCTATGTTTTCATAAACGATATTATTACAAGAAGTTACAAGTACTCTCTTCCCGAACATAAAGAAAATATCTCAAAGATTTAGATATACATGAGAAACCAGACGAAGAAAAAGTTATAAAAGAATTTATTTCCGTAATCGATTCTTCAATCAAGGAATTTTCAGCGAGATGCTCTCAGTTCAAATAATTATAGGAAACGCTCAAGTTCATTATGTACCCTTGTTGTGACTTTATTTGATAAACTAATTTTGTCCCAGCTCTACTGGTTGGAAATTGAAGAATTTGATACACAACTAATTGATTTTCAGTATAATTCAATATGGATTCAAAAAATTATTAAAACAAGGAAAAAATTGGAAATGATATACAGTAAAACTTCCATTAGTGAAAGTTTCGAAACACGTGAATATGATTCCAGAAACATTTAACTGTTTGAAGAAGTTGACTCGTGCTATTTTAACCGCGTTTTCATTGACCAATGCCTGCGAGTCATTATGTTCAGAGATGAATAACATTAAAGCCTCGCTTAGAAACCGTTTTACGGATGACTCCAATTCAGCATGCATTCTGCTAAAAGTAACATCTTACAATCCTATTACAAGTTACTTGCCATCTAATATGCAACATCAAAAATCACACTAATGTTACTTTATAATTTGAATTACACGTATAACTAAAACATTTACTACTATACAGTGCAAAACGTATTTTTCGTAGTGAATAAACAGTTTTAAGTTTTTTGTATTTAGCTGCGTATTATTTTCCCAATAATTACAAGTCAAAATTATTTGACGGCACACATATTCCTCATCAGACATCTCTTTAAAAAAAATGGCACGTTGATCCATAAAAGGCTCGCCACCTCTGTTCTATATAGTATAGTTAGGATTGTCAGCGCCCTATACCGATGATATTTTTAACCCCTTAACTGCTTCTGGCTTATGTATATGTCTCACTCAACCAATGCACTAAATGTCCCGGACGTATATATGCGTCTTTCTGAAATACGATACTTTTCTTCCCGCTAATATCCTAAAACTATTCCGAAGGCTTTAGATAAGGTGACCAACCGTCCACCTTTAGAGAGGACAGTTCTCCTTTTATAGGTTCTGTCCTTCCTCGAAAAGTATCCTCCTTTTTGTCCTCCTTTTCAATATTTTAAAACTGATCTGTTAATCCCTATTTTCAGAGATGAACCAAACATGTTTCTAAAATGTAGAAGAATAGTCTGAAACAAATATCACAGGAAATAACAATTTACAATGGAATTTTCCTACTTTGTCACATGTAAATTGGGCATATATAGAAAAGTACGTTGAGTTTTTATCGAAAGAAATGCATGACATTAAAATCAATAGCAATTGTCCGTTTGAAGTAGAAAGAAGACTGAATGTATATTTAAATTCTAATAAATTCAAACAATTGGAAAATCAACATGCAGAGAAATTGGTAAAAGATGGGTGCAATAATTTAAACCACTTCAAAAATGAACACACTCCATATGAAAATGTAATTATTCTTTTTGAATTTACGTTGTGCTTCCCTGGAACTAATGCAGCAGTTGAGTTTTTTTTAGTTGGTAATGATTTTTGTGAAGCGAGGAGTGAGAAATCAAAATTGAATATTAATATTTTAGCTACAGGCTTACCGTAAAATTCAGTACGAAGGATATTTTTTGCCCGAACTTTCCGATATGTATAAGAAAATGATATATTAACAAAAAAAAATTCATTCAGTGGAAAAATACTCGTTTAAGATAATAATTTAAAAGAATGTAAGCGTAATCAGGTTACGTTTGTTTGAATTAATAAAATGTTTCATATATTCAAGTTGTCATTTTTTCTTAAATTTTTCGTCCTCCTTTTCATTATAAAAAATGGTCACCTTAGCGCAATAAAATGACCTTGACAGTGTTTTCGAAGGATTTATTTATTTCAGAGAAAAATTTGCTGCTTTATGTTTTTCTTTTTCCTCCAATACACCATACACGCGCTTATGTGAAAAACGGTAGAACTGGTGAGTGAATCTAGTAACTTTTATTTGGCATTTAAAGGGTTAACTAAAGATTTTTTTGTCACAAAAAAATTTGACTTCCTTGTGTTCCTTTTCTTGCAAACCGCGCGTACTTTTTTTTATCATTATTTCTTCCTTTTTATATGAATTTTTAAATTTTGAACAAATTTTTGGCTCAACCGGTAAAAGGGAAAACATTAAGTTCATGTGGGTCACATTCAAGCTACTATCAGTGTCAGTGCCCCATAGCAGACGCGGCATTTCCCAAAATAACTGGAACAATGACTCTCGTCTTTCAGCGAAAAGATTTCAAAGTTAAAATAAATACATTTCTTTGAATTGAAAATTTGTGTTCCAGGGGGAAAGTCGTAAAAGTCTGAGAGTGTTTTAATTGTGCGTTTATAATCCATGCGGTAAACACATACATTACCTGGAAGAACACATAACTTGGGGTGACACTTCTTCAAACGAACAAGAGTGGGAATAGTTCCCCAACAGAAACTTGTCGTAAAACAAAAATAGTTTTTACTATACTCTCCTGTACTAGAAAACTAGTTCTTGTTGGAAAGTGTGTTTCTTTAAAATATAAAATGAGGTTCACAGGAAACTGTTTTAGACAAGCATTTTAGAATTTTTTATTTTTCTTTACTTATTTTTTGCTCTTGAACCAAAGAGCACACAAAATGTAAAATCAATATTTGTTTTAGAGTAACTGTGGAGAATAAACTCAGATGTATTATTTTTAAGGCGCACGAACCTTTCTCCGTCTATTTTGTAAAACTGTTGAGGTAATCTACCTAAACCACTATGTTTGTAAAACTGTTGAGGTAATCTACCTAAACCACTATGTTTGTAAATTATTTGTTATTTAGCTTTTATGTGACTTTAATTAAATAAAAAAAAATTTATTGGGTAATTTTGATTCTTAAAAAGTAACATAAGAAGAATTAAAAACCATTGGTATTTTTTTTTTATAAACGCTTCATAAATATAAGGCGAGATCACTTGATTTGAAAAATAAAAAAAATCCTGGTAGTTTTTTTAATTGTAACTTTTTTTAAATTTTATTTTTTTAAAAAACTTTTTACTTGTTTCTGGTATACAATCGGACCTCTATTTGACGAAGTCGCTAAATCCCGAAAAAAAGTTCGTTATATATGAAATTCGTTATATAGAGGTTCATCTTTCAATATACTTGATAAACCACATAAAACGAATTTTAAATTCATGAACATTATGTTCTAAAAAAAGTAATTATTCCCACCTTTTTGTAAACTAATATCTATTTATTTTATATTTCTTACCCATAAAAAAAGGACTACAAGGAAAACAGGAAATAAGAATGTCGAGGTGTTTCTGTGTTTTCAACATTAAGAAAATAATTTTATATTAAAATTAATGAATTTTAAAGACATTTTTCTAATTTTAAGCATACAAGTAATTTTATATATAAACATACATTATTTTATAACTAGAACTCCACTAAAGGTGAAAGGGGGTATCGAAGACGTTTCTAGTGAGCTGCAAAATGAGGGTTAAAGTCTGTACTTCTTGGATGAAAATCCCAAAATTCTATTGCTCTCGGCGAGTTAGGCATCTAATAAAACAGCTCAAGATTTATGACCGTCATAAAATGTATTAATAGAGAATAACTTGAAATGTCCAGAAATGCTTTAAAAATTGTGAGGGGAAATTACTGAGTTGCAAGAAAAAAAGTTCGTTACATTGAAAATGCACTTCGCTATTGGAGGATATTTTACGAAGAAAATCGTGAAATGTCCTTGGTTCCAGGAAAAAGTTCCCTATATAGAAAAATTATCAAAATAGAGGTTCGTAATATGGAGGTCCGACTGTATTTGCAAAATTAAAAATTAATATTCATAACATTTATATCAACAAGAGTGAATGAGTGTTTATTAACGTCACACAATATAAAGCAACAGAAGGACTATTGGAGACGAACTTCGTAATATTAAACCACGGTGAAGTGATGAGAACGACACCTGAGCTAGCACTCCTTTCCAAACTACTACACTACGCAAACGGGAGGACTTTGAGCCACGACAGAGTGACGTGTATTAGCTCCTCCACACAGCGGATCCTCAGTGGTACTAGGGCTCGAACGCATGACACGCAAGCCACGAGCACGTGATCAGGACCACTAGGCTCCGCGACCTGTACTTTTAACAGGAGAAACAAAAACTGGTTATTTCAGGAGATGAAACTGAAGACTTGCATTCTAGCTTAATACAAGTTCTGCTTAACTAGGATGTTTATCTTCGTTTTTTAAAATGTTTATTTAGTTTGATATCTGTTCTTTTTCTCTAAAGTTAACTGATAATTTTCTCTTGATAATTGTTATTATCAATCAACAATACTTTATTTCCATGCGTTAAAAGTGACAGCTTTTACTAGAATAATTCTTTTCTCGGTCATAAGTTTGTATTTTCTGTTATTTTTAATGATTACTCAATTGCTTATCAATTGAACTATTAAAAACAAATACTTCATCCACTTTTTTGGGACATTACTTATGGTTCTCATTATGCCACAGATAACGCTTGAAAAAGTACATGTATGTTCCTGCTTTTCAATAATTTTCTGTTTTGCTCATTGAGAAATGATTAATGTAAGTGCAATTTAGAGAAAGGCTAATTAGTTAACGGGGTATGAATGCAGAAAACCCTCGTAAATTAAACAGTTGTTTTTGCCATCCCAACGCTGATTTGATTACGTTTTCATTAGTTAATATACAATTAATTGCATAATTGCTTCAACAGTCAAACTAGTTTTTATTTCTGTGACTTGTCTTCTTCATGTACATTTAGCAAATTTAAAAAATTATGCAGAAATTTTTTATAATTCCATTTTTTTCGATTAAGATTATTAGACAAATAAAAGACTTGTGTGAACATAGTCGGGTCATGAGTTCGAGCCCTAGTGCTACTGTAAATCCGCCATGTATAGAGGCCCAATGCACGTTAAATCTGTTGCGGCTCAAAGGTCTACCGTTTGCGTGGTGTAGGGTTTCCAAGAGAGGGTGCCAGCTCAGGTGTCATCCTCCTCACTTGATCTTGGTTCAAAATTACGAGGTCATTTGCCAATAGCCCTCGTGTTGCTTCATGTTGAGACATTAATAAACACTAACTCATGAACGCACATAGCCGAGTAATTATATTTGCGAACTTAAGATCACCAATGCTACAATCGAATTATGAGTTCGAGTCCTGATACAATTAAAGAACTGTCGAGTGACGTGTCTGGTGTTGTTAAATCTGTAGGGTTTAAGGCTCTCACATTGTGATAGAGTGGTAATTTGTAGATGTGATGCTTTCTCAGACACCGTACTTGTCAACTTACAAAATGCAAATTTAACGTGGTAAATCACTAAGGGACATTGTGTTCCTTCTAAGTGTCATGAGCAACGTGCGCATTTTTCATCCTTATCATTTCAAAATGGCTTCCCCGCAAGAACAAGCGCAAATTGTAGCATGGTTTATCGAATTTAAATATGCAACACATGAGCAACGTAAAGGCGGTGCCTCCACACTGGAGTTGGGAAGGGAGAAAAAATTCTCCGAATGATAGAAGGAAAGAGGAGGTCCAATGCCTCGGCGAACTTGATTTCTAGACGTAATACATTTGGATTTCTAGAAGAGATACGTGAAAAACATTGTTTATACTAATATTCAATTACTGACATTAATGAAATGAAAAATCGAATTACAGCGGCCATTCAGATTGTTAATCCTGCAATGCTTGATGGAACGTGCCCAGAAATCTCGTGTAGATTCGATGTTTTGCGTTCAACTATTAGTGAGCATGTTGAAGTTGTGCAACAAAGCATTGTAAAAAGACTTTGATATTTTCTTTATGGAACAAAACAAAACTGCAAGTAACTTTATTTGTTTGTTTGTAATTAATATTTGAAAGTGTAGTCATAGTTTTCAGACACTCAGTATAATAATTCTACTATTTGGCATGGCGACATATTTAGAATACCTTGTTATCAACAATTTTAGTAAAGTTGCATGTTATTAAAATTAATTAAATGAAAAAAGAAGGAAAATGGAAAAAATTATCTCTTAGTTGACGATATTATTTTAAAAGTCTATATAAATTATTTGTATACAGTGTAGAGCGCAAATTATTAGTGATCACTTAAATCTGTTCTTCAGTATTCGTTCTTTGCCATTTTTTTTATTGAAAACATTTATAAAATCCCTATGCACCACGCAGTATCACACGGGGATATTCACAGAAGTATTAATCACACATTACAAAAGAGAAAGAAGGGTAAAATTTGAGATTATGAAGGATTACAAATATTTACAACAAATTCATAGAACTTTTTAAAAGCACTTCTGGTGGGAATAAATTGGTGGAAATTCGGAAGCCAATTTACATTAAGTCCCTTGAGAGCCAGTTTTAGGATCTTTCTTTCTTTGACGAACTTGGAACTCAGAATGAGCACGCGCTCTTTATTTTCCTCACCACCAATATTACAATCACAGGAAGATGACGGAACTAAATGAAATTTGTTCAAGTAGCTTTTAAAGTTACCATTACCAGGGAGAAATTGGGTTATTTTGTAATTAGTACAAAAATGATGGATGGAGGTTTAATTTATTGTAAATGACAAATATTTCAAATGTTAATTTCTAATAATAATAAAACTTATTCCGTGTTCCTGTTCTCACAAAAATTGCATAAAATCAGTTAACTGATGTCTCGAAGAGCTTTTATAACTGTAATGTATAAATCATTACAGAAAACTCGCGGTGATATCTTTCTTGTTCTTAAATCTACAGCTTTTCTCCGTCACCAACAAGCATTAAATTCGAATAAAAGAGCTGGTCTTGTGTCTTTTTAAACTCGATGAAATGTTCCAACCTGAAAAAAATCCGTTGTACGATATGTGTGTACGGAAATTAATTTTATTCGACTCACACCTATTGTTTAACGCATTCGAATTAAAAATAGAAAGAATGGTAGATAAAAACAACTCAAAATAAGATTTATTAATTAGCTGTTACACACACAACCACCAAAATGATGGTTAAAGGTGAGAGACAGTTAAACTACACTTGACTTTTAGATGAAAGCTCAAAGGCGGGAGACATGTTGTTGTTACCTGCTGCATGACTTTTGCTTTTCGTATTGTGTCGCCTGACAAAGCAGATTAAATGCAGTTAATTTCTTTAGACAGACCTACTGAAAGTCGCTTTGTTTCTAGCAATCTTTTAAAATAATGAATGGCTGGCTTTCTTTTCTTTCCTTTTGGTTTGATGCCAGACACTTTTAAGTGTTCTTATTCTAGCGATAAATACAGGTACTTTTTCTTTTGATCACACAGGCTTTGTTTTTTTCCATCTGCTATTTAACCTGGATTTTAGTCTTCACATACCTTGATGCTTATAATTGGCGGGGTAAAAAGAATTTATAGTTAAGAAATAAAGAATTTGAGCCATCTGTAGAAGTAAGTTTCGGATTTTTTTGGACCTTACGATATCTGTGCCGTAGACCCACTGGAAGCATTTAATTTGGTAAAGAACTATTTCGGCCTGTAACACCGAATTCTTGGGGTCACCTAAAGTTTAGTGGACTAAACAGTTTTTCCGACCATTTATCAGTGGTTTAAATGAAAGAAATTTCATGCCGATTTTAAGTTATCCCAGATTCTTACAGGACAAGGGAATTTTAAGAGAAATTTGTCAAGGTTTAATTTAATTGGTAGTTATATTTGTTCTCTTGTGGTCAGGATTCTGAAACTGTGGAACATGTTGTATTGTAACCTACATTTTTGTAAAAGAGAAAACTTTTAAGAAGTGTTGGAACGCTTAGGTATTTCCTGGCCACCTGTTTTGTCGTTGTTGGTCAATTGTATTTAAAGCCTTAATGTCTTAAGAAAATTTGTTTGCTGTATGGACTTTTAAAGTTTTATATATAGGTACCTCTCCCCTTCTTTATATTTGCGTATTTCCCCCCTTCCTTTTTATTTAATATTTGTATCTTAATTTTTTTAAAAAAAAATTGTTTTAAATTATGTAATGCTATTACAACTTATATCTGTAATCCTCATGTTATGCAATGTGGAGCATAAAGAGTTTTGTAATAAATTAATTGAAGAAAAATACTATTTCAAAACATATACTTTTTTCCTTTTCTGTCTATATTTGTTAAGTTTTTAAATCTGCTGTAGATTACTAATTACCTTATATGATGATTACTATTAAAACTTTACTTCCGATTCTATTTTAAGATACATCAAAACTTTTAAATCTAATACAGCAGTATCAACTCGATAACCCGACAGTCCGGATAACTCAATCATACCCTTTCAGTTCGAAAAATACCCCACGTGCAGACCCGTTCCAGAACTATACTGACCAAGACATTATGCACGATGCACAAATTATTGCTGCTGTCATAGTTAACGAAAAAGTGCTGGAAAATGATGAAAATGTCAACGTTGAAGACACCGTACAATTTTCTAAAATATCACATATTTAGGGACTCAAGGCTATCAAAACCACCCTTCAGTACTTTGAACGACAAAAGGCGTCGGTAATGTTCTTACTGTTTCTTTGTCGTCTCCTCAGGGGTGACGCTAGGGACGGACAAACCGGACCCCGCCCGGGGCGGCAAATTTTAAAGGTGGCATTTGGATCGAGTTTGAGAATTTTTTTTGTTACAAAAAATTTTATATATTTATTGAAATATTATTGGGTGGGGATTTGGTATTTCATTTAACGTATCTTATTTCCTTATTTTGTGCTCTGTATGTTAAATGCCAATTTTCTTTTCTGTTGAAACTTGAAGGGTTCGAGATGGGAGTATATGTTAAATCATGAAATTTGGTATGATTTCACATGTTTCACTAGTAACTTTCTCTCCATCTCGGAATAGGGTCACAAAGGACATTCCTTTCTCCCATACGATGTCCGGTGTCAGCTATCCTAAAGCGGACTGGGGTAATTGGAGTTTTCGATAGCTAGAGAGCCACATGAGATGTTTCATTTTATTCTCGAGTGTAGTTATATTATTATGTTAAAATAAACGCTTGGATCCCCACCTCTAGTAGACTCTTTTTCGAAGAAATTGACCCGCTGAAATGGGAGATTCCTTCTCTAATATTTAACTCGTTTCAAATAATAATGGGTAATTATGTTTTTGATTTCGAATGATTTTGTATTTTTTAAGATTTAAAAATAATGTATATAATTGTGTGTGTTATGCCGTCTTTTTGTTCGCAACAATTATTCGTTTTATAGGTGTATATCTATGTGAATAATTAATCTTTTTTTTTCATTATTGTTTTTTGCTTTGAGAGAGGGGAGGCATTTCCATTTTTGTCCGGGGCAGCAAAACTGCAAAAGCCGGCCCTGGTCGTATTCATGAAGAAGCAGCAAAACGCAGAGTGCAGTACTAAAGACAACAGAACATGACTAATTTCTTTTTAAAAAAATAGCCAGTTTTTATAAAGTTGGCTACTTAATTTTCATTGTAGTAGACAGCTTTATGCTTTCATAAAGTATTTTTCTGAGGTGTGTCTGATCAGGTAAATTAAATACAAAATGCTCTATACCTTCATAAAGTACGTACTTTTCATTTTTAAGGGTATTTCGGCAGTTTATTATTTGTTATATTCTCAAGCAACAAATGCAGTACAATATTTTCTGAGGAAGCACTCGTACTTATTATTTTAATCCAATTCTCGATAACCCTACATTTTCACAAATTCGGTCACCGTTCGGTCCACATTAGGTCGAGTTTTCGGGACTACTGTATTAAGTCTTGGGATCGAAATTCGAAATACATTATGTGAGAACCCCCCTGGGTTCCGCCCTGGACACCAAGATTGAATTGAGGCAAAGAATTACCAGACGACATTTTTACAATAACAAATTATATTTATTCACTTGTATCAATTATAAACCTTCTAAATACAAAGATGAATCAATATGTCTACGTCAATGGGATTAAGCTTTACTATTAAACTAAATCATGAAATATGATACTAATCAACTATTAAACTCAATATCGAACGTGTTTACCGGAATAAGAGGACCGAGAGATATACGCAATTTGAATTACTAGCAATCATTAACTTCCCACTAACTCTATTATATATTTACTATTAGGATCCTATAATTGAAATTTACATATCACCTGACTTTTACTACTTCACTCCTTTCCAGTCGGCTCAAACTTTCCAAATGTAAATCGCTGCCTGATAATCAGCCAGAAACTAATCACACAATCACTTGAATCTTCTTAGAACTCCATCAATGTATCTCTGGTCTCAATAGTCTTCTCTCTGCTAACTTACAACACTCTCCTTAAATACTTTGATTCATTTGCATATCCCAGTTTCTCCTTTTAGAGGTGGTTGGAAATATACGCGAATTTACAATCCCCAAAGACGCCCAAGACTATTAGTGATAAAGTGCCGTACAGATTCGTCACAATTATTTCCCATGTAGGATTTCTCTCCAAAGCTTATATAATCTCATGTATATATGAAGCAGACTTTTGTACATATTGAATCTTTGAAATGTATTAATATTGAATATCGAAACACGCACATACATTATTTACCTGCAGAAATCCTCTCCTTGTGGAAAAATTGAGTTTTACATGCAAAGTTTGCTTATTAGAGTGAACTTGAAAAATAAACCACTGACAATCACAGAAGATGTGATTACCAGATCGCCATTGGTGGCAAATACGATATCACGAAGGGATCACCGAAAAAGTTCTAGGATAGACCCTTTCTAGAAATTTCCATGATGCTTCATAAAGAACCTTTGAAACAAATGACAGTTTCTTTCAGAAGAAAATTCAGTCTTGTGCGTTGACTGTGATAAAAGAAGCTAAACTTAACTGCTTTAAGGTATCCGACTACGTTCAGAACCTTGATTTTGCAAAAGCGTATAAATGGATAGTATTTATGATATTTAGTGTCGTCTAGATTATAAAATGTATATAAAATTGTTTTAAGAATAGTATTACAATAAAAAATTATTTAAGTACAATATTTTGACAAAAAATGAACATAGAATGATCAGTTTTCAAAATAATTCTCCTTTTGTGGAAAATGCTTCTATTATAATAATATTTTGCCTGTATATAGCTTAAAACTCTATACAGAGGCTTAAGTAGAATTTTTGAAATATATAACTTAAAAGAGGGTTTATCCATGTTTTACGACAACAGAGGAGAGAAATTTTAAGAAAAAACCGCCGATAATTATTTCAATGGGCTGTAACTCTGAAAATAATGTGAATTTTTGAAAAATCATAGTTGAGCCTCTGTACAGAGGTCTGAGCTATATACAGGCGAAATATTATTATAATAGAAGCATTTTCACAAAAGGAAAACATTTTGAAAAAAGGTTATTCTAAGTTAATTTTTTCCCAAAATATTGTATTTAAATAAATCTTTTTTCTCAAAATGTCCTTAAAACACAATTTTATATATGTATTCTAATCTGAGTGACACTAAATATCATGAAAATTATCCATTTATGCGCTTTTTGAAAATCACGGTTCCGAACGTAGTCGGATACCTTAAGCTGCCTGAGTTCTTGAGAAAATTATATTAAATATAACTTTATATTGAAGATTTGTGTATTTCTTTTAACTATACATTTTGCATATTTAGAATTGTATCAATTTTTTTAAATAGTGATAAATTTTCTTTGAAAAAATTCATTCTACTGTTATCTAAATTAAAAGTTTATTATATATACCGTAAAATCCGCGCACTTTTAGCACTAAAAATCGCATTGAAATTTACGAGTGTGCTTAAAACGCCGAGTATAAAAATGATAGCTTCTAAACATTTAAAAAATATTCTTATGCGTATACCGAAATGCTGTTTTTTTTAAAAAGATCATTACACATATACATTTCAGGTTTCTTCTCAAAAAAGGATAGGCGCATTATACTGCGAATATATCCAAAAATTAAAAATTACGACCTGAAATTATAGGTACGCGTTATATGCAGGATTTAATGGTATATGAATGTGTTGCGTCCTTGAAATGTATTAATATTTTTAGTATTAAAAATTATTTAATTGTATAGTCTTTTCGGATTTTCAGACTGTCTATTAATATATGCAAATAAAAAAAGGTTGGCACTTTGAAACTATATTGTTTAACCATCAATCCTAAGCTTAATTATATATGTGTAATAAATAGCTATAACTAATATACATATATATACAATATGTGTACCGCTCTCTCTAAGAAATTAACAAAGCACAATTATTTATTATTATTCTCTAAAACTTCGGTCATTTTTTAGAAAACAGAAAACGACATCTAATACGGGCTCTAAAAGGAAAACATGTAGAAAAAGAATATTCCACTGACGTTGTAAATCAAAACGCTCCCAAAAATAAAACCTTGCACACACTACTATTTAGTTTTCCTCTTTAGCAAACTCCCGCATAAAACTATACGAAAAGGTGTAAGGGTGGGAGTCAAAACGAAGTCCAAAATAGAAGTTATATCACCGTGAAGTCGTTTGTGCTGACGTAATCTCTTAACCCTCGGCTAGCATATGTCGACTGCCATCATGCATTTCGGTTGGTGTACACATTGAATTGAAGAAGACGCTATACTGCCACATCTATGGCTTTCAAAATAGGAACAGGAGAAAATATAAATAACAAATATTTTATGTACGTTACCATTAAAGTGGGAAATCTGTTATTTCATAGAATAACCAGATATTTCATGATTTGATTAGAGAAGTCAATTAAAGTACATAAAATTATTAAATTCGATGATTTAATTAGGTATTCTACAGAATAACGATTACTTGATCGTTAAAGTAAGAAATACGGCTCTCGAAAGTTCTTTGAACTGGTTCTAGTTGCTTTTAGTCAATTTTGAACCCCAATTCAAAGTGTCATCACTGCAATCCTTGCTCTAATAAATAACATAAAGTAAGATAAAGGTATTTCATAACATTTAAATTAATATTCTCTTACAATTTTGTTTGAAAAAGTTTACACAATGTTTTTATGAAGCAACAGTTCTTCTCTCTTCCCAGTATGTATTTTTTGATAATATTTAAATATAACTATTTCTGCAACATATTCTTTTTTTTTTTCTGTTTAACTAACTTTAGCAATGAGCAATAATAAATTTTATCATCTGCTCTTTTCCTTATTACTTATCAATTAATCCTCCGCAATAGGAATAAAATGTATTTTTCGAGAGATATTAGTTATTTTTATGATCAATTAATTTACAAAATTTCTTTGAAATTGTTTGTTTCACTTGAACGGTCTATGATTAGGTATTAGATAGAATAACCATTTCATAGAATAACTAGGTTAAGTATGAAAGTTTTCATCCATTATATACTTTAACTGACTTGTCCAGTTTTATTTCATGAAATACCTAGTTATTCTATGGATTAACTGAGTTATACACTTTAACGGTAACATATACTTAAATTTTTTTTTCTAAATTATGTGCGAGACTTTCAAAGTACATAATGAACATTCTATTAAGTAAATTAATTGGCAATAGTATGTAACATTGAGTTAATTATTACTTGTACTAGTTTATTATAAGTAGTATTAATAAGAAGAGCAAATTTATTATCACAATTGTAAAATGATAACACATGAAAATCAAATTGGATGAAGAATATCTTCTACTTAACATGAGTATACAGAATGAATGCAAAAATGTTTAAGATGAGCTAGAACTATAGTGTTTTGTTTGTGATTTTTTCAATTTTTATTAAAACTGAAATTTAAAAAGGTTTGAAGTACATAAAAATATTGAGCTAAATTTTAATTGATCCATTGCATATCAAAATGCAAGTCAAAAGTAGTCATTTTTTCTTAAACAGTTCTGCGGAAAACATTAATTACATTTAAAAGTATAGTAGCTGTATTTTAATAATATATATCGTTACACATGATAAAAAATCGCTTGATTTAGCAATATGCATACCATTTCTGTATACCAACTAAAGAAAAATATGTTAACTTACTAATTTGACTGACACTTAACAAGAATTTGTGTATTTATTATTGTTGCTATTCATTTATATAATATAGATTAACATTAACAAATTTTTATTATACCTCACCATATGAGACTTATCAAATAAGGCAGAATCAATAAAACGGACAGTTCTATATCAATTCCCTGCAATAATTCACATGAAATATATTTTTACATTTATTTTGATTACGGTTGAATTCTTCACCTAAACGTTTTCACCTAGAATCACAGGCTCAAATTTTAAAAACTCGCATACTTCAAGTCGTGCAGAAAAACACTCGGGAGAGACTTTATTTTTAGTTTGTTATAAAGGTACTCACAAATGCTTGAGAAGTGCAATACGACCTTCAAGATAAACCAACTAATAATGGAGAAAAAGTTAAAAGATTTAATAAGCCATCAGAAGAAAAATGATTACTGCGTTTCCTGTAGACACCTTTCCCCTTCATACAGTGATTTAGAAAGGATATTATTATCCAATAGTTATACTATTCAGAAAGAATTGTAGGAGAATACAAGGAAACTTACTGTCATGATATATACACGTGATGAAATACAATGTAACCAATAATTTTTGTCAGATTGCATTATTACAAGAAACAAAAAAGTAATATAAAAAAAAATTTAAGTCAATTCCTACTTAGATAAACAAAGAAAAATTTCATTTTAGCTACTTTTTATTAAATAGTTACAATTAATATAAATATGTATATACACATAGGACAGATTCACAACATTAAGTGGTATCGTATTTAAGGAAGTGGTATTTAAGTATCGTATTGTCATCCAAAAAAATCGTGTATATAAAGTTTCAGTTCAACTAAATGCTTTAAAACGTCAGAAAAAAATCTTTTAAAGTTTTTACCCATGTCACTAAAAAATGAAACCAGCGTGACTGTATCTGTAATTCTTTAAAAAATTAGTTTCAGTCAATTAGTTTTTATTAATTATAATTAAATTATCGTATTTTCCCCCAAAACATTAGTGTATAGAAAATTTCTGCTCAAATGAACGCTTTAAAATGTGAAAAAAAACCTTTTCAAGTTTTGACCCAAGTCACCAAAAAGGATGTCAACGTAGCTGTGTTTGTAATTCTTGGAATAATTAGCTTTAATCAATTAATATTTATTAATTATGCTTAAATTACTCTATTTTCATCCAAAATAATCATGTATGTAAAATTTCAGCTCAATTGAGCGTTTTAAAATGTATTTTGTTAGCGATTAAAAATTCCACGAAGATAAATAAATAAAAAAATAGAGGTGAGCTAATAGTAGGAATTAAAAAAAAGTTTAACGTAGGTTAATACAGGTTTTGTCTGATAAAGCTTAACATGTCGTAAAATTAGAAAATTCATTGAAAGAATCGTGTACAAAAATTTCAAGCAACTGTAATTTCCTTATATTTAGAGATAATGGCGGGATGTAAATACATCAGGAATAAAGTCAAAAACCGTCTAGATTTTTGTAAAAAAAAATTGTAAAAATGAAAAGATAATTAAATGGTTTGAAACTAACAATGTGAAGGTCACTGTTTAATTGATCAGGGTTTCCTACATAGTGTTTTTAAAGTTTTCATCTGACAGCAAATAGCAGGAAATATTGAAATAAATATCTAATTATTGTTTTTTTTATATGAAATGAAATTAACTTTTTCTTTACAACTGTACGAAGATTATTGACGGTATACCTCTTAATTTCAAACCACTTTCAAATGACGTAGACATCATTTAATGCTCTGTCTCCCCCTGATTTCCACTAATATTAAGTGAAAATTTTGAGGCGCTGTTTTATTCAACTTGAGCACTCGAATATTCCACAACAGAAAATCTTGATGGGATCACAACACAAATGTCAGAAAGTAGGATAAGCGATGTTTTAAAAGTTTAACATCTAGTTTCAAAACTCTTAGTTTATTTTTATCTTTTTCTCATTTCAAACTTTCTCAAAAAAAAAAGAGAACGTATTTTAACCCTTTATCTACCGCATTATGATTTACTCTGCAGTTTTTTTTCACCCAATATATTTTTGGATCACTTCAGTGAAAATTAAGAGATATACATACATAAACAAAATACTCAACTTTGGGAAATTTAATCCGTTAGAGCTAATTAATTAATTAAAGATATTCAACTGTAAAATTGATTATATACACTGTTCACTTAAAATAAATAGTCAAATCGTTTTCTAAGGTCTTCATTAACATGCAAAAAAATAAAACACTTAAATTTTGACATTAACTATTTAGAACAAAAATGATAATCTTCCCAATCCGCTGAAAACGCCGTCAGCTGAAAACGCAATTTCCACTAAAAACTATTTGCCTCCCCCCCCATAAAACACTTAGCATAGAACTCGTGCTGCCATATATCTTGGAAGAGTGGATTTAAAAGAATATTCCTGCTAAGTATCGTCAGAATATTCGTAAGATTGGTTATTCTATGTAATTTTAAAGTGAGTGGTACTTATAAGTACCGTCGGTAGATAAAGGGTTAAGTTTTAGAGAATAAAAGTCAACTTAGTTTATTCAAATAGGAGTTAATGGTTCAAAGAGGAGATGGAAGCTGTAGCCAAATGGTCATGGCTACGAATTTGAACCAGTTGTTTCTGTCGAGTCATCGGATCGAGTCCTAGTGCTTCTAAAAACCCACCGTGTAGAGGGGGCTAATGCACGTTGAATTTTTCGGACCGTTCACGATGGCATGGTGTGAGAGTTTGAATAGTGAAATGCCATATATCAGGGGTCATCCACACAACACTTGACTGCGGTTTAAAATTACGAAGCACGACGCGTTTATGGTTTCGAATAATTGGAAAATACCACTCTGTGGAATTTTCTGCAAAAAGCGGACGTCCTTCTGCTAAACACCCTTCTTCATCACGCTTGTCTGAAAGACTGCGTTGACTACATTCCCCCAACAGAGAAGAGTAAAGGGGAGGGGGAAGCAAAAGAGAAACAAAATTCTATAGTCCAGATTGCGATGTTGGGTTATGTGCACAGTTCCGTGTTTTATAATTTATCGTAGACGATCAAATTTTGATTGATATTTCATAATCATTTATGTAAATGTAAAAGATATAACTCAAAATGAAAGCTAGGTGCTCTACTCTTAATATTTATACTTAGTGTGAATTGACTCCCAAGTCTAATAATTTCTGACATACAGAAAGCCAACTTTACAGGTAAATTATTCATTTATTTAAAATGGTTTTTTTTTACATTAATTTTCAGGAAATTTTGTATGGGAATAGGGCTGGTATGTTAAAAAAGGTATGTATGTTTAAAAATACGCATTTAAAAAATTGAAATCTTTTTATCCATAATCCAGAGGTAGAACCTGGATGGGGTTAATAAACAATTGAAGAAAAGGTAGGTAGTGTAAACTCTTTTTGTTCTATTTCTTAAGTAAAATGTTAATTCAGACATGAAAGTGAAACCTAAATATTTGTAAATTTTCCAGAATATTCATTTATGTGTATCCCTAAGGCCAAATGAGGAGGAAGAAAGTGATAATCTTACCCTATTTTTATCTTTAAAAAAAAGAACTTGCAAAAGGTTTGATGAAAATTTTATATCCAAATAGATTATTTCGATACCGGATTATTTAGTACATATTTTATTTTATTTTTAGTACAAAATATGCCCAGAAAATTTTCTGTAAAAATGACAGATGCTTCCATTAAGGGGTGTTGGAAAGCTAAAATCTTATTTTTTTTTTGACAATTTGAGATTTTACATTTTCAAATTGTATAGATTTTAACCTTTCTAAAAATACCTTACTGGAACCTCTAGGGTATTTAGAAGCCCTTAAAATGTATTTTTAAATAATCGTTGAATTTGGGCCACGCCCATTTTAATGGCGAAAATTGTAAACAAATTACTTTGTTTTTGCTTAATAGTGTAATGACTGATATGAACCGAAACATGCATATTTTATTTTAAATTGAGCCTTTTATTTTTTTATTTCCCAGCCGATTAGAAGTATCACTGTATACATTAAAATCAATTTATCTCAAAATGTAAATTTTAATGTGCGATGTACCTTTTCTGAGAAACTACTGTTCACAGGTTTGTAAATTTTTATGAATTATTTATAATGATGTCTAATATATACTAAAATTAGCTTTTTTTAAGACACTGAAAAATTTAATTTTTACAAATTTTTTAAGTAAAAAATGGGTCAAATTTCGCAATGTTTGATAAAATATTTCATAATTTCTTAAAAAATTCAAAATTAGCTAAAAGCTCATTTTAGTATAATAAGAGAGATGTACTTTAATAGTATGAAAAATTTAAAGCATGTACATAAAACAGATTTTGAGAAAATGTACATCGAAAACAGCCAATTTAACATTGTCAGTATAGAGAGAGAGAGAGGTTTCCAACACCCCTTAATGATAGAGTTTATTACATTTTATATATTTTTCATACACTCTATTTAGTTCATTATATTTTTTGTTAAGTTTAACAAATAACTGTTTGTAAATGAGAACTTTAAATAAATACTTCATATATATATGCGCAATGTAAAAGTTAAGCATTAAAAAAACAAATGCATGATATATAAAAATTACATTATTTACATTTTTTATCTTTTTACATATATTTTTAAAGACCGAGTACTTTTAATAAACGGCATTCGTGCTGGTTGTTACCTCTAACTTCATATTCATTAATTCCAAAAAAACAAGGTCACTCGACGACTAAATTTTGTGTTGCGACAACACGCAACCTCTCTCTACTTAAGTTCTCTAGTAAAATTACAATTAAAATTGTATGTTTAGAGGTTGAAAGCGAATTTAAAAATTTGTGACCAGCATAGTAAATAAGTGAAGAACAAAAATATTTATTTTTGAATTTCTTATTCGGGATTTGTAGGTAACGGATTGGAGTTTCAAGAATTTCAGTTTTCGAAATTAATGTAATTTTATGGGGCGAGAGAAAATTCTTCTGACAAACTTGTTATTCTATTTTACTCAAAATAAAATAAAAATGCATAAGAATTTTCAATGTAATTATTTATTTATTTCTTGGAATAAATAAAATATGTAGTATAATTTCATATTATATGTTTACGAGGCTAACATTGAAATTTTTGAGTTACCCGCCAACGATAAATCGTTAAAGAAAAACTAAATGCAAAAATAATAGAAAATATGTATATAAATACAAATATTTCACATTACCACACACAATAATTTATGGACGAATTGCGATGTAGTTATCATAGAATATATTTTTGAAAGAATTTATTTGAAACGAAAACCTCTTATCGTCGTATGTTTTCAATTCCTATATACTATTAGCTCACACTCTACCTGTGTGTGTGTGTGTGTGTGTGCGTTACCGTGTGCGTGTGCGTGTGCGTGTGCGTGTGCGTGCGTGTGTGTGTGTGTGTGTGTGTGTGTGTGTGTGTGTGTGTGTGTGTGTGTGTGTGTGTGTGTGTGTGTGTGTGTGTGTGTGTGTGTGTGTGTGTGTGTGTGTGTTACCGGCAAAGTCCATAGAATGCCTAAAAGTAGACGGCAAAGTATGAAATGACTCTTATTTCACATATTGCCTGGGCATTCTGTAGAATGCCTAATGAGAAACCAGCAAATTATGAAATACATCTCCGATTCGTTTCGAATATTGTGTGGCAAGGTACGAGATTTTCAACGCGTCCCTTAGGCTCAGAATTTGTCAGTTGCACATTGTGGTTTGTGCTCGGGAGTGTTAGAATACTCAATTTAACTTAAACTTGTTCAACAAAAAATTGTTTTTGTTTTCCTGTGCTGCATGAAAATGGAGAAGCAAGCTCTGGTGTTGGAGAGGGAATCATGGTCTATAGTAAGGTCGGCAACCTATGGCATACAGTACAATTATCAGTGGCACTCAGCCCTACTCAACAAACTTGTCAATTTTTGAATGGAGAGAACTTCATAAATTTGTAATCGACCTTATTTGACAAACATCACCAGAATTATGGACAATTCAGGAATTATGAAAAAATTTGAAACATAACTCTAACGGTAAATTTGCTATTTTGTAAATTATTGAATGCCATAGCTGGAGATATTTAATTGTTTGAATAGAGAAAATTGCATGCATTCTGCTATTCCGCTTTTGCTTCTACATATCTAAGTAAAATATCTTTTTTCATATGAGAGAGAAAACTATTTCGAGTCCGCAAAGAAATTGTTTAACAAATCAATGCTCAGAATCATGTAAAAATAAAAGTCACAAATTACACCACATTTTTTGCGATATGAAAGTAGAGCAAAGCAGCACTAGGTTCAAATTAAAAATTTACTTATCTTTTAATTTCACTGTAATGAAAGGAAATACTTTATTTTGCGATGTCTATTTCTTTTTTTAATAAATATGTTTAAGAACATAATATATGTACAATTTCGAGATTTTTTTCATTTTTGTTGAAGAAATAGTTGTATTTTATGCTGTTTATTTTTATGTTAAGAAATATTTTTAATTGATTCAAAATTATTTTGTGATAAAGCTGTAACTCTATATAATTGAACTCTATTCTCTACATACATTATCGCGGGAATAGAATTGTTTCAAAGATGCCCTACTGTGTGGCACGCTGAATCATAATTGGTAGATTGCTTTTTGACACGCCAAAGCTAAAAGGTTGCCGACTCCTGGTTTCTAGGCATCAAACAACTATTCGATGACGAGCTGCCCAAAATTCGAGTTAAAGCTGTAAATAAAAGTATTTTTTAACGGAAACTACTTATATATATAAAGGGTGTTTTTTTAGAGGTATAAAAATTAAAATTGCAATAAAACAACGATGTATTATTCGATTGACATGAATTTTTTTTATTCGAAAGATAATCTTGTGCATTACATTTTAAATATGATTTCTGGCATAGGACTGCCACGGCTGGCTCGAATATAGTTCAATCTGGACGTCCAATTTTCGATGACTTTTTCCAACATTTGTGGCCGTATATCGGCAATAACACGGCGAATATTGTCTTCCAAATGGTCAAGCATCTGTGGCTTATCCGCCTAGACCCATGACTTTACATAGCCCCACAGAAAATAGTCTAGCGGTGTTAAATCACAAGATCTTGGAGGCCAATTCACAGGTCCAAAACGTGAAATTAGGCGGTCACCAAACGGGTCTTTCAATAAATCGATTGTGGCACGAGCTGTGTGACATGTTGCGCCGTCTTGTTGGAACCACAGCTCCTATACATCATGATTGTTCAATTCAGGAATGAAAAAGTTAGTAATCATGGCTCTATACCGATCACCATTGACTGTAACGTTGTGGCCTTCATCGTTTTTGAAGAAGTACGGACCAATGATTCCACCAGCCCAAAAAGCGCACCAAACAGTCAGTTTTTCTGGATGTAACGGTGTTTCGACATACACTTGTGGATTAGCTTCACTCCAAATGCGGCAGTTTTGTTTGTTGGCGTAGCCATTCAACCAGAAGTGCGTTTCATCGCTAAACAAAATTCGCGCGATACGTATTCCGCACAGAACCATTATTTTCGAAATAAAATTGCACAATTTGAAAGCGTTGTTCAGGCGTGAGTCTATTCATGATGAATTGCCAAACAAAACTGAGAATAAATCACTTGACAGCTGTTAAATCGGTCGCCATCTTGGAAAGTAATGCCAACTTAAACTTCTATACCTGGAAAAAAAACACTCTTTACTAGAAGTTAATAACTGATGAACAAAAAGCCAAACTTCTACTAAAACGGAACCCATGGCCTATTGGTTGCTGAATAGCTATGGCGTGATGTTTAAGGAAAATAAAAATAAACTTATATAACCCGTTAAAGAACGCGTCAGTACCATACAAAATGGTTCCCAACCACCGGTCCACGGATCAAATAGTATAGGGCCACTCAAGGAGTATTTAATTATTTCTATTTTATTTACTGGGGCCTATTTCTCTCGTGCTTGTTTGACTTTCCATGGAAATCCCACTTTCTGTTTCATGTAAAATCACTTCATACTAATTTTTTTTGGAGTAACTGAATTTTATTCCGAGATGGCATGTTTAAATACAGTTAAATTATTAAATCAAAACAATTTAAAATATAGACAACGTCCCACCCTCAGCGGGCCGCTGTAAAATTATCAAACGTTAACGGGTTCACGGGGATAAGAAGGTTGAAAAGAATTTCTATACAGTGTATTACGTCACGGATTCTGAGTTATTTTACGTACTTATTTGGCTATTAGACACGGAGGACGTGATAGAATTCTGGAAGAACTTTTAACCAAATACAACACGTCATGATGTTGAATTGTACATCTACCTTTGTGAACCTTGCCAGAAAAATCAGAAAAGTTTGTTGTTGTTTTTTTTTAAAAAAAAAAGCTTTGTTGTGAAAACTGTAATTTTTTACTGAATGCTAATATATTGGCACTTGTAGTGAGTGGGAAATGATGGTTTCTATCGACTTGGAACTTCTGAAGGAATTTTAAAACAAGTATATTGCGTAATTTCAAGCAATCACAATTTACTTCGTGCCCTAAGAACTTGCTTAGAATTTAAAGATATTTCTGACCATGAAATTGCTCTTCTGTCAGTTGCAATTGTTCATTCCAATGGAAGCGGCGAAGGATTCGTCAAATGTATGTGTAAAACAAAGTACCAAAATAAGAATGGTCTAAATGAAATGTAATTCACAAAATGCCATTCAAGTATACCATGTTGCAATAAATAGGTTAATTTTAATTTCTTATTTTTTATTTGAGAAAACTTTATTTTTCTTAATAAGAAAGTCATAAATTTTGTTTTTGGTATAACTTTCTTTTTCCTTTACTTATTTTGAATAATCTTTTAATGGTACTCTCATTATTTTGTCAGAATAACATTTGTATTCTTTTGAAATGTACGCCATTGATATAATAGCCTTATCATGACCTTATTTCATACTTTGCCTAAACAGCTTTGGTCATTCTATAGAATGCCTAGGCAAAGCATGAAATAATTCTCATATTTCATACTTTGCCTAAAAATGCCCGGTATTCTATACATTGTATTGAATGCTGGCATTTCATACTTTGCCGGTAACATATATATCTTGTTCAAATTTTCAGTCGGAAATAAATTACTTTTTATTCATCCACTCAAGTTCAAATACATTTTTTAAAAAACTTGTAGTGGATGACACTTGATGTTAATACAGTTTTTTCAAATATTAATTCATTAATTAAATGTAATTAATTAATAAATAGTAACAAACAAAAATAATAGTCCAACACCATATATAAAAAAGAAAGTCGCTCGTTATGTTCATGTAGTACAATGGATAGCGCGTTGGATTCCTAATCCAAAGGTCATGGGCTCGAATCCTACCTGGGACGGCCTAATTTCTAAAAACGTGAGTTATGAATGAAAAAATGATTACAAAAATAATATTCCAACTCCATATATAGAAAGGAAAATCGCCTGCTATTTTGCCACTTAATATTGTGATTCTGTCATATATATATACATATTTATATTAATTGTAATTATTTAATAAAAAGTAACAAAAATAAAAATATTCTTTGTTTACCTAAATAGGAATTGATTTCATTTTTTCCTTTATGTATTACTTGTTTTATTATATAAAAATGGCTTTAAATTTAGAAGAAAGCATCTAAAGTACAGTAATACCTAGACTTACGCTACCCCCGACTTACGCGAATTCGGAGTTACGCAATTTTCAAATCTCGCCGATTCGTCTTTTTATTTTTTAGTACCAGAGCATGATGAAATAGGTAATTTGATTGAAGAAATTATTAATCTTGTCAGGCAAATAAATTTAGAAGTGATTAGTGATGAAGTTCAAGAATTGCTGGATCCCCACAGTTAGGAGCTCACAATTGATGCGCTCAAAGAAATTCATGAGCAAGACATTGGACAAGTTGAATCTTTAGACTCAATTCAATCAGAAGATCGAATAACAGTTGGTAATTTAACAGGCCTCAGTTTAATTGAAGAAGGGTTACACTTTTAGAAAATAATTCCAACGAAAAGCATGTTTTTTCAAGAAAACAAGGAATAAAAAAAAGTTTTTAGCATGCTACGAGGAAATTTTATGTTATATTTAATGAAACCTTCTACATCAAAATAATTTCGGTTTGCGATTTTGTATTTGTGTTTATATATATATATATATTTTATTAAACTTTTTTTTTCTAAATTATTATTTTCTTTCGGCTCCGACCCCAACTAAAAACAATTCACATATATTTATATGTAAAATTATACCCCGACTTACGTGATTATCACTCAATCCACCTATCACCTGAATTCGATGTATTACTGTATACAAGTAAAAGTAACAGTTGTAAGTTGTAGTAACAGAATGAGCATAACAATGAATAAAGGGTTCGTACTTGGTAATTCCAATCGCATGATAGAGTATGATGCGCTTTAAAAAGTTATGGCTCTAAGTCCATACATTGACTTTGGTAACTTTTCTAGAATGGGTTCCCCGTTCTGACGTTGATCGCTTCATCTGATTGTACTTGAAATTCACAAGAAGTTGTGATAAGCGGATATAAGTCTGAAAAAACAAACAATCAAAAATACGCGTGAGAACAAGAACGATATATACCGTATATTTCCGAATATAAATCCATATAAGATAATATCTTGTATAAGCTGAGAGTGCGATTTTTCTTCAAGAATTTACCCAAAATTCAAAACCCATGTGTAAGCCGAGTTTTAAAAAATTCCTCGAAGTTTTAAACATGTCGCCATGAGGACGAACTATTGACAAACGAGTGCAATACTTTCCAATCGAATTCTTATTAAGTAAAATGCTAGACGCTGATGACGATAGTTTTTTCCCCTGGTAATGCTATCTAAAGGCAACACTTTTTTCCCCTATTTATTTGTTATTTTGTACACGATATATGTATTCAACTTTCTGCACCATTTTTTCTTCTGTTAAAAAGTTAGCGGGGAGAGAAATTCGTATTCGTGATCGTCGACCTTATGTTTCATGCCGAAGGAAAAGCTCGCTGCACGATAATACGTATTGAAGCATCCCAATGTAAATTTTACGAATTATTTGAAAACTTGAACTCAAACCCTGACTTTGAAGGATTTATGTTTTTCTCCTCCTTTCTTTTTTAATAAAAGTTCCATTCAAAGCACCTGAAAAGATAAAAGATCGCAATCGCTTGCGCAAGCCTAACGTAAAATGTTAAAAACATCACTTGGTCTGTTCCAATACAGCTTTACTGATTTCAGAGCATTCCTCCAGGTGATTCTCTGACATTTGGTTGCAGCAGGTAGGACCAAAACACACTTACTCGCCTTCTCAGAGGTCATCTTAGTTCTTTGACATACACTGAAGATGCCAGTGGTGTAATGGCATGGGACCCAAAACCTGAGTTTTCAGGGGGGCCTAACATTCTTCGTTACGCGCCACTGGAAGATGCCTAGAGCTGTGCAGTCACCACCAAGTGTACCTCTGGACTTGTTTCCCAAGAACATATCCTAAAGCGCCTGGGGCTTTCTAGACAGAATCTTATAGTCAATCCATTGTTGGTTTTGGATTTCCTTTAGAAATATGAAGTCATGAATCTGATCTACCCCTTATCCCGTTACATATACGGAAATATGCAACAACAAAAAAATTTTCCTATACTACGTCTTTTCCGAGATTAGTGGATCCGTATACAAGCCGACCCCCTTACTTTAGCACTAAAATTCTCAGCTAAAACACTGAAATATACGTAATAAATAATGAATTTGTTAATGTATCAATCAAAAACTTATAAGTTTTTACATTTTAGAAAATTTGTGTTTCGGGGCATTTTACATTTTGAAAGTAAAAATTTTGAGTGGAACTCGTTACAACTACGCAATCTATAAGATTTCACAGTTGGCCCGCTGACTAGAATCTGTCATTTCTTTTAAATTTCTTAACAGATTGCACAAAATGTTCGCTGTCTTCTCACGTCTTTTCTCACATAGAAAGAGCGATCGTTGAGTATGTTTGCCATCGCGGGATATTTTGGCAAACGACGGCCCAACGAAAGCAACAGCTTCAATAATTAAGATGGATCACGTGATAGTTTTACACGTGACAGACACTCTTCATACAACCGCGTCTTTCAGTCCAGCTGGAAGTTTGCTTAAGTCAACAATTCTTTTGTGACAAACAGAAATAGAATCTCTTAACTGACAAGTTATTTAAATACTTTAAGCAATATTTTTGATTGTCTATTTTTAAAGCAACCCATCATTGCTTTCTGTTTACTTTACAACCTCAAGAGATGCTCAGAATGCTTTTATTTCAGTTGGGAAAACGTTATGATTGTTCCTGTTAAATGTGCGAAATATTTGATTTTCCATCCTGATTTTTTAAAAATTTAACAGTTTGAGTATTGCTTTAGTTTATTTATTTTGTGGAAAAAATTTCGCAGGGTAAGCATTTAAATGAACAGTGCATGTTTCAAAACATGTGTAATATATTTTCTTATTCCAAGGTCTGTGTTCAGCTCCAAATACACATCTCAAATATTTCTTCTATCATTTTATAAATTAACGAAATCACGAAACATATAGAACAACTACTAGAACAGTGATTTTGGCAGTTTTATAGAAATAAACTTATGGTATTTGTCGTATATTTAACTTATTCCTTCGTGGATATAGGAAAATGTATTCCAAATAAGTAACATTCTTTTAAACTTATTTTATTGCTCGTGTGTCGCCACATTTTGAAATAGTTAAAAGTGTACTGCAACAACAACAACAAAAGATTGAGAATCCCTGTACTACTCCTAGAGTAATAAAGATAAAATCAGACGATAACATTACATACATCTATCGATTGAATAAGAATAAATCGGTAAAAAAATTATCGTTGCCACAGTGCCATACGAATTATTAATTATTTCTTTTTTAACTGTGAGAATTTACCCATAGGATAGGGAAGGTGCTCCTAAAATTCCACTTCCATAGGGTTTAATCTTTGGCATGAATGGCCTCAACAAATTCAGCAAAAGTTAAATTTTTAGCAAATACGTATTTTTACTTATTACTAAAAAACAAAAAGAACAAAAGCCGATGCGAAACATTTTGGGGCGATAAAACTTTTGACAAATCCATATCTATCTATTATAGATCCATATCTCTATTATTAGATGTATCTATACATAATAATACAAATGGAAATAGTAAGCAGAGTTTTTAATCTAATTCTTTGTATTTTGAACGATTCGTAATTCAAATAAATAACTGTTATTTTAAAAATGTAGCAAATTCACATCAATTTAAGAACGATTATTTTGTAACTTTTTTCAATGATTAAGTATGATTTATATATTTCTTCTACAATTAGTAAATTAGATATCAGTATTTGTCAAACTTGTTAAATCAGACTTGTATATATATATATATATATATATATATATATATATATATATATATATATATATATATATATATATATATATATATATATATATATATACACTGCTGGACAATTGCTAAGGACGGATAACACTATCATCCATAGCAACCACAAAATGAAAGGAAGCAAAATGTGGAAAATTAGAATAAGTGCGGGATATTAGTAAGAAGAAGTATGAGTATGCAAATTTTTTTTCCACGTCTGTTCATCACGTGATAGCGTTCATAAGAGCTTTAAAGGTTTTGACGCGTGTGGACAGTTGTTGTTTCAAGTCAAAGTTTTACAGGAAAGATTTAATAGACGAACTTAAAATTTTTGGCATGTCTTCCCGACATCACATAGATGATTTTATGCGTGGCCGAATTATAGGAAAGATCGAAGAAGGGCGAAAAATAACAGATGTTGCCAGGGAATTCGACATCGCTCACAGCGTTGTTTCTCAGCTGTGGAAGTCATTTAGAACTACTGGAAAGTGTAGTAGACGGCACGGGGAAGGTCGTGTTAAAGTACGACGCCTGCAGAAGACATATATATCGTCCTATTAGCAGAAAGGAACAGGCGCACCACAGCTCAGCAGGTGGCAAATCAGTTTCTTGCTGCCTCAGGAAAGCAGAGCTCCCGAAAAACTGTTGCCAGACGTTTGATGGGAGGAGGACTATACGCACGCAGACCTGTTGTGTGTGTCCCATTGACCAGACAGCACCGTACTGCCCGTTTGCAATGGTGTCATGAGCATCACAATTGGACTGAACAGGACTGGGCATGCGTACTATTCTCAGATGAGAGTAGGTTCAGTCTGTCATCGGATTGTAGACGCCAACTGATATGGCGCGAAAGTGGTACTGCTTATCGTCCAGAAAATATCCAGGAAAAGGACCGATATCCGACATGCAGTATCATGGTGTGGGCCGGCATCATGATCAATGGCCGCACGTGCCTACATGCGGTTGCGAATGGGACTATGACGGGCCAACGATACATTGATGAAGGTCTACTTCCTCATGTTCGTCTTTTTCCGTGGTGCTGTCGGTGATAAATTTGTTTTTATGGACGACAACGCAACATGTCATCGAACACTCGCTGTTCAGGGATTGTCTAGACAGCGAGGGTATTCAACGTCTCGTATGGACAGCGCGTTCTCCAGATCTAAACCCCATTGAAAATGTGTGGGATGCTTTGGGGAGGCAAGTTGCTGGTCGAAACTATCCTCCGACAAACAAGAACACCCTCATCCGTGCGCTCACAGAGGAATGGGATAAATTGCCTCAACAGCTGCTGGATAATGTTGTGCAAAGTATGGTACGACGTGTGGAATGTTGCATCACACTCCACGGTGGACATATCCCGTACTGATACCTTTCTTTAAGGTGCCTGCTGACTTTTAGATGCATTGTTCCATTTCTCCGTACGCAGATCAAATGAACATTTTTTTTTCTTTCAGATGTTTCACAGCTTTTGTACTTTCCAGAACAATAAATATTCTTTATTCTAATGTCTGAACAGTGTGGCAACTATATTTTATCCTACTAGGCCTCATGTCTCGCTTAATGTTATGCTACATAGCAATTTTTGATCCGTCCTTAGCAATTGTCCAGCAGTGTATATATATATATATACATGGAATTTTTTTATTACTTAAAACTTATATTACTATCTTTTACATTCCTTTGCAATATAAATGAAAAGATTACTCATCGTAAGTAAAATATTAGTCCCTAAATTTAAATTCAAAATTTAAAGCTTTGTTACTTTTTATCGTAAATCTACTATTGCACAATTTTAGTTTTTCGTGAAAAAGTTTTGGAACTTTCGCTAAATAACTGTAACTATTCAATCGATGCTGTCGGTATTCTGTGTGGTATTAGTACTTATCTATTTAACCATTAAAATTTTAAATTAATTAAAAATAAATCAGTTTATTAATTTAGTAGTTATCATGTATATTAATCGTTTGCTCAAAAGTTAAAAGCGTAATATTATATTTTTAGTAGTTTTTTTATTATATATTTTTAAAATAAATAGTTATATATATATATATATATATATATATATATATATATATATATATATATACTATGTTTTAAAAATTGATTACGCAATTTAAATAAGAATAAATTTCAGATATTATTAATAAATTAAATTTCCGATGTATTAATTTTTATTGGTCGAAAGCAATAAATTTTACAGAAAATTGCAAGTATACGAACACTTTTGAACGTCACTGTATATTACTGAAAATAAATCCTGGCTGTGTATACATTACTTAATTCTTTTGATTAGTTACGAAAACTTAATAAATTAATTTATTAATTACGTCTTAGTAACTGAATAATGGATAGTTGATTCTTTGGCTGTGTGTGATTAAAACCAAATTCTCATATAAAATACATATTCTGAGACAAACACAAGGTGGGAAAAAAAGACATATTTAAGGAATTAAAACAAAAAAACTAACTGTGGACAACAGACAATGCATATAAAGATATATGATGTAAAATTAAATGTATAGAAAGAGAGAATCCGTTAATATACAAAAAAAATAAAATATTTGTGGCTAGAGAAAATTTCCAGCGAAGTCAACTAAAGTGTGTGGTTTAAAATGTTTAAGCGAACGTTTAAAATCAGAATAATTTTATGTAATCATACTCATATATTATTAAGGTATCCGACTACGTTCGAAACCGTGATTTTAAAAAGCGCATAAATGGATTATTTTCATGATGTTTAGTGTCACTCAGATTAGAATACATCCTTAAAATTGTTTTAAGGACATTTTGACAAAAAAATTATTTGAATACAATATTTTGGCAAAAAATTAACTTAAAATAATCTTTTTCCAAATGTTCTCCTTTTATGAAAAATGCTTCTATTATAATAATATTTTGCCTGTATATAGCTCAGACCTCTCTACAGAGGCTCAACTAGAATTTTTGAAAAATTCCCATTATTTTCAGAGTTACCACCAACTAAATTAAATTACTGGCGTTTTTTTCTTAAAATTGCTCCCCTCTGTTGTCGTAAAATATGGATAAACCAACTTCTAAGTTATATATTTCAAAAATTCTAGTTGAGCCTCTGTAAAGAGATTTGAGCTAAATACAGGCAAAATATTGTTATATCAGAAGCATTTTTCACGAAAGGAGAACATTTTGAAAAAAGATTATTCTAAGTTAATTTTTTGCCAAAATATTGTATTTAAATAATTTTTTTTGTCAAAATGTCCTTAAAACAATTATATACATGTATTCTAATCTATGTGACACTAAATATCATGAAATTTATCCATTTATGCGCTTTTGCAAAATCACGGCTCCGAACGTAGTCGGATACCTTAAAGATTTATAATCAGAATTATGTATAATCTTTGTCACATATGCCTACTAATCAGAAAGAGAAACATATACCATTTAAATATTTATTATAATTTACAAAAGGGAATGAGATTTTATTAAATATATGATAAATTTTTTTAAAAAACTAGAAATTTTAAAGTTGTCTTTATTAAATAAAGAGAGAATTGTGAGGTGTCTTAATATTTATTTCGCTTTTGATACATCATATATGTTTAATTCAACTCAACAATCGAATTTTCGTGTTCAAATATTTCGCAAGGCAAATAATTATACCTATTGTTCTAAAGGTTTTAAAATTTTATTTAATTAAACTAGAAGTTACGCCCTGTCTGCCTAAGGCGGACCAATCCCCATTGTACCTCAAATTAGACCACTATTAATATTAATTACTCAAACTGTAATTTACATGTATTATGTAGTTTTCTTTATTTGTTCTTTTTTTTCGCAAAATTCGTTCTTGGCGCTCCTCCTCAGCCAAATTCATCACAGAAGTTGCATCGTCCAGCACTTCATTGATAAAGTCCTCAAATTTCGATAAACCTGCAGCTCTTGTAGCTATCTGGAAAAATGAGTATTAAGTCCCGTTGCTTGTTAATAAGTCTTCGTATAAGACAACTACTTTATTCGCACGCAACGATTCCAGTCCAGGCAATCGTTGCGATACTTTATGCGAGAGCTTGCAATAATGCACTATTGCAGCCGTATTGGCGACATTTATGAAACTAAGCACAAGACTGCTAATTCAGTGCGTATGACGCATGCGAAATTGGGGTTGCCAACTTGGCGAATTATCTTCAACGTTGGCATAGATGTAATAGTACATAATAAATTTATAAAAATTTACTACAGCATCAAGATTTTATTCTGGAGAGAGAGAAAGAAAGAAATGTTTTTAAATTATTGTTTACAGCAGTATTACTATTCTGTGAGTAAAAAGTTAAAAAATGTATTAACGTTATGACATCTGTGTCAAGTGTAATAATTTGTTACAGAAATAGCGCAACTCTTCAAAAGAGATTAATCTCAAGATGTATTAACATCTGGGGGTTGCAATGCAATCCAAGTTCACACAATCCATCTTCATTTTTTCTCCCAGTACCCATGCAACTATAAATCTTTTTCAATGACACTTTTCATCCAAAAAAATCGAGGGAAAAAAAGGTTTGTAATAATCAAATTTATAATTCAAACCAAGATTTTTGATTATAAATCCGGAACAATGATCCCGAAATATTTCAGTAGTAATTCGGAAGAATGAAAACAACAGAATAGAAAATATGATCTTTCGTATCATTTATTTTAAATAACATGACAAAGCAAACTGTGGCATTTTAATATTTTATCAGCTTATTTATTATCCTTTAGAATAGCATGCAATATTCAAAAAGAATTATTCTAATTGCGTGACTTTCAAACATATAGAAAGTCTTATCAATTACACTCAGAAATAAACATAACATATAATACCCATTGTGTATTTTCGAAAGAATAAGCCATTTGGAGATATATGTTTGGTCAGCATTATTGTAGCTTTGAATCTGTATTTGGATCATGATTTTGGCAATAACTTACTTATTGTTCATTGATTAATTGCGATTCTAAGCATTTTAAAATGCAATTTGAGGAAACTTACCTGTTTCTCTTATAATAGATTTAGAACTTCTATCCCCATTATTTTCAATAGGATTTCGCTCAGAATAAAAACAGAAATGGGGAAGGTTGGGTAGAGCCTCAAGACTGTTTAAACTCACTTAATTAAAATCTATCCTTCGTCAGCGCTGTCAATTTTGCAAAGAAAACGTGTTGTTTGAGCTTTTGGCTCAAACTATAAATGTTTTGAATTTATAAGTTTAAATTCTTTTATTGCTTCTCATATCCAGAATTTCACATTTAGAATAATAACGTTAAAAAATCGACAAAAAAATATTTAAAAAATGGCAAAATTTCTCCATTTTTTAGAATTTTAAGGGTGAAGCGCTATCTAGAGATCTTTTTGTTTAAAGATAATAAATCTTAAAGTAAAAGAGATCTTAAAGTAAAGCTTAGAAAAGTATGTCAGCAGTTTTGACTTTAAAAAGATATCCCGAATTATGGAGTATTGTAAGAAAGTTTTATTTGCTTTTTCTAGTAAAAATGAGTTGTAGCATAATTGCCAATCTCCAAAATAAAAGAAAGAAAGAAAAAGAGACTGAACACCAGTGGCGTAACGTACACCCCCGCATCGCAGGGGGCCCAGGATTCTAAAGGCCCCAAAGCGTAAATGATGCCATGTACGTACCCATTGTAAGATCTGCTTGGGGCCCAAAACCTGACTCTACAGGGGAACCCTAATATTCTACATTACACCACTGCTGGATACTACTAACCAAGGAGATTCAGGGTTAAACCTGATAAGACTAATACCAAATGTTGAAAAATTGTTATTGAAGAACCAGATTCATCTTTCACAATATAAACATTTGTTTGTTGATCAGTTGTTTTAAGAACAAATTAAATTTTAAATTAATGAACATGTGTTTCTTTTTAAAAACTATACTTCACCACAAATAGAAATTGAAATCTTTCAGATAGCTCTATACCAGCTGTCAAAAAGACATTTAATTTGATAAATTTGCAAAAATTTAATATTATGTTAGCAGTGGTCTACCCTAAACCGAAAAACATAGCAAGGGTTCTATAAAAACAAAAGATTTGGGAACCTCTGTTCTATAAAGAAAAGAGAGATAGTTATATATATATATGTGGCATGCAGCCAAAACCAAGCATTTCAAAGTAAAAGCAGAACCGAAACTGAAAAAGCAGAGACTCTTGAGAAAACTCTGGACATTAGAGAGAAAGGAGAACGCGAGAGGTGCGAGCAGGCGTTGCCTTCTGAATATCATCGTCAAACTTATCTGTAAAAACTACCTTTTAATTAATTTTTGTTTAATGTTAAAATAAAATAGAAGATAGACCAACGTATTGGACCCCTTGTTGTCTCCCACAAATTATGGGGGCTCGGCGGGATCGACAAAATTTCGATTTTGAACCAAAGTCTGGTGAACAACAGCGTCCGTGAAGGAGACGCTCCGCCATTTTACGGAAAAACCTGTGTAGAGGTTGAGTTTTTTCAACTTCATTCCGCCTGTGTAGAGGTCGGAACAAAAAATAACAAAAATAACCTGTGTAGAGGTTTATTTTCAACGAACCATCGACAAATATTCCGCCTGTGTAGAGGTTGGAAAACCCATCGACGAAAATTCCGCCTGTGTAGAGGTTGGAACTAATTCAGTGTGAATAATCCGCCTGTGTAGAGGCCGGAACTACAATTTCAACTATATTACCTGCGAAGAGGTGACATCAGTGGAATCAACGTTTTTATTGGATACATCGTACGTGCGAGCAACAAGGGAGCCAGAAAAAAAAGGTAGGATCTTTCCATTTTCTAAAATGTATAAAAACGCTCTTAAAAGAGGATTTCATAAGAGTTGTTGAGAAGCTAGACGGTATTGTCGAAAGTACTGACACTATAGTTAAACTAAAGACTAAAATTGAGAACAGTAGTACATTTAAAAGTGATCAGATTTCGTTAAAACTTTAATTCAAAACTGTATAGATGAGAGAGTATCTTAACTTCAGGAAAACAGAAAATTGAGCTCGTACAGTTAGCACAGTTAGAAAAAGAAGTCGAACTTCAAAGGGTTAAAAATAAAGCATTAAGTTTAAATCCTGCAGCTAAAGTCGAAGATAAACAATTCGAAACTTTAAATAAGAAACTGCAACTCATATTGGCATTCGAGAAGCAGAAGATTGGTTTAGGCCTATTGATTTAGCTAAAGAGTGTGATATTTATATTTCATCTAGAAGCGGATCACATAAAGAAATTCCTATTACTTATGGATATACCCAAGACCCCTTTAAAAATAGATCACAAAACTTTAAACCAAAGATTAAAGAGAACTATCCCCAATATCATGAAAGAGAAAAAATAAAAATTGCTATATATGCGGTGATTCATCTCATTGCGCAAGAGACTGTGAGAAGCGTTTTAAACCTAAAGAATCTAATGATCACATCCATAATAAAATAAACGTGAATACTTTGAAAATCGAGAGCGAAAAACAAAATAGCGATGAATGCGCAAATCTTCAATACGTAAATATTTTTGTGGAAAATCAGCCCGTAACAGCATTGATTGATTCAGGTTGCCAGATCCCAGTTTTAAATTCCTCACTAATTAGAGTGCAAACACCTTCCGAAGAGATCATAACATTAAGTTCATGTTTTTGGCGAACAGCGTATGGTAGAAGTTAAACCCATAAATATTTCTCTTAATCAACAGTCTCCTAGCCTAAGTGTGCGAACGGCGATATCACCGACCTTGACCGAAGAATTTATTATACATCCCAGTGTATATTCTGAAATAAAGAAACTAGGCCACGCAAAGAGCGATGTTTTATTGAGTGAAAGTGGATCCTCTTTGAGTGCAGATTTGGGTGTTCAGTTTAATTCAAGTGTTTCTTTTCCAAATGTTTCTGTTTCAAATGTGATAAAAAACTGTAGTTATGATTTGCCATATGTTAAGAACTTTAATACTAGAAATGATTTGAGTTCTCTAATTAAGGATTATAAATGTAATGAAATTAAGAGTACTAAGTTAAAATTGAGTATTGTAAGAGAAAAATGTTCTGATATAGTATTGTGTAAGAAAGCCAATGGTGCCATGAAAACGAGTTCCGTGGAATTTATCTCCCGCTCACCTAACCCTTTACCTATGAAGAGTGAACATCGACGGTTTGTGTTGCTCCGGAAAATTTTCCAGCCCTGGCAGTGGAAACGAAGGAAAAAGAGAAATCGTTTCGAACAGACGTTCAGAACTCTACAGAGGAAAATATCGATGCGTTCAACCAAAGATCAACTTGTTGAAAAAGATGTTCTTATGCCGGTGAAACACAATGTTTTCCTGTGGAACCTTCCGGATGTCGAAGAGATGCCTTCACATGATGGAGAAACTGTCTAGTTCAGAAAAATTATGATATGTTTAATCTCTATATATTTGTCGTATAGTCCTTGTCTGTTCCGTTTTTTTTTGTATGTTTTTTGATTCTCCTCTGGTCTCCATGGAAATGCCGCTGCGGACAGCGTACGGTCAGAATGGCCGTTGTGGCATGCAGCCAAAACCAAGGGTCTTCGCGCGCAGACGCATCAAAGTAAAAGCAGAACCGAAACTGAAAAAGCAGAGACTCTTGAGAAAACTCTTGGACATTAGAGAGAAAGGAGAACGCGAGAGGTGCGCGAGCAGGCGTTACCTTCTGAATATCATCGTCAAACTTATCTGTAAAAACTACCTTTTTAATTAATTTTTGTTTAATGTTAAAATAAAATAGAAGATAGACCAACGTATTGGACCCCTTTGTTGTCTCCCACATATATATATATATATATATATATATATATATATATATATATATATATATATATATATATATATAAATGAAAGGATAGTTAAATTAGATTAAAAATTAAATTCCCTATCTAGCATTTAACTCATATTTTTTCATTTCAGCTTCAAGTATCAAACTAATCACCCATTTATTTCTTCCGAACATATGACATAGCCAATAAACATGTCTAATTCTAGATCGTTAGATATAATAGTCCCATATATGTCAGCATTAACTTTTCATGTGCAATCATAAAATCCGTGATACTTACCACATCTGTGTTTTTTAAGTGTTAACCCACTTAAAAACACGGTGGCGTTCTTTTTCTCTCTGCCCTCTCAGCGTCAGAGCTTGTGTAGATTTCATCAAATAAAGATCCTTTTTAAAACTAAGTCTGATTCTGACTTTAAAAAACAAGCCATATGTGTGCGTGCGTGTGTGTGTGCGTGCGTGCGTGCGTGCGTGTGTGAGACTCCAGGAGTCGTTTTATTCACCTGAATGTTAGTATGTTATGAGATGCAATCCGCGCATTTTCGATTCAGTTCATTTGTAATTTAGGCGTGCAGCCAAAAATGTTTTTTTTTTCAAAGAAGAAGGTTAGGAGTTTATCAACTAATTATTTAGAGAAGATTTTCGAAATCAAATCCCGGCCGAGCCTCCAGTTATTTATTTCTGTGGGAGTCCGAATAATATCTTCGAATAAAAATCAGACTCTTCGAAGGCGGGATTTTAGATTGGCGAGGTGGTTGTCTAGGGGTAAGTATTAAAGGGTTAGTGATAAATTAATTGAATCAAAGTCATTTAAACACAGATGCTTCATTTAAGTAAAAAAGAATTTATTTAAAGTTAAAGGGAAATAATTACAAAAGGGGATATTTACAAAGAGAAAGACATGCAGGAATTAGGTTAATCGAAAGTTGAGTTATACCTTTAGAAGACGGGGAAATTAATTACCTTTCTCATGCTTGGACGTTAGGACTGGTATCGCGCAGGGCGCGAAATGCGCTAAAAACGTGTCGTGTTGAACCGGCGGTGGTTAGTAGGCCTCTGCCGAAAAATTGTTCAAGCCGGAGCTACGAAAGCTCACTAGACGGCGCTGCTTTGGAATGCAGTAATAAATAAAATTGACATTAATGGTCCTCTGAAAAGGATATGACTCAACCTTTCACAAAATGTTTCAAACGGAAAATCCTACATATATATATATATATATATATATATATATATATATATATATATATATATATATATATATATATATATATATAAACTTTGTGACGGGCTCACGCGTTTTTCATTAACATATCCATTTGGGTTCTTTGGGGCCAGAATGAATGGCAACTCTTTTCCAACCAACCCAAGAAGTAAAGCGTGAAGGAAAGATGCAAATTAGAAAGCTTTTAAATAACAGAAGTTTAGAATAAGCTGTGTGGCATTTGGGGAATGTTATGTTCGTGCGTGTGGCAAGTGTGAAGAGTATTTCGCGAAGTTAGGTGACAGTCAAGAAAGGTCAACCGATACAGAGAGCCCTTAGTCAATGTGCATACCATTGCACGCCAGTGAACCGCAACTTCAACTAGGATCAGATAGAATGATACTTCGTTGGACAGTAAAGGTAGGAGTGACCATTTAAATATTCGGATCTGTGATCGCATTGGAATTGAGCTTAGGCGAGTTAGTTATTGATAGTGGCCCGGGTTACGTTATTTCGGTATTATATATATTGTGTGTTTAGCCACCGTAGATTCTCTCACATATCATATTATTATCTAATCTGTTATTGGTATAAGTTAAAAAAGTCTTATTAAGATCATGGCAGCTTCTAGTTCTTCATTTATTCCTACACCTCTAGCTCACACGCTGATAATCTAGGAGAAGGGCACCAGAGGGGGACGCCCTTACAACTTCCTTCTTAAAACTTATATTTGCTCCATTTACAAAACTAGTGACTATATATATATAATGAATATTTTTAAAAAAACAGCTTAAAAGTGCTGAGATCTTCCTGCCAAACTTTATGCTATTTTAAATAACATTGGACATCTAAAAACGCATTTACTTTTTGTCTATTAGAAATCCTTGGTAGAATATAAAAGGTTCAAAGCTTTAACACTAACACTTACCTAAAATTCGAAAATAAAGTGAGTAAAAATCTCTAATAATTAATTTTAAGCCAAACAACACTGAAGAATTGGGCGTAGATTGGGTCTCCAACTTATAAAGAAGCATAAACTTTGTGTCCAGTCTTAAAATGGTTACAAAATGGTAAAAAGAAATATATTTATGCGCATTTATCAATTCTTAAAAAGAAAAGCTAGTGTCATCTAGTTTGTTTGTCCTTTTAGTTTAAGTAAGTTCTTGTATCAGTAAGTAATGTTTTACTTGTAAATGCACTTAGCACTTGTAAATGCGTACGAATATGCTTACAGCCCAAAACATACAATAAAAAATATTGAACTATGTAGCTATTTATATTGGATTATTTAACTACATACGAAGTATGTTGAGTAAAAGAAGAAAACTTTTGTATGGAATTACAAATCTTTAAGCAAATCGTCAAATTTAGAGTGGGACCCAATCTAGGATAGAAATACCGATTTTCTAACCCAGAGGCTTAAAGGTGAATATTAAAGGCCCCAGCAAAGTCAAGTTTTGCCGTTAATATTTTATGAATTAGTTAAATACGTACTTGGTGTCAGTCAGGCTTTGCCCCATCCCCTTCCCTCGATGCTGGGGTGTACGTTATGCCACTGTTATAACCAAATAATTTATTTATAAAAAGCAATTTTTCGAAGCAGATTCGAATTTTTTTAGCAAAAAAGATGAACATTTTAATAGCAACTGTGTAGTTAAAAGCTGAAAATAAATATCCCTTAAGCTGAATGATAATTTAGGACACGGAAAGAAAAATTTTTTGAGTTTTTGTTTTGAAATTGCTAAGATTATTAAGACTATTAAAGTATCTGAATTGAATTTTGAATCGCTGGAAAGCTTTTTCATCATAATGTAATTTAACGTACTGATTTTTTTTGTTCAGTATGTGTTTAGTGTAAATCCACTTTGCTACTTGAAAGAACTTGTTTAAAGCATTCAGAGATTATTCCTTCAAACGTACAATCTGCTACTTACTAGTTATTTACATCATCGTTATTTCAATATTGATGAATTCTGAAATATGTTACATAATTATATTAATTAACACAAAATTATTTGCATAAAGCTCTTTTACTTTTCTTACATAAAAGAAAAAGAATCTCAGCTGTACTTGTTAGCTTAAAGAAAAATCAGTTCATTACAAAATAATTAGTAAAAAAAAAATTTTTTATAAAAGGTATTTCTTTAAATATATATAAACATGTTCTTTCTTAGTTCAATTCAGATTTTTCATTATACTGCCAAACGATTTTATTTCTTTTCATCTTGTTCTGTCAAACAATAATATTAATAACTTTACCGTATTTTTTACCTATCTTTTAAATGAAATTTGAAGTAATAAATATATAATGACTAATATCGATTTTTTAAATAATCATTTGTGTGTTTCGCTTTCAAACTTTCTATTTATTCTTCTTGTTTTTTAAAAACATATTTGTGTAATGATTTTTTTAAGTTTTGTTTTTAATTCAGATTTTTGATAAACTAATATTTTCTCTGAAATAAATATTTCTCATAATTATCAATGACCTATATTTCGTGGTATAGAACCGGGGTAGGCATTAAGTCGATCGCGATCGACCGGTGAACCGCCAAGCCATTTTGGGGTGACCGCCTTCACATAAAACGTAAGACGCGCTTACTAAAAGAAACACAGCAAGGTATCAAGATAATGGAAACACCCGTGAATAAAAGAGACACCATGTGTGTGTGAATAACAGTGCAACCCAAATTTGAGAGATGTTTTCAAGAATTTACTAGATTAGAATCGAAAGTTGTTTTCATGGGTTACCCATTTGGCAATGTTGCTGTGAAAAATATAACTAAAAATATGTTAAATGTTCTCGAGGAAAACGAAGCTTTTTTTCTCCTTCAAAAAGACGTAATTTGTAAAGAACAACTTTTGGAATCTAATAGACAAAGTAAAGTGTTCCAATTTTAAAAAAGCTGCAATTCATTTAACATCGTTCTTTTTCACTCTACCTATCTGTGTGAATCTACATTTTGAACGAAGAATATAATTAAGACTACGTATATCATTCCTGTTTCATAGACGACCGCTTAGAATCCAGTGTAAGATTAGCAGTTAGTAATTATGTACCGAGTTATTCAAGAGGGGGGGGCGGATAATATGAAGTCTAAGTCTTTTATTACACTATATAGCTACGAGAACGAATTTTCAGTGAAAATTATTTATTTTTTGAGATGTTTTGATGTATTGTGAATTGTTTGAAAATACATCATTTGACATTGTTAAAAATTTATGGGTATAGTTATACTATGTATTTTGCGTTTTACTTAACAAGTAGTTTTAAAAGAGTAAGTTTTTCTACTGTAGTTATGTAGGTAAGTACACATATTCTGTATTTATTATTGTTTAAATCCAAATATTGTTGAGCTTTTTTTTTTTTTTGTTCATCACGCCTACGTCACAATGGGGACTGCAATACCTTGAAAAAATTAAAAGTAGACCGTGCCATGTAAAAGTCTGCCCCCGCCCCTGGTATAGAACATCACCATTTTTTACTAAAAACAAAAGCAATAAACTGCCATAAATAAGTTTGAAGACAGTTTTTTATTTGTGAGTTATCTCAGTGCAGTAAAAATACTTTTGCTCATTCATTCATTTCTGATATATATAATCGATGTTTTTATTTTTTTAAATCAAAACTGTTTTAAGATAAATGAGTCAAAAAGAGGAGTGTGTGTGATATAGCTTTTTAATCTGAATTAACCAAAAAGAGAATATACTGTTATTTTCTCTCGAGATAAATTTGAGTTACGTCATACTCATAAATATTATATTAACAAACTCACCTTTAATATAATTAATATTAAATTGTAAAAATAATCAGTATATTCTCTACAATATATTTAATTTATTGATTTTAATGGATGGAACAAAAAAATTCAGAGATGCACTTACTTTGATATTTTCTATTTCTTTTTTTTTTTTGGCTCTCTGTCTCACCACCTTTTTTTTCTATTTCTTCTTAACACTTTTTACAATTACCAACTCAAATGCGAATTGAGAAACTGGGTTGATGCTCAGCTTTTATAGCAATGATTCTTCAAAAAATGTGCTTAACATATGAAAAGTGAATGTAGATTGTGTTCGTTATTTATTATTTAACTCAAAAACAAAGCAGTTAAATAGCTGGTGAATAGCTCAAACCGGTTTCAAAAAGTAACTGAGAAATTTGAATTGTTCTGAATAAAAATTGGCAAAATATTTTTTTTACATAAAATATTCTGATCGATTATGTGATCTACCTTTTCTGGAAATGTGCATGTACTAATGATGCATCCGTCTTATTAATGTTAATAATAACACAGTATCCATTATCCTTATTTTATGATTGTGTGTGTCTATCGATTTTACATATATTTTCTATTTAAAATTACAATCATTTAAGTTTATATGCAAGTTTTATAATAGCTGATTCACGTGTCGGTACCAATGTTAGGCGTTTTAGCACATGCTTCATGGGCAGATAGTGAAGAAAAGCCTTCAGTATGGGGAGGGTAGTATTTATAACTTAGCTAGAGCAAATATTTCTTTACTTATTTCACCCTGTCATTCATTGGCACGTGGGACGATCATCCGCTCTGTTCTCAAACATAAATCGGAAAGTGGTGACTTGGAAATTACTCGTGGATTTTACATAAAATAAATAGAGCAGAGGTGTCAAACTTGCGGCCCGCAACGAACATTTTTGGGGCCCAGTCAGTACATCGGAGTTCAATATATGTAACAAAATATAAAAATTTCTCCCGAACTAGGAAAGATTGTAGCAAAAATAAGATGTTAAGTGTATCAGAGGACATAAATATTAAATTTTTTTCTTTTTCTTTTATATCTGTTTTTTGTAATGTATTATTCGAAGTAAACCTACGCGTCTATGAATATTGATTTTTTTTGCAGCCCATCTAAAGTTAAACCTTATTTGTTTGAGACCCTTGAAGTAGTGTGTGTGTGCGTGCGTGTGTGTGTGTTTTGATAAACCTGAAACATCCTGGAAAGTTAAGTATTTAGTCCCGTTGATTGTTAGTAAGTCTTCGTAAGAAATAACCTCTATTCCATCACCTTGTCCGCTAGGCCAGTGGTCTCCAACCCCTGGTCTATGGATCAAATACTACCGGTCCACACAAGAAACATTAAATTATTTCCCTTTTATTTATTGTGGAATATTTTTCTTGGTTTTGGGGTACTTTTTAGGCCACGGTAAAATTAACAAATTACTTGGCCACGGTAAAATTAACAAACGTTGACCGGTCCACGGCGATAAAAAGGTTGGGGATTGGTTGATGGTAAAAGTTCGTTTAAAAAGGTTGGGCCTTCCGCACCACAAAGGCGTGATCAAAAACATGTTTGATCGTCGATTTTTTCTCTCTTTTTTTAGAGGGGAGGAAGGGGATTGTTTGATGTCGCTAACCTTGCGCATTAACACATTTTCCCTGTTCCGCTTGGAATGAGCAATGTGCTTCGAACAAGACAACAGTGACAACTAGATTTTCCGCTCTTTTTTGGTATATGAATATGTTGTGTGATAACCTATGAAGTTAGGTGAATGCATCTTTAGAAAAAGAATATGAAATGCATTAAACTCTAAAACAACTACCCAGTTAATAAAAGCATATTGCTTCTTTATATTTAAAGATAACTGTATTCATAGAAACTTAACAATAGTTTAAAAGAGTGTTTATTTTTATTCCTTAAGTAATAATAATTTAATTAATTAAAATCCGAGTTTTATTAATTTATTATATTTTACTGAGAGAGATAGCAGCTATAAAGATATCAAAATCAAAAATTGCTTTATGCTGATGAGGTACAGAAAATAACGTTCTGTTACTTCATGAAATTTTTCAATTTTTTTATATTAAATTTATAATAAAAATATGATGCGAGTTGTGAAAATTTAGATTTTCCTTCTTAATGAAAAATGTACAAATTATTTTCTTCTCATTGCTCACTGGTCATAAGTTAGCTGCTAGAATAATTAATTAAATCTTTGTTAAATATTTATTGAAGTCAATTACATACGATAGAAAGCATAATTAAAATTAAATGTATAAATAATAAATATATGAATAAAAAACGGAATGACAGATAAACAAAAGTTGACAACAAATAAATAAAACTGATAAAAAAAAATATTTTAATGAAAATGTTTATCAATGTTTCTTTTCTTATATATATGAAACTTCTATAAATTAGATTAAGGCTAGTTAAAATGAAACTAGTGTTTAATGGAGTCGATTCATCTCCAAAGGGCGCTGCGATCGTTTGCCAATCATCACGTGATTATCAAGTAAAAAATAATAGCTAATCGTATTGCACTTGTGGTTGTGTGCTAACCGTCGATTTTGCTTGCATTCGAATTTTATATTCTTTAAAGTTTTTTACTACTCTAAATATTTTTGATATACACTCAAGAACATTGAAAATAGCGACCCAAGAAGGAAGCTAAGTACAATCTCGAAACTTTGCAAACAAGTACAGCGTAATGTGATATGCAAATGATCCAAGTTTTGTGCCAATACGCATGCTCATACACGCCGAGGTGGCGCTACAATCAGGAAGAGGGTGCTATATAAGGCAGCGCAAATTCGAAGATTCATAAACGTGACGATTACCCGCCGATTGTTGGAAGACTTTGGTAAGCGAAACATGCCAGGTAAACGTGCTGTAAGACATTTCTCACAGTTAAGCGAGTTTGAGAGAGGCCTGATCATCGGGATGAAAACTGCAGGCTGGTCGACGCGCCGTGTTGCTGGTCAGGTGCATCGTTCGAAATGTGCCGTTATAAATTGTTGGGAGCAGTGGATATGAGAAGGTACCCACTGGAGCGACCAAGAAGACCACGAGGAGAGAGGATCGAAGGATCGTGCGGCAAGCACTTGTGGACCCCACAGTTACTCGTTCAACGATACGAGCAGACGTAGGCGTAGCAATTGTTCTACAAACAATTTCCAGACACCTTGCAGAAGCAAATCTTAAATCCAAGCGCCCTCTTCGTGTACTCCCTTTAACACCGGAACATCGGCTACTGCGTCTACAGTGGTGCCAAGCCAGATCAATGTGGAATGTCACTGATTGGCAAAAAGTTGTGTTTAGTGATGAATCTCGGTTTGTTTTGGGGACAGATGATAACCGTGTACGGGTGTGGATGCACCCTGGTGAGCGGTACAATTCCCCCCACACTATTCTACGTCCTACTGCCTGCACAGCTGATGTAATAGTCTGGGGGGCATATGATAGCCGGTCCACTTTAATTGTGATGCATGGAACCTTAACGGGCCAACGTTACGTTGATGATATTCTTCGACCCCATGTAGCAACCTTTCCTAAATGGTTTCCCAGGGCAATTTTTCAGCAAGATAATGCTCGTCCGCATACAGCAAGAGTTGCTCAAGACTTCCTACGTCATTTTCAGATCTTCCATGGCCGGCCCGCTCCCCCGATTCGTCCTCCGTAGAGCACGTGTGGGATCAGCTAAAAGGCAGATGCCATCGTGTCACTCTGTACATGATTTAGGGTTGGTTGTTCAAGATTTGTGGGCCCATCTGCCTCAGGACAACATAAGGTGTCTAATCAACTCAATGCCGGACCGTGTGGCGGCATGTATTACAACTGGAGTAGGTCCAACGCGCTATTGAAGTTGCCCAGTGTTTGTGCAGTTGCACACCCTGTATTCGTTTAATTTCTTGTATTTCAGATCAAGTGAATCTCTCATCTGTGTCATTATGTGTATTAAATTTCATTTCAATCTGATGCTTTCTTCTTGGGTCGCTATTTTGAATGTTCCTGGGTGTATTTTCTAGTCTTTTGCTTTTCATATAGTTATTAAATTTATACATAGTTTTAGTTTAAAGCATTAGATTTAAGCTTAGTTTATACTTCTATTCTTTGACCTCATGTCTTTTGTTTTTGTATACTTTTAATTTTAGTAATTAGTTTGCCATCTACATTGTGTTTCAAAAAATTATGGATCGTTCAGTTAAACAAAATCCTTTATACTTAAAAACACACACACACACAGTAATATAAAAAAAAATTTAAGCCAATTCCTACTTAGATCAACAAAGAAAATTTTTATATTAGCTACTTTTTATTAAATAGTTACAATTAATATAAATATGTATATACATAGGACAGAATCACAACATTAAGTGGTAATTAATGTTTATTAATTATCATTAAAGTATCGTTTTGTGCTCCAAAACCATCGTGTATATAAATTTCAGTTCAACTGAATACTTTAACACAAGTCGTCAAAAGGATCGCTAAGTCACCAAAAATGATGCCAACGTGGTTGTATTTGTAATTCTTTAGATAATTAGTTTTAATCAATTATTTTTTATTAATTATTATTATATTATTGTATTGTCATCCAGAATAATCCTGTATATAAAATTTCAGCTCAAATGAGCGCTTTAAAATGTATTTTATTAACAATTGAAAATTCCACCAAGGTAAATAAATATATAAATAAATAAATAGAGGTTGTGAGCTAATAGTAGGAATGAAATTAAGTGTTAAAGTGTAGAACAGGGTGGAGTAACGATGTCAATTTTTTTGCGCACAGAATCGATCGCCAAGCAACTTAGTTTTGCGATAGGTGCATTTGGCGACCGGAATTGATAGCTAAGCTACATAATTTAATGATAGGTGTTCCCAAGAATTTACGCATCGTAATTTTGAAATAAAATAAGGAAATATTAATGTGAAATTTTAAAAAAATTATAAAGCTATCAGTATATATATAATGCATACAAATAAAAATTGCATTGTTTTTTAAAGTTAAAGGAAAGAAAGGGTTTCATTTTGTTATATGATAAAATAGATGCAAATCCGAAAATGGCGCCAAAATACTCAGTCGAATCAAACAAATGAAACACGCGATTATTTGTTGAGCGTACTATCATGTGATTATGACGTCAGAAGAATCGAGTCCATTGTGGCGAATTCGCAGTCGGTTTAATTTCTGTCAAATCGTGGTTTAAGTCTTGATGCTACAAAGATCCATGGTGGAGGAAGTTGATGCACGTTAAATCTATCGAGGCTCAAATTCCTCACGTTGGCGAGGAAGTTTGGAGTGAGTGAGTGAATATTAATGTTGCGCTATTCAGCTACTCGAGGGCTTTTGGCGACGAACCTCGTTATTTTGAACCTTGGTCAAGTGACGAGGACGACACCTGAGCTGCCATCCACTCTCCTAACCTCCACGCCACACTAAATGGAAGTTTGGAGAGTGGGAAGTTAGATTAGTGTCGTCTTCCTCACTTTATTGAGACACAGAATTACAAATAAAACGCCAATATTTTGCCTCATGCAACCTCAAAGAAATGTGACATTAATAAGCAATTGATCTAAATAGATGAGAGATTTTTTAAATGTTGTTCTATAAATTAACACGAGGGCTATTGGTGACGAACCTCGTAATTTTGGACCGTGGTCAAGTGATGAAGACGACACCTGAGCTGGAAGCCCCTCTCCAAGCTACCACATCACGCCAATGGGAATACTTTGATCCTCGGCTGATTTAGCGTACATGGCGGGTCTTTAATAACACCAGGATTCAAACCCGCGACATGCCAGCTACGAGTTCCGGCTAGATGCGAGTTTGATGCGGCTACGTCTAAATATTTGAAGCACAGTGAAATATTTTCATGTTATCGTTACTTCACATATCTTGATTCAAAAATTAACAATTGGGAGAAATATCTTCTTCATTTCGTTCGCTAGAATATTCAGTAATACCCCTGGCGTAGCTAATACTGAGTGGGCCCCGTATCAAAATTCTTTGGAAACACTTTTTGGTGGGTTCTCAACATTTTACGATTTATTCTTGCACATTTTGGGGTCCCTGAAGCTTGGGGTCCCTGTATCATTGATACGGTGGTAGCTACGCCCCGGAGTAATACCTCGACATACGAGATTTTTTCAAATCTCGTCGATTCGTCTTTTTTAATTATTTTTAATCATTAAATCTTAAGGAATCAATGTCAGAAGAATCAATGTCAGTGCCTGATGAAATTGATAATTTTATCGAAAAATTGTCCCCCCATCTTGACAGACAAATAAATTTAGAAGTGGATAGTAATAACGTTCAAGAAATGCTGGATTCGCACATTCAGGAGCTGATAATTGATGATCTCATAGAAATACATGAGCAAGAGCAAGACATTGAAAAACTTGAGTCTTTAGCACCACTTCAATTAGAAGTTTGAATGAGACGGTTGGTAATTTGACAGAAGGCCGCAATTTAATAAAAAAGGGTAACAAGCTTTAAAAAATATTTACTCCAACGAAGAGTGTATTTTTTCATCAAAACGAGGAACAAAAAATTATTAGCATGCTACGAGGAAATTTTGAGGAAAGAAAAAAAAATCTTCGAGCGTGCAGACTATTTTTTTGTCTGGTCTAATACTTAGATTTTATGGAAATTTCTACACATCAAAATGATTTCGGTTTGCGCTTTTGTGTGTGTATGTTTTTTATATATCTAAGATTTTACTCAACCTATTTTTTTCTAAATTATTTTCTTTCGTCTCTGGCCTCAACTAAAAATAATTTATATGTATTTATTTGCGAAATTATACCTCGACTTACGCGGTTATCACTCGGCCCCATCTATCGCTTAAAATCGGGGTATTACTTTACAGTTCTTTTTTGTGTGTTAATTTCTGTATTACATTTCCCTTCAGCAGAAAATGAAGGATTTTAAGAAAAATCAATTTCATAAGTCACATAAATTGATAAGTTGTCTGAATAGCTTTACGTGGCAATTTGTGATTTGAATGGTGTGCGTGTCTCTGTATAACTGCGTTGTCTGTTAAGTATCCGCCCACATTATGACAAGCAATTGAGATTTTAGTTATCTTGTTAAAACCAGGAACTTTTTTGGATTTGAAACTACCGATGTGTAAAATAAGTACGTGCTTAGAAAATATTATGCAATACTTTATAAAAAAGTATTATTATCATAAACAGGGTGGGGCTCTGTGTAAAGAGAAAAATATATATTATATTTTAATTACACTTATTTTGCTCTAATGGAACAATTGTGTGACACATTGGTCGATAAATTTTTCCTTAAATTTTAATTCGAAACACGTCATACATCGTATTAAGGAAATACAGGTCCGGAAATTCCAAAATCTCTAATTTTTCCCCGAGTTTTAAGAAATTCAATATGAATAAACTTTAATGAGTACACTTGCCAGAAAAAGGCTGCGTACAAGCACATTGCAAATATGCAAGAATAAAAAAATCATATTTTAAGAATGATAGTAATTTCATAATGTATTTATTTTATTCCTTACACAATTGAGTAACTTTTCATAATAATTTATGATATATAACACACGTTGTGTTAAAAAAATAATAATCAAAATGAAAAATAACGCAAATGGCTACCAGAAAAAGTTTGCGTACAAAAATTAATATAATGAAACCTGCAAATCAAACTTTAATTTACTTTTTAACACGTGCTCAGTTTTGTTAGACAAACTTTAAATATTGCATTTTGTAGATATTTGGAAAGTAAATTTTGTTAAATCCCAATGGATTTAAAAGGAAAAGAGATTACTCCTGAAGAAAAAAAGATTATCATAAAACTTAGGAATGAATGCAAAAATCTTCGGGAAATTGGAAAGATTGTGGGTAGAACACATTCCTCTATCCAAAGAGTGATCAACAATTACATTTCGTCGAAATCTGTAATCTCAAAGCCACGTTCTGGACGTCCATCTAAGCTGACTCTCCGTGAAAAGAGGTATGTCTTCAAGTCCATACGTCTGAATCCACGATAAATTGCATCTCAGATTGCGAATGACATTAGAGAGAGATTTAAAAAACACTTCATGTGAAGATACCATAAGAAAAATATTGAAAAAGGTTGGTTATCATGGCCGTGTAGCTCATAAGAAACCCCCACATATCAGCTGTGAACAGGCAAAAGCGTTTAGATTTCGCTAATGAGCACGTAAATAAGCCTCCACAATTTTGGGGAAAAGTACTATTCTCTGATGAGAGCAAGTTTTGCATATTTGGCATAAAAGGGCGTAAGCTGGTTTGGCGAAAACAAGGTACGGCTCTTGAGAAGGAGAATCTTGTGCCTACAGTTAAGTATGGTGGAGGTGGTGTGATGGTCTGGGGGTGCATGGCAGCCAATGGCGTGGGTCGTCTAACCTTTATAGACTAGACATTAAATCATATGGGGGTATATTAACATATTAAAAGAAAATTTGAAGCAGGGCGAACAGGATTTGAACCTTGGAGATGACTTTTGGTTTCAGCAGGATAATGATCCTAAGCACACTGCCCATAATGTTAAGCTCTGGCTTCTCTACAATATCAAAAATCAGTTGCGTTCTCCTTCACAATCACCGGATTTAAACCCAATTGAGCATTTATGAGACTTATTGGAGAGAAAAATTGGCCAACACCCCATTGCATCAAAATAAATGTTGAAAAGAGTGATCGTCACAGAATGGAATACCATTTCTTCTGAGGAGACATCCAAACTCGTTCAATCTATGACCAAACGATTGACGGAGGTTCTAAGACGTAAGGGTTATCCAACCAGCTATTAAAGTTTAGTTGACAGCTAGGGTCAAGTATTTTTAATGACTTTTTTAATTGTACGCAAACTTTTTCTAGTAGCCATTTGCGTTATTTTTCATTTTGATTATTATTTTTTTTAACACAACGTGTGTTATATATCATAAATTATTATGAAAAGTTACTCAATTGTGTAAGGAATAAAATAAATACATTATGAAATTACTATCATTCTTAAAGTATGATTTTTTCATTCTTGCATATTTGCAATGTGCTCGTACGCAGACTTTTTTTGGCAAGTGTATATATATTTGTGTATTTTACCCAAATTTTTTTAAATACGTCTCTAAATTCTCAGTTCGCCATTTCTTTCCACCATATTCAAATTGTTTCTTATAAAGTTTAAAATAGAATATTCTCATTAAAAATTTACTTATATTTAAATGTAAGATTTTTTTTAAAAAAATCACGTATGTAGTATTAGCAGAGGAAAAATAATTTAACTGTTCAGTAAAATTTTGCTTAGAAAAATTATCCAAATAGCTTTAAGCTGTTAAATAACAAACGTGTGGCGCAGTATAGCCAAATTTGGCTCTTGCGCCATTAAACCCAAAACTCACTCACTCACTCACTCACTTAAGCTGTTAAATGTTTTATATAATAAAGTGAGAAAATATTTTAAAAGCCACATGTAATTTTTTTTGTTTTACAATAAAAATTGTAATTTTGAAGAATTTAAGATTTTAAGCAAAGTTTAAATCGCGTCAGAATTTTAAATACGAAAATAGAAATCTTTTTTTTTTTTTTTTTTGGGGGAATACTTGCAATAAAAGCTTAGTTCTACTAAGTTCGTTGATAAAAAAAATGGCCTTAAGATGATTAAATAGTTTTAATCGCTAATGATACATAATTATATATATTTGTAGCATTTTTATAACCAAAATATTTTTTAATTTGACCATTTTTGTGCCCTGTGTTACTTCAATTTCGTATACCTCATATTTATTATTTAAGGAAGGCAATAAAAATTTGAAAAGCATTAATTAATAATTATCTTTTCCATAATATCATTTCTTTGTATTCCCAATTCAATTTTTAATATTGCCAAAATTATGTTGCTGTTTCCTTCCATTAAAAACATCTTTGGGTTTGAGCATATTGTTCATTTCATTAAGTAAAAATAAACTATTATTAACACGTTAGTTTAGCTTCAAAAATTCTTCGTAAAAGTAGTTGTAACATTTTATTTTTCACGAAAAGAGTTGTCTCTTTCCATCATAAAAATATTAAAGATAATTATAGTTTATAAAGAGTGTTTTTTTCCAGGTATAGAAGTTTAAGTTGGCATTACTTTCCAAGATGGCGACCGATTTAACAGCTGTCAAGTGATTTATTCTCAGTTTGATTTGGCAATTCATCAAAACGATCATCAAGCAAGGCGTAGATTCGTCGAATGGGCCCAAAACGAGATTGCCGCTGTTCCCGATTTTCATAAGCGAATTTTGTTTAGCTATGAAGCGCACTTCTGGTTGAATGGCTACGTCAACAAACAAAACTGCCGCATTTGGAGTGAAGCTAATCCACAAGTGTATGTCGAAACACCGTTACATCCAGAAAAACTGACTGTTTGGTGCGCTTTATGGGCTGGTGGAATCATTGGTCCGTACTTCTTCAAAAACGATGAAGGCCACAACGTTACAATCAATGGTGATCGGTATAGAGCCATGATTACTAACTTTTTCATTCCTGAATTGATCAATCATGATGTCCAGGAGCTGTGGTTCCAACAAGACGGCGCAACATGTCACACAGCTCGTGCCACAATCGATTTATTGAAAGACACGTTTGGTGACCGCCTAATTTCACGTTTTGGACCTGTGAATTGGCCTCCAAGATCTTGTGATTTAACACCGCTAGACTATTTTCTGTGGGGCTATGTAAAGTCATTGGTCTATGCGGATAAGCCACAAACGCTTGACCATTTGGAAGACAACATTCGCCGTGTTATTGCCAATATTCGGCCACAAATGTTGGAAAAAGTCATCGAAAATTGGACGTCCAGATTGGACTACATCCGAGCCAGCCGTGGCAGTCCTATGCCAGACATCATATTTAAAATGTAATGCCACAAGATTATCTTTCGAATAAAAAAAATTCATGTCAATCGAATAATACATCGTTGTTTTATTGCAATTTAAAATTCTATACCTCTCAAAAAACACCCTTTATATAGCACAATTCCAAACGATTTTTTTTTAACATTTACTTAAAAACTTACAGATTTAAACTCTGATAAGTTAAAGAAAATATCATTCATGATAATTTGTTTGGTAATTATGAATTTTCTACGATTTATTCTCACAAGTAGAGGGCACTTAAATATTATTTTCTATTTTGAAAATTTTTTGTGATCATGTTTTCTTATCTTCCTCATTGTATAATTTTAATTATTGATTATCTCCGTTCGCGCATGTGAGCAATCTTGTATTTAATTCTGTATTTGATGTATTTATGTCCACTTTTTTTCTCTCTCTCTTTCCCCTTTTGGTTCCCATTTGTGCCTATATCCTTCTACGTGTAACTTCCACTGTTTTAAGTATTGAACTACGTTTGTAAGCCTTGTGTTATACTTGTCGGCACACACAAGGAGTCTCTCTCTCTAACTAGAGTCTCAAAAAAAAGGAGAGGGCACGAGACTAAAGAAATTCATCTGGTTTCGAGACTTTGTGTACTAGTAGTACTCATTTAGGGTGTTCAGCCCCCAATGTAATTGCGCCGAATGGCCAGTCAATTCGGAGAAAATAGCCTTCGAAATTCCTGCTTAACTTTTATACAATTAAATTTCAATGAACTCCAGCGATGCAATGGCTTGATTGGTAGAGTTCTTGTTTAACACGCGACTGGCCAAGGCTCGAGTCGCGCAAACGATTTTTTGTTATATTTTTTAAATTCATTTAATTATTTTTACAATTAAATAAATTTATTTAATTAATAAAGATTTATTAAATATGTATATGATTATAAAACAATTAAATTAATAATATATAATATAAGATATATATTATTTTTATTATATTAATTATACAATATTTTTTATAAATAATTACTATAATATATTTTATATATTATTATAATTGTTTTATATTATTTTATTTATAATATATATTGTATATCATATTATACAGCTATTTGTAACTAATTTTTTTATGAAATATCATTTCATATTTATTACAATATATTTTTATGATAAATATTATTTATTAATAATTAATAAGGTTTCCATCCGTCCTCCTTTAGGGAGGACAGTCCTCCTTTTATAGGTTCTGTCCTTCCTCGAAAAGTGTTATCCCACTTGTCCTCCTTTTCAATATTTTAAAACTGATTTGTTAATCTCTGTATTCAGAGATGAACCAAACATGTTTTTACTATGTCGAAGAATGGTCTGAAACAAATATCACAGGGAATAACAGTTTTGAATTGTACTTTTTGACTTCATCACAAGTAAATTGGACAGATATAGAAAATTATGTTGAGTTTTTATCGGAAGAAATGCCTGATATTAAAATCGTTGACAATTGTCTGTTTGAAGTAGAAAGAAGACTTAGACTCTCTTGTCCGCTTTTTCAATATTTTAAAACAAATCTGTAAATCTCTTTCCACAGATGCTAGGTCGAACTGTTACGCATCTGTTTGAAGAAATTAGAGCACTGAATGTATATTTAAGGCCTGATAAATTAGAATAATGGGGAAACCAACATGTTGAAATGGATAAAAGATTTATGAAAATACTTGAACCATTTCAAAAATGAACACATTCCATGTGTAAATGTAATTATTCTTGTTAAATTTACGTTGAGCTGCCCTGAAACCAATGTAGTAGTTGAAAGAGTTTTTTCAGTTGGTAATGATTTTTGGACTAGTGAGAAATCAAGACTGAATGTTAATATTTTACCATAAAATTCAGTAAAAAGGATATTTTTTGCTCGGAAATTTCCAATGTAGTAGAAAATGATATGTTGACAAATAAAAATTCATTCAATGGAAAAATACTCGTTTAAGAAAATAATTAAATGGAATGCAAGCGTAATTAGCATATTTTTGTTTGAATTAATAAAATGTTTCATATATTTACGTTGTAATTTTTTTTCTAAACTTATCGTCCTCCTTTTCATTGTAAAAAAAAATGGTCACCTTATAATTATTCTTTTAAAATATAATATAAATATTTATATAATTACTGTATCGCTGGACTTAATTGAAATGTAATTGTATAAAAGCTAAGCATGAATTTCAAAGGCTACTTTCTCCGAATTGATTGGCCATTCGGTGCTATTACATTGGGGGTTGATCACCCTAAACGAGTACTACTAGTACACAAAGTCTCGTAACCAAATGAATTAATTCCTTAGTCCAGCCCTCCCCTTGTCAGTTTTTATTCACATATTTTATTTCTTCTTCATAATGTTTATTTCAGCAGGAAAATATTCGTGGATTTGTATGTGTAATATTGATTTAATAACTGAATTTACAGTCTTTTCTTAAGGATTACGATTCTTTAAAATTTCTATTTTATTCTTTGTTTTCAAACGTATGCAAACATATTTATTATGATACAAATGTAATTATTTTTATGGTAATACTAAAGATGAGAATTTTTCTTGGAGCAGCGGATTCATATCATTAAATAATTAAAACGTTTGTTTCTGATCATATATTTGAATGCATCTATGATTTCGAAAAAAATTATAAACAAAAAATGTATTATAATAAATTCTAAATCAATCAATTATAATCAATTAAGAATCCGCAGATAAATATTTCATACAAATTTAACATTTGGAAGTAACTCCTATTTTAGAACGTCATTAATTATATATATACATTTACCAGTATCTTCAAAACATATTTATAATCCTAGGAGAGCCCACACCCTTGGCGACAAACCGAAAAATGCGCCAAGCCAGAACAAGATGGCGCCAAGCGAACCCGACAATGACGGCAAGGGAATATAGCGGGATAAGGTTGATGCGTAATGAAAATATATGTTAACAATACAGAAATTAAATATTTAAGATAAAAAATATAAAAACAGCACTTACTTTCTTACTGCTGATCTTTTCCAAGTGGAGGGTACAGTGTAACAACAGACTTTTAAAAAGCCTTAAAGATCTCACAGGATCATCGCTAAGCGAATGATCGTGTGAACGCCGCCATATTTATTCTGCGGGGTAATGGTCGAACATACATTCGGCGTGGATGGTACGATTTCGAAGAAAGCGTTTTATTGCCGACCATGTTACATCATGCCGATCATTACATTTAGGACATTCATAACTCGAAGCAATCAATCCTTCCTTCATACACCATTTAATCAATTCTTTTTCTTACCTTTCTCATTCAACAAAGTAAAAAATTCTAAAGTATATTCCCTCACACACGCAGCCAGCCCGGAGTCCAACAATAAAATGAAATTCGAAATGCGCGCCCTCAAAATATGAAAATGCTAGTAATAGTTAGGGTTGCCATATGTAATAGTTAAAAGTAGGGTTACCAAGATGGCGCAATTATCGCCAACCAAAGTAATTCGCGCCAAGAGTGTGGGCTCTCCTAGGAGTGAACCATTTAAAATTTTGTTTAAAAATCAATAAATTCCACTAAAAAATTTGGTATTAAGGGACTAAAAACAATCTAATGGAAACACAATTTATGCCACCCTATACCGGCTATTTTGAATTCTTGAAATTGATGTTGATCCAATAAATGGAATTTCTACTTTCCTCCTTTATCTTATACTTATGTATCGATTTTAATGCAATAAATTATATACAGAAAAAAAAGCGAATAATAATGAAGGTTTCTCTTAAATTGCATTTGTTGATGAATTTTTAATGATGTTTTTTTTTAAGATTCTTAAGAAATATTCTCGAATATTGGGGGGGGGAGTGAAATTGCAGCGAAACCTGTATTGTTTTTTGTTCTTTCGGATATATTTTATTGCATTCTAATAGATTCACAAGTTTAAATTTAAGAAGAAAAGTAAAAAATTCCATAGGATTTACACTAATTTCACGAATTCAAAGTGACAGATAAAATCGGAAGGCTTAAATATTATCGATCCTTCAAAAATTTTAGTTTTATACAAGGTAAAACACCTTTCTAAATATAAGTTACTTCTTAAGGTATCCGACTACGTTCGGATCCGTGATTTTGCAAGAGCGCTCGCTTCTAATTAATTCCTGTGATCAGCATAATACCTATTTTTTTTTATTTCAGAATAATACTAAGTTTTGAAGGGAGAGGTTTTTATAAATCTCTCTTTATTTTAATGTTTTTTTATGATTTTATTATGCACATTTGGTAGTAAGAAATTGATCTTTCTTCAAAATAAATGCTTTTATCAGTTCTGGTACTTAAAGTAAATAAACTTTCTCTTTCACACTGCATCATTTGGACAAATTTTCAAAATTTATTTGTGGATAGTAGTTAATTATAACGCTATAATTTTAATTGAATAGGCAGATATTGCATTTTTAAGTATAAAAATAATTATTACTACTGTACTGTATTTTTTGGAGTGAGTGAGTAAGGGAATATTAACGTCGCACTGTTCAGCTACATGAGGGCTTTTGGCAATGGATCACGTAATCTTGAACCATGGTCAAGTGACGTGGACGACACCTGAGCTGGCACCCCCTTCTCCTAACTACCGCACTACACCAACTTAGAAGGAATATTCTACCAATACTTAGCAGGAATATTCTTTCAAATTCACTCTTCCAAGATGTACGGCAGCACCGGTTCCATGCTAAGTATTTTAGCGGGGAAGGCGAATAGTTTTGTAGCAGATATTGCATTTTCAGCTGTCAGCGTTTTCAGCGGATTGCAAAGATTATTATTTCTGTCCCGAAAAAATAGTTTATGTCAAAATTTAAGTGTCTTATGTTTTCGCATGTTGATGAAGACTTTAGAAAATGATTTGACTACTTATTTTAAGTGAACGGTGTATATAATTAATTTTCCAGTGGAATATAGCTCTAACGGAGCTTATTAGCTCTAATGGATTAACTTTTCCGAAGTGGAGTATTTTGTTTATGTATATATCTTAATTTTAAATGTAGTGATCAAAAAAAATATTGTATGAAAAAAACTGCAGTAAATCATAATGCGGTTGGATAAAGTATTAACGTGCATCACACCCCTACACGGCAGATCTTAAAAAGCTCTAATAAAGCTCGAGCTATGAAAGTAGCTAGACATTTGCCAACTTGACTCTATCGTTAACATTTCGCTATGTTTTTCTTTGAATCGCCATTATATTTTAAGAAACGGCGTTGCTTGCGAATAATACAATTTTAACATAAAATAAATACAAAACAGAAAGTAATATTAATGTATTATACATTCAAATATAAATTACTTACACTATTTTAAGCGTTTTTACACAAAACTTTTAACAATGTGTTACTTTTGCTGAGCAGAGATGTGCTTAGGGAGGTTTTTTTCAAAAAAAATCGACCCTCAAGAGTGTTACGGAGAGTTATAAATTTAAAAAAAATCCTTTTTATCAGTTATTAGATCTACAGACTTAAAATTTAACAAAGGTGTTTTTTTCTTTCTTTTTTTTTCAGCTGAGATATGCAAAAAGGTTTTTTTGTTTCATTTGAAATTCACGTAAAATTAACTCATTAAAAACTTCTTTATCCTTCAATCTGTGTTGTTTAATTTTTCAGTTCACCCGTGCAAAGAATGGGTATACCAGCTAGTGATTTTATATGTGACAAAAATAAGACAATGTTGATTAGTCCGTTGCTAAATTTTTAGTAAGAGATACTGATCATGGCTGGGAAAGGTTGTTTTTTTTACAGTAGGAAAAGAAGAAAAAATCTTGCTTCGTAAAACCACAGATCGTATCTCTGGAGCAATCCATTGCAATCTACGTTAGACAAAACAACTGAATCAGCTATTCTCGCTAACTGTAAACCAAAATACACCGTTACCTTCAGTTTTCGATGGAATAAACTTGGCCTTATTCTGTCACATTTTGAACCCGCAATGTCTTAATTCGAAGTGAACGGTAGAAGTAGCTTGGCGACAATTAAGAAGAGCTATTACGTGTTTTGCAACGTAAATTTTCAGGAAACAGGTGCCATCCTTAACTTTTGCATTGTAAGTTGTCAATTAACATTTCTCACACGTTTGGACTCCGGCCAAGGCCACACATGCCACTCATGAGGGTAAGCATTTATGACCGCAAAAATATTTTGCCGCTAAACGCTTTCGTGTTCAATGTTGTGTGATTAGGAAAAATCAACACAGCTGAGAAATATTTCTTAAATTTTGCATGCATGCACTAGCTATAAAAAGTCTGCGTTCACGTACTATTGCTTACATGAACAACGAAAAAAAAATTTTAAAGTGGAATTAAAAAAAATTTTAATTATACGTTATTAAGTTTATTTTAAGTATTCAGAATAATAAAAGTAAATTCGGTTTGCCTTCATAGATTTTAAAATAAAGATAGGTTTGTAGCGATACTAACAAAAATCAAGTAGAAAAAGTTTGCGTTCACTGTTTTAGTAGTAACTATAAAAATTATTTAAAAAGGGAATAATAAGCTTTTTCGTAGCTTGTTGGATAACCTCATTATTTGAGAACCTCCTGAAGTCGTTTCAGCATTGAACTAACAAATCTGGTGGTTTCTTCCGCGCTTATCTTCTCTCATTGGTCCTTAAGAACACTCTTCAGCATATCCTTGCTAGATACATAGTGTTGACGAATCCTATATTCCAGCACCATGTGCAGTTGATTTGGGACATTATACAAGAGCCAAAGCTTCACAATCTCAACGGTGTGCTTAGGATCGTTGTCGTGTTGGAAACGAAACGATTATCCTAAGCCGAGTTTGGTGGCACTTTCCTTTAAAATGATTTTTAGGACATAAAAGCAATCATATTTGTTTATAAATGATTCTATATACTCCAACTTGCCAACACCATTGCTCACCATGCACCCCCACACGATGACTCCATCGCCACCGCGCTTTACCGTTGGTACTAAATGCTCTTTTTGAAGCTCTGTGCAAGGTTTTCTCCAGACTAATTTACGACCTTTTATGCCGAAGATGCAAAAACTGTCCTCATCAGAGAATATTACAGTCCTGCAGAAGTCCAGAGGCTTATGTATATGATCTTTTGTGCAAAAGCTATTCACTTAAGCCGGTTGGTCATTGAAGTATAGTATAAGGTTTTCTAGGAACCACACTCAACTACGGTATCCGGTCTTTTTCAAGATTTTTCTTGCAGTATCCTCCCAAATATTTTTATTAAACTTCTTATTAATGTCTGTTTCTATTTGAGTTGCAGACAAACACGGGTTTTTTTCACCATTGATATCATACTTCGTTTTTCTCTAATTGTGAGTTTAGATGGACGACTTAAACGAGGTTTGGATGTGTAAACTCTGGTAGATTTAACGTTATGAATAACATGTTGGGTAGATGATACTGCCGTCCAACGGATCTGGTTATATCCCAACGACTTTCCCCCTCTTTTTACATTTTCACAATGATTTTACTCTCACTGATACTAATTTCCTTCTTTTTATTTTCCATAACCTTGAATTGCTTCGTATCTCACAAAAACGTAAGAATTATAGCGTCGCAATTTTCTTAAGTTATTTTACTTGATAACTGAATGCAAAAACTATATTAACCTATAATGCCTGTTGATACAAATTCCAAGAATTAAGAATATTCAAATAGTGAACGCAGACTTTTTCTGCCTACTATTTGTGTGTTTTGCTACAAAACTCTGGTTATCCTAAGTAGTTTTAATTCAAAATTAACGAATTCTTGCATGCTCAATATTTAAATAATAGTTAACAAATTCATGAAATTTTGTTAGAAAAAAAATTATATTTCTATTAAATTTTATCTTTGCTGTATGATTTATTATTGGTGAACGCACACTTTTTCTAGAAAGTGTATATGTCGCAAGGAAATGATTAAATTAGGGATTTCATCAAATCCCTAAGGAAGACGATCAATTCAAGCAAGATGTTAAAATAAGAACTTTGTAAGGTGATTTCCCTAAGGCGAGTAAGGGATCAAATCCCTAACCTGTTTCAGTGAAATGATGAAATAATATTGTCTAGAGTTTAAAAGTGTTTATTTAGCAAATATAGTGCATTATTAAAGTAGAGTAAATGATACAACTATAATCATTGAATTACAAATTATTTATTCGAAATTAATTAACAAAACCAATAGATAATAAAGCTGATATGTTTTTTTTAAATTATGGTTTAAAAAAAACTAAAAAACACGCTTTTATAGTGAATCGAACTGAGAAGTAAAAAAATAATTCTTAATATAAGAATAAAATGATTAATGAAAATTAATGCCATTGGGATGAAAGCGTGGGGTGCTCTATATTTATTGTTGTAGTTTCTTACTAGTTCTATTCCGAAATTCTGAGTTAGTGTAAAAGTGTAGCACAAAGCACCCCACGCTTTTACCACAATGACATTGTAATTTTCTCGTTAATCATGATAGTCTTATATTACGAATTATTTTTTTACTTTTTAGTTCGATTCACTATAAAAAAGCGTGTTTTTTAGGTTTTTTTAAACTATAATTTATTTTTCATTTTTTAATTCGATCTACAATAATAGCCTGTATTTTTAGTTTTTAAAACTATTATTTATTCTTTGCTGAATTTATCCTTGAGTTTGATATTTGGAGCCGGAATTAGTCTTGCTCTTCAATGGATATTAATTAATGAGTCTGAAGGATATTTATTCTCTTCGTTTATGGGGCCTCGAATGAGTCCCCTATCGTTACATTTCAAAGATTCCGTCTCTATAGATACAGGTCTAACTAATATAAGCGTGTTAAGAAGAAATATTAAATGTGTCAATCGTATTATCACCTTTTAAAAGTATTGCTGTAATGTGTGATGTCCCCCCCCCTTGGGAGAATATCTCTCGGAGTGTCAGCGTGAGGCGTAGGATTAACGAAACAACTAGAATCAAACATTATCTTAATAGGACTTTATGAAGATATTCAACTTGAACCTTTAACAAATTCAATTATAATAATTAATGTGAGAGAATCTATGGTATCAAAATACGCAACACACAATATATATATTTAGGTAATAAGACTTGATCTAATTTTCAGATCACTATCAATAACTGAACCGCCTAATCACTGATTCTAATATTAAATAGTCAATCCTACCTTATTACAGAGCTTGGAGAATCAATCAATATTGACTTATGCTCAATATTGTCTTTAATTGCATGCTCTGGTGTGCAATTTCACTTTCATATATTCGATCACTTATAACTTTATAATTACCGCCACATAAAACTCATTCAGACTTGAAACACGATTCTTCTACTGGACATCGACTACCTGCCAATTTCCATCCACTATCACAAATGGCCATACATTGCCATATCGTTTACTCTAAGTTCCAATATTTAAAAGCTTGTTCATTTGTATCTTTAATTCACACTTCACTTCTTGGATTTGGTTGGAAATGAGTTGCCATTAATTCTGGCCCAAAGAATCCAAAGGACATGTTAAAGAAAAGACGCGTGAGCCCGTCACAAATGTTAATTCGTATTATCACTTCTAGACGTATTGCTTTATAAAAAAAATAATATTTAGCAGTTAAAACAAAAATTATTATTCACACGCACCAGTCTTTTTTTTTTTTTTTTTCATTTCCATTTTCAGAAAAACTACGCACCCACCCTACTCTTTTTTACTTAAAGATTCATTTGTTTTATTTGTATTAACCACAAGCCTATTTACAGTTTTAGGGTTGCACCTTAACATTTTAGTCGCTAAATTTGGAATTAGCCGCCAAATCTGAAAATGGTTTATGTAATTAGTCGCCAAATCTGGAAACGATATAATGAATTAGTCGCCAAATCTGGAAACGATATAATGAATTAGTCACCAAATCTCAAAATCCTTAAAATCCTTGTTTTTGAGGATCCTAATCAGGACAATGAAACAAAATTGTGAAATTATTGTATTGTCCTCGGTCCTTGACAAGTGTGCAAAATTTCGAATTAATCTGATATTTTAAAGCGGATAAAAATCGAGTTCAAAGATTCCATTACATACAAGAGAAACTTATAAAAGCGTGTTAAAAGGATATTTGTAGTAGAATTTCAAACGTTTTTTTTAAATTATACATTAATATAGTACTTCAGAAATATACTGTTTTATTTGTAACCCCTTTTTTAGTTATTATTTTTAAAATAGCTTTTTTTATTATTATCAAAAAGCATCTATAAAGAGGGTGGTCGAATTCCCTAATTTGTTTGATTACATTTTTCAATTGAAGTTTTATCCAATTTCTAATTTTCAAGCATACAAAAGTGATGTATCAATCGAAAGATAATGCAAAGAATATAACGAAATAAAACTAAAAAGATATTTTGGTCATTTTGTTTTGGTGCGCCCCAAGCGTCAGAAGCCTGGCAAGTACCAGGAGGGAGAAGAGGTAAAAGGGAGTGGTAACAAGCGAAAACAGAGCTCTACAAATGCTGACTTGTTCATTTCCTCATTTTACTAAAACAATTCGGGGATTTGATCAAATCACTTACATCAGGGAAATGACCTCAAAGAGACGTTATTTTAACATCTTGCGTGAATTGATCACCGCCCTTAGGGATTTGATGAAAGCCCTAATTTCATCATTTTCCTGTGACATATATATATATATAGAGAGAGAGAGAGAGAGAGGAGAATATATATACATTTTTATTTTTTGCAAGTGTATTTAAGGCTTAAAACATTCTAAATTCTAACTCTTTTCTAAGGTTTTAAATCGGTTTAAAGAATATCGTCTTTGATAAACATCTTGAATAGTGTGATGATAACGTAAGCAAAATAGAAAGTATTTTTTCTTAAAATATCTCTTAAAAAATACGAAGACTATTGGCGAAGCATGTGCAGTGACGTCTTCAGACTTCTTAAGGACTTAGTCCCCTTTGCAAAAGTAGGCCCGACCTGTGAACCTTTTAAGTACATAGTAATGCAGACATTGTCAAGTACTAGAACAAACGGTAACCTATAAGAAATAAATGCATATGTGACTCACAGTCTCACACACCGACTTTACCAAGGTCCAGACATAAATGACGATCATAACATTATAATGCAGTCTTCTCACTGTTGTCAGTTGGCATACAGTTCGAATTTCTCAATTTTTTTTTAGAGAATATATCCGGGAATAACATTTGAGTTAATTTTTTTGGGAGGATGATGATCTTTTTGAGGCTAAGGCGAGAACGAGGCAAGGTCCCCTTCGAGGCAGAGGCCCATGCCTTAAAATGTCCCTGAATATATGGTAATTATGCAGCACATTCAACTGATGAAAATGATATTTGAGCAGGTGTCTCACTCTCTCTCTTTTTAGCTTCCACGCTATACTGCGAATAAATAGGCAATAGCCCAGTTCCTTTAACGTGCTGAAGTACAGCCCAGTTCCCTTAACGTGCAGCAGTACAGCCCAGTTCCCTTAACGTGCAGCAGTACAGCCCAGTTCCCTTAACGTGCTGCTTAACGTGCTGTGTAAACTTAAGTCTCATGATGAACTTTTAGTAGTATCAGGACTCGAATTTTCAGAACTTGACTATGCATCAAATAAGAACCAAAGTTCCAGAACCAAACCACTCCTTTACCGTGACCTCATTGAAGCCAGAAATAAAATTTTAGATATATTTAAGTATGATATCTCACGCAAAACAGAGCATTATAGCTTATAAAAGCAGCTCATAGAATCGATCCAATTATGAAATATATATATATATAAATAAGAATTTGAAGAAGCATCAAATTTATTGCAATTAAGTAATTTTGAACATCATTGTTTATTATTGCTACTTATTGTTAATAGCATAATTTATAACAAAACCACGCGTCTTTTTTAATGAAAATCGGATAATCAGCTATTAATAGATAATTTTCTTCTGCTAAGTCAAGGGTGTCAAACTCAAAGGCTACTTGTATCAAACAAACAAGGTTTAATTTCAGGCGGGCCGCAAAAAAAATCAATTTATATAGAAACATAGGTTATTTTCAAATAACACATTATACACTGCTGGCCACCGTAAATGCAACACCCTGAAGGAAGCATGCAAATAACATGAAATTTACAGCATGCATTAGTGGAGGTGAGATATGCAAGTGATTAGAATTTCAGCGCATACACACATCACGCGTGCCTGTGGCGCCACCTCAAAGCGCTATTTCAGGCTTGGAGATTTCGACGATTTCAAGTTCGGTAATTTTGTTTTCCTTGTGTTTTTTTCAAAAAACGATCAGTTATGTCTCATAGAAAACAGCGATCAACTTTTGATCAAGTATCCGAGTTCGACAGAAGAAGGATAGGGGCCTACCGAGATATTGTGGATTATCTTTCAGGAAAATCGGTAATCATGTTGGACGAAACGAAACAACTGTAATGCGGATATGTGACCGTTGGATGCAGAAGGGTATGAAGGAACGACGTGGTCGATCGCATCCACCTCAGTGCACCACTTCACGTCAGGACAGGCAAATTGTGCGCATGGCAGTGACAGATCTTTCAGTCACATCACGAACCCTAGCACATCACATTGAGTCTGTAACGCACTATTCAGAGTCTGCGCGTACCATTCGACGCCGTTTACAGCAGAGTGGTCTGTCCGCAAGACGTCCATTGCTTGGTCTACCCTTGACGCAGAACCACAGACGTCTCCGCTACCAATGGTGCGATGAAAGAAGGATGTGGGTGGCAGAATGGAATGAAGTTGTCTTTACTGACAAGTCACGCATCTGTCTGCAACACCACGATGGTCGGATTCGAGTCTGAAGACACCGTGGAGAGAGGTTGCTGAACAGCTGCGTTATGCACCGTCAAACTGGTCCTGCACCCCGGGTATTAGGTGTGGGGCGGTATTGGATATCTCTCTCGCACTCCTCTAGTACGCATTGCCGGTACTTTAAACAGCCAGCGCTACATCTCCGAGGTGTTGGAGCCAGTTGTCCTTCCTTACCTTCAAGTCACAGCCATATTTCAACAGGATAATGCGCGACCACACGTGGCACGCATTGTCCAAAGGTTCTTCGTCAATCTCCAGATTGAATTGCTTCCCTGGCTGGCTCGCTCTCTGGATCTTTCGCCAATAGAAAACATGTGGTCCATGGTTACTCAACGATTGACCTAGATTACACCCCCAGCTGCCACACCAGATCAACTTTGGCAACGTGTGGAAGCTTCTTGGTCTGCTGTACCCCAAGAACACATCCAAAGTCTCTTTGAATCAATGCCGAGGCGTGTGGCATTGGTGATCTCCAACAATGGCGGCTACTCTGGCAACTGATTTTGGCAGGAACCACACTTCACAGAAGTCTATAAATTTAATCATTTGATACTTGGTCAACATGTTATCTACAAAATAAATTTTGTTGTGCTATCTCTTGTCTTTCTTGGTGTTGCATTTACGGTGGCCAGCAGTGTAATAAACATATATAAAAGAACAAGTAAAATGTAATGTTTATGTCCTGATAGTTGAAATCTCTTCTCTATACTACTATCTTTCCTATTTCGGGGAAAATTTTCTTATTTTATTATATGCTATTATGTGCCGATATATTGGATGGGCCGTAAAAATGTTCGTTGTGGGCCGCGAGTTTGACACCTCTGTGCTAAAAATCAACACGAAAAAATTTTGAAAATCTCATACTACTTTTGTTTTTGTTACTCTAAAAAGATCACGTATTTTGTAGATAATTATAAATATGTGTAAAAGACCCAGAATATTACATTTTGTAAAGCAATATAACTTCTTTTTTTATATTCTTTTATCTAAAGACTCGTGTACTCATTTTTAAATACGAATTTGTGATTATGTTACTATATGATAATTAAAATATTTTGCTTACTTATAATTACTTATATAAGATGCATCAAAATGGTTTTTATAACACTCAATTTCCCATGCAATTTTTAAATACTTTTTTTTATTAGACTTTATTGTAGAATCACTTAATTTAAAAGTACGGAAATCTTGAAATTTATTTGTTGAAATTTTATTTGACGTTGGATCTTTCTCTAATGCTATGTTTCAAAATAATGGGCAACCTTACTAATGTTAATTTCCTTAAAAGATTCTTAAAAAAAGCATTTTAAATTGCACCATAATTTAGTTTTAATTAAAATAAATTGACAAAACAAAACGAAGGTAGAATATATTTGATCGGGAACAAATCAGATAGCACATGGATGTATGTAATGAATCTGAATTAGCTATGATTATTAATCTTTATGAATAGCATTTGAAATTTTTGATAGTTAATCGCGCTAAAACTCTATCACTGTTGTTATAAATGGATTCCTTTTTTTATAAATGAAAAGACATTTCGTAAATAATAGCTGTCGCTTGGAAATTATACTTCCAAAAACAAAATAAATTATTTCAACTTTCTCATTCGCAAATGTTATAAAAGAACTGCTTTCGTTCAGTATTGTGCCAAACACATCAGTTTTATAAATGTGTTAAGATAATGAGAGAGATTATTCACTTCCTTGCCAACTAATGGCTGCAAGAGCCAATTCAGATTTAAACATCAGTTTAATAAACAAGCAGAAATATAATAAATGAAATAAAATGAAAGTATAGAACACATATTATGTATTGAAAAATAATTATTATCAATTTGTTGATGAATTTTATAATTTATATGTAGGCATTTGTAATTTGCTATTTTGTATTTTATGTTAACTGTATTTTTTTAAAAAAATTTTATAATTTTAAATGTTACTTGTTAACTTTTAAATATATATATAGAAAGAGAGTTATTAATGCTTAAAACAATATTTGCAAATCTAGAAGCAATATCTTTGTAACATTTTTGCTTCACCAGGCTGGCAACAGTCCGAATATTGTGTGACATTAGTTAACTTGTAATTTTTGTACTTTAGCGGCAGTTAAGACAAACGAATAAAAAGTGTTCTATAACTTCTTATGCAATTTTACTAAACTTATGAAGGATTAACAAATGTGTGTGTACCTTCAAGACGAAGGTTTAATTTTTTATCCCTATATTATAAGGATTAAATATACAGTTTTCGGTACTCACGTATTATCGCAACCTATTGGTAATATTATATGGAACGAAGCACGTGGTTGCCAATTCAGCACTACGACACATTCAAAATAAGGCTTTCCAACTTGGTGTGCTATCTTAAACGTTGGCATTGTTGCGATGATAAGTAAGTACCTTGTTTTCTTTTATAAAATTTAATAAACCTTTTTTTTTTTGCTAATGTTACAAAATGTTTGCAAAATAGGATTCTAATTTTAGATCAATTATTCCCTGGGCAAAATGATTTCTTCCTACTTCTTTTTTTAAAACGTAGCATAGTTCTCATGCACCCAATATTTGCCAACCAAGGTGGCACACACAATCCCCAAAAAAAAAAAAAACATTTATTAAGGAAATTGTGAGAAAAAAATATTCGGCGTACTCCAAACTTCACATACATAACTGCTCTTACTATATAAAAAATGGGGAATTAATGCACACAATATAGCAAAAAAAAACACACAAAAAAACGATAGTAATGTCAACACTCATTCTTGAACGGTCAAGACCTCCTTCTTCATTAATGCCTGACTTTGACATCATTCTTATTTATCTCGCGTCTCCGTCTTCCATTAGCCAAATGATTCCCGCCAATCTCTTCGAATGTCAGATGCCGAAACTTGTCTATCAAATATCTTTCTTGGTTCCGAACACCGTTGAACAGAAGAGTAACAGAGGGCGTTGTCATCAGTAACAGTAATCTAAACATACTTAAGGTTCCCTATTAATTTATAACTCGATATTGGGGCTTAACAACTAATGGCACTGATGAAAATCGATTTCCTAAATTCAAGGGAAGTTAAATTAATTAGAAGTGTTGAAACAATGACAAAAAATTGTGCGGGTGTTATGGAACACACACACAATGGCTCAAAAATCACCTAAAACCTCATACTGGCTTTGCGAAAAATAGTTTTTGCTATGAATCGTAAAGGGTTATTTTTCGCGTGGAATCGTAAAGCAGCGTTTCTCAAACTGTGGTGCGCGCCCCCCTGGGAGGGGGGAGCATAATAACCCTATAAGGGGGGGTGAGCATATTGAATAGTCTTAAACAAATGAATACTTAAAAAAATTATAATTTTTTTTAAGGGTGAACAAACAAAATACATTCTGACATAATAAAAAAGTTTTTTAAAAAAATTAGATTAAAATAATACACGTATAAATATATCAGTACTACACAATGTATTTTATAATAAATTTAACAATACTAAGGTAAGAACAAGCTTAATAAATATCAGTGATCCCACGTGATTGTCTTATATAAAATTATATGCAAAAAATAGCCTTTATTTTGACAATTTGTACGATTTATAATTAATCTCTTATTTATCCTTATTTTATTCTTAATTAATCTTTATTAAATTGAATTCCAAAGACTTCAGAATAATTTTATAAATATCAGTGAACCTAAAAGATCGTATTTCGGAAAGACGTATATATACGTCAGAGGCAATTTACGCATTGACTGAGTGAGACATTTAACCTCTTAAACGCCGCCGGCATATACAAAGTGGTATTGTAGCTTGAGCGTACAAGTATCTTATTATCGAATTCAATACATTGTCAATGTATGGATGAAAATTGTGATCGAATATTGGGTCGCAAGTATCGAAAGTTTGTGAAGCACTGCCGTCAAGGGTTATTTTTCACGATGTTTCGTTCGTATACAATATCTTAGTTCTTCCTTAAACCTTCCTATATTTCTGTTATAACACTGCATTATATTATACACAATAATTGTACTCGTTATTTGTTGATGACTCGGTTTCTAACAAGAATCGAACCACTGCCGGCAGTGGCGCAACGGAAAATACAAGGAACCCCCAGCAGAGTCAGTTTTGGATCTCAAGCAAGATCTTATAAGGGATTGCAAAATCATAACATAGGCTTTGGGCTCCCTAGAGTCCTGCCTTCCCCCTTCGATGCCGGGGATAGCGGGGGTGTACGTTACGCCACTGACTGTCGTTTTGCTGAAGCCACAACTTCACATAGGTAATGCTTATATTTTTTTATTTCTTATGATAAGTTTTGCTTAAGTTATAACTCCTCATACTAAGCCATAAATTTCATAAATGTGTGAGAAACGGGAGCTTGTAAAGAGTGTTTTTTTTTCAGGTATAGAAGTTTAAGTTGGCATTACTTTCCAAGATGGCGATCGATTTAACAGCTGTCAAGTGATTTATTCTCAGTTTGGTTTGGCAATTCATCATGAATAGACTCACGCCTGAACAACGCTTTCAAATTGCGCAATTTTATTTCGAAAATAATGGTTCTGTGCGGAATACGTATCGCGCGAATTTTGTTTAGCGATGAAGCGCACTTCTGGTTGAATGGCTACGTCAACAAACAAAACTGCCGCATTTGGAGTGAAGCTAATCCACAAGTGTATGTCGAAACACCGTTACATCCATAAAAAAACTGACTGTTTGGTGCGCTTTATGGGCTGGTGGAATCATTGGTCCGTACTTCTTCAAAAACGATGAAGGCCACAACGTTACAGTCAATGGTGATCGGTATAGAGCGATGATTACTAACTTTTTCATTCCTGAATTGAACAATCATGATGTCCAGGGGCTGTGGTTCCAACAAGACGACGCAACATGTCACACAGCTCGTGCCACAATCGATTTATTGAAAGACACGTTTGGTGACCGCCTAATTTCACGTTTTGGACCTGTGAATTGGCCTCCAAGATCTTGTGATTTAACACCGCTAAACTATTTTCTGTGGGGCTATGTAAAGTCATGGGTCTAGGCGGATAAGCCACAAACGCTTGGCCATTTGGAAAACAACATTCGCCGTGTTATTGCCGATATACGGCCACAAATGTTGGGAAAAGTCATCGAAAATTGGACGTCCAAATTGGACTACATCCGTGGCAGTCCTATGCCAGAAATCATATTTAAAATGTAATGCCGCTAGATTATCTTTCGAATAAAAAAAAATTCATGTCAATCGAATAATACATCGTTGTTTTATTGCAATTTAAAGTTCTATACCTCTAAAAAAACACCCTTTACATCTCTTTATAAGAATGTTTTATTTTTATTAACTACAACACAAAGTTGTTTTAGAAATATACGTATAAGAGTAATAGTAAATACCCTTACACGACCATAAGGTTGATAAGAGTATATATACGTATGTGACTGTTTATTTTAATTTACTTGGACGTAAAATAAATAAAAATCAAAAGTACGTAATAATGTGCAGTTTTTTTTAGATCAATGTGTCAATTCAATTTGAACCAATGTGTAATTTAATAAGGCATTTGCTTTCATTTGTTCACATATTCTTTATTATTGCACAAAATTATACTAATCGAATAACAGGAAATATGGGAGAAAACGTTGTAATATATTATTACATGACACAATAAACTGAAATAAGTTATAAGAATAATAATGCAGGCCACTTATATTTATCATTACCAATTGAATTGACAGTTCCTTTTTTCTTTAATGTTCCCTTTTACGTAATTGCGTTCGACATACGTTCTATTTTGATATTCTGTGTAAAAAATACAGAGAAGGTTATCATTAAATACGATAATCACACATCAATTTTAAAATGGAGGGGGGGGCTGCTTCTCTTAGTCGTGAAAGAGTTAATATATTACAAAGAAGGCAATGGCTTTTGGGTACTCCTCAACACTATAGTTAAAATTGTAACGGGTTCTATTCGGGTCTGTCGCATATTCAAGATATCAGTCCTTATTTTTCGGTTCTTTAAAAACATTTATTATGACGACACACAAACAATTAAATATAAAATGAAGATTACTATTTTGTGGGTAGGCATACCCCACCGATTTCGGGGGTTCCGTTATCGGCCAAAGTTGTTTACAGACCGTTTGGATCTGTTGAGCTAATTAACGAGTGGGGGCCAGAACCAAAACAATAAGTCCATCTCCAACAACCAAAGGAGCTTGATTGAATATATGCACAATTCCTGGTTGCACATAAGCCAGCGTTTTACCAGAGCCAGTTTGGGCAATTCCTACCAAGTCTCTTCCACTCAGGGCAATAGGCAATACTTGGGCCTGAATAGGTGTAGATTTCTCAAAGTTTTGGTTATGCAGACCTTTTTTAATAACATCTCGGAAATATCCCTCTTGGAAATCACGTCCTAGTCACCAGAAATTTTGTCGCGTATTCAAGTTATCAGTCCTTGTTTTCAGGTTTTTAAAACATTTATTATGACGACACACAAACAATTAAATATAAATTGAAAACTACTATTTTGTGGGTAGGCACACCCCAGCGATTTCGGGGGTTCCGTTATCGGCCAAAGTTGGTTACAGACTGACTGAATCTCCCCATCGGTTAGGGAAGGTTCACACATATTTTCCCTTTAGGGATTACTGAGAAGCAAACCGCCACAGGGTCTTATAATCCTCTTGGGTAAAATATTCTTTAACTGTGATTTTAGGTTAAAAAATCGCTTTCCGTAGAGATGCCTTAATTTTATGCAAATGTAACTACTATTAAAGTGCCTGTCGTTGATTATGAAAGTTAATGGTTAAGCTTTGATCGTTAATCTGAATTCCAAGTGTTAGTAAACAGCGATTGGTGATTGCGCATCTAAAGATTAATATTCGACGGAGAATCCATCAGGAAGTGGTTAAATAACCAAACTTGGAGCTGACCATACTATCGGACTTCAAGAAGGATCATACAAGGCATTTACTACTCCAGATAAGTACCCTCCATAATTTAGTAATCTGATTACGGTTTAGGATTTTATATTGCTCCCATAGTTAAGTTATAAAAGTGTATTTCGTCAAGTGCTAAAAATTAAATAAAATTAGCTATTTTAGGATCATCTATGCTTCTTCCTCGAACCCTCTCACACAGGTAACTTTTGAGCCGCGACAAAATTTCAAACCTAGTGGCAAATGTGACTTTGAAGTCGAATTCAGAGTTGAGTTACCCATTATGTATATCACTTGGAGTTGTTGCTCATTAACCCTTTAACTGTCAAGTTAATTTAATGATTTAAGTACGTAAATTATGAATTTTTTTTAAAAAAATCAAATGTTTAGTACAAAATAGAATATTCTTAGTAAAAAATTGATATTGGGAATTCCATGCATAAAATTTTGTAAGGTTTTGTGGCAACTGCATATTCATTTGAGGTAGCTGCCACACAGTGTGACGATAAAAAGTTCGCTTCTAGTGGAGCATTATTTTCTATAAAAAAGTAAATAAATAAATAAAAATGAATACCTATCAATAGTTCAGTAATTCAGTTTTGTGTGGCATTGAGAGCCCGAATGAGCTTTTTCCTATATAAATTCGGGTTTTAAAAAGAGAGGAAACCAAAATCAATTTCTCCCGATATGTATAACAATAAGGTGCATTTTAAATAAAAATTACCCCATGTAATACTCGGATGTGACATTTTGGAGCACTAGTATCGTGCCCGAGATAATCACGAGCATGACAGTGAAAAGGTTAAATGGAGTTGAGCTTTGTACTAACATGTGGTATAACAATAAACAGAGTGTAACACCAGCTGTTGTAATAATCTCGTTGCGATTATTGTTGTTTCAGGGCTCGAGTAAAGATCAGCCATAATCAGTTCAAATTCCAATTTATTATTTCTCTAACTTAAATATCGTAACAACTCAGGGTAGGAAATGTACACCACTACTACGTATAAGAGCAATTACACGGCAAAAAGGATTCTTAATATTTCAGGATAATCTTACTCTTAGAACACTTTGGACGCCTACGGTCTAATTCACCGTAATTCTGTTATTAGTTGTATCCCCTCCGATCGTTATTATTAATCTCTATCTGATGATTAAATCGTCAATTAGCTATATTTGATCATCCAGAAATTACTTATCGGCTAACTCTCGACTAGCTCCCAACTTCTCTCATGGCCGCGGTAGCCGAGTGGTTAAGGTATTCGGATCGAGCCTGACCTTGTCACAAGTTCGAGCCCAGTACCACTAAAGACCCACCGTGTAGGGGAGCGATGCACATTAAATCTGTCGAGAGCTGAAACATCCTCCCGTTGGTGTGGTGTGGTATTTAGGAGAAGGGGTGCCAGTTTAGGTGTCGTCCACGTCACTTGACCATGGCTCAAAATTACGCGGTCCGTCGCCAAAAGCCCTCGGGTAGCTGAACAGTGCGACGTTAATGTTCACTCACTCACTCACCCAACTACTCTCAACTAACTTCGCGTATTAAAAGGTCAATGCCAAATAGAACCATTCAATAGAACCAATTATTGAATAAATCGTGTCTTCTACTTCGGGAACAACAGTTAAAAAGAAATAAATTTACTCCAAGAGAATTAGTTACATGTTCGAGGATAGACCCGTTACACTGTCATCAACGTCATTTTTTTTTTTTGCATAAAATGATGAAGTAAAACTCCAATGACTCGAAGCTCGGCAAATAATTAACTTAAATTAAATTTTTCTGTTCAAAATAAGCCAACGATGAATCGACAGCTTAAAAAATTAAATTCGTCTCTATAAAAAGAAGATTTATAAAATATATGCCACGGAACAAACCCAAAACATGGCTTTCAATTGAATGATTTAATTAATTGATTTTAATTTACGCCACGCTGTGTAAAGCAACACGAGGGCTATTGGCGACGGACTCGTAGCTTTGAACCACGGTCACCTGAGCTGGTACCCTTTCTCCTAACTTTCACTTCAAGACAACGGGAGGACTTTGAGCTTCGACAAATTTAACGTGCCCCTAGTGTTAATAGGTTTCTAGCCCATGACTCGACAAAGTCGACCATGAGTTCACAACCACTCGGCTACCGCAGCAATTTAAACAAAGCTGCCAAACAAAAGTAAAGAAAAAGAAAATACTTCATCCCAATTAAGTATTATAAAACGGGATCTTTCCAAAAGAAATATGTATATTACAGAGGCTTAATGGAGAACATTAGGGCCCTCCATCCTTGTAAAGTCAGGTTTTGCCTTAAAAATTTTATAAATTGGTTAAATACGTACATGGGGTTAGTCAAGATTTGGGCCTCCTAGAATCCTGCCCCCCCACACACACAAAATGCGGGGGTGTACGTTACGCCACTGGTATATTGTCATCAGTCAATAATCTTTTTAAGTTAACTGGAAACGCTTACAATATTTAGAGTTTAATCATTCATTTAATTTCTGAAAAAAAACTTGAATCTTTAAATTATTATACTTTTAATTAAACTTTTACTCTCTCTCTTTCTCTCTACAAAATTTACATTATTTTCAACTCCCCCCCCCCAAAAAAAAATAAAGAAATGGAACCTAAAATAACTATAAATCAAATTATCTACTACTCCAGATGCTCAAATTTATTTTTTCCCCTTAAATGCATCTAAAACAAGCAACAGCTAGTGTTTTATTTATTTATTTATTTATTATTCCCCTGTTGTGTGCAGTGATTTATATTTAGACACTTACATGATTTACAAAGCAAAATCTGAAGCAAAATCAAAGCGCTTACAAAAAAATATACTCAATAAAATAGGTTGACACACTAATAAAGAACTAGGCCGCCTGTTACAAAAGAAGAGAATATTTTTAGCAACACAGGTAAAGCGTTTACCCTGCATTCGCTAAAAAAGTGTTCAACGTAACATTTATATCACTCTGTCGACTATATCTTATCGCTTTACATTTTTACTACGCATGTTTTTATCGCTCCCCCGACATTGAAAACCCCTCATCAGAGAAGAAAAATTTCCTTTTAACAGTCTTGTTTCTCTTTTATTCCACTGCGCATTTTTTTATCTGCCTTAATTCTTTCTTAATGGGTAGCAGCTGAGAAGGAGTTGACGTTATTTACTGTCACTGTTGGCGTACTCCACCAGAACTGGCGATAATTCAACCATTTCGGCGATAACAAGGAGCTATTGGCGATAACGATGCCTTTCCAACATGCTTTATGAGGACGATCAGGACAGCATTTTTAAGTAGGGAGGAACGTTTGATGTTGTTTAAGAGAAGCATTTTTTAAATCTGTCGCCAAAAATAGGTCAAAGGGTGCTGACAGTCTTTCATAAATAGGAAATAAAATGTCAGGGGTGTTTACATTTATTTTTCTCACTTCCGGTAGATATCCTTTCCACTGAATCGAACTTTGGGGCCAACAATAAAATATTCCAATAAATCGAATTATATAAAATAAATGAAATATCATCATTAGACGAGTAAAAAATGATTCATTGGTTCGCCTTTATCCTAAAGTCGAAATTTTTTATTGAGAATAAATAAAAAGATATCTTCGGGAGAGTTTTCGTGAGGTTTACTTGAGGAAAATAAGCTCCAGGCATTTATTCTCTGTGACAAAATCTTTTAACCTCATTAAATCTTTTAATTTATTTTTCTGGTAAATTTGAGCAAGGAATTACTGCATAATATTATATAATTATAGCTATCATCCAAAATATACAATGGGGTTCTTATTCTAGGTAAAAGACAACAGTCTTTGTAATAACCTTAAAAGATACTTGTAATTCCTTATGCATCGAATGTATTTAAGAATGTTTCTAAAATTTGTATAACAACAAACGCAATTCTCATCAAAATTAAGTAAAATTGATAATAATGCTTAAAAGTTCCTAGGGAATTAAATTTGATGTTAATGGATAAATTAATGTACTCTTATTATATATAACGCAGTTTTTACTAATTTTCAAAAGTTTTTCCTACATGGAATTCGATGTATTTTCAGAATTTGGTCTAAGCATGTTTATTATCCACACTTCATTTGAACGCAATAATTAGTTATAGAGGTATCCGGGAAAGAGCATTAAGGAACCACACATTTTTATAGTATGTTTTATTTTTCAATTTAATTCAACTTACGATATTTTTGAATGAATATCACTAGTTTAAAAATAAATATAGTGACCATATAACAATTAACACATTAGTTATTAATAAATTGATCATAATATTGTTCATTAAACTAATGTGATAACAGTATCGGTTATTATACAGGGTTAGCATAAATGATTTTAAAAAGGCTATTTTTTCAAGATTAATTCACGGACACACACAAAAGATATATGTGAAAAGAACTATAAATTAGGCAAGTTAATGCATGCCCTTTACAAATGTTCAATATGTGCCCTTTTGGTGACGCAACCCACGTCCAGACAATATAATAAAGTTCATTCCATACTTTTTGCAGCACAGTCCTGTCTATTGCCTACACTGCAACACTGATGCGTTCATTGAGTTGGACAAAGGATTGTGGTAGTGAAGTTACGCAAACTAGGTCCTCAATGTACTTACTCTACAGTAAGAAGTCGTAGGGCGTTAAATCAGGAAATCTGAGAGGCCAGGGGAACAAAGTTAGGTCATTCTCACCAAAACGCCCGATACAGCGATGCGGAAGCTCATTGTTGTTTCTCACGAACTGGGCTGCGTCAATGAGGAGGTGCTTGTCTTGTTGAAAGGCAAAATCACTGATGTCAGCTCTAAATTGTGGGAACAGCCACCACTCCAACTTATCCAGGTAACATTTACCGATCACATTTTGCTCAGCGAAGAAAGAAAAACGGCCCATACATCTTTGTTTGTGACAGTGGACAGAAAATATTCACCTTTAGCTGGAATACACAGCATAAACTTGATGAATTTGTGGATTTTTGCATGTATCTTTCATGTGCGTACGTGTAATACTTTTGAAAATATAGCTTTTCAAACGAATGAATCATTTATGCTAGTCCTGTATATATAATTATCTTAAATTGCTATTCAACTTCTTAAGAAGGATCTTTTTCGATATCAGACTTACAACTTCAATTATTACCTCGCTACAAAGGTAGGTACGGATTTCCTGTGCGGCTCCCTTCACATTCCGATAAAAGGGCCAGCTAACATGCAATCCATGGAAAGAAAACAGAATGATATCTCCTGCACATAACTTTGAAGGTAAGGTCAGGACTTGATCTAACGGAGGTCAGAACTTCAGAAACCTGAAATGGGCTCATACCAATCTCGTGTGGTTACATGTTTTATTTCTGATAGTAACCGGGAAACTCAGAGATCAACAGCTTAAGTATCATTTCAGTTACAACCACTCGATGAAGAATATTTATAGGTGCAGGATTTTTAAAAAGGCATGGTCAAATTCATTCCAATGTGGAACTGTAGGAGTGGAAGGCCAGTGAGATATTTCAGAATGAGAAAGAATGATCAAGTGCAAACTATGAATATTGCTTTAATTGTTCACAGATATGAACTTCGGCATCAATTTACATTGCAGATTGTTAGAGCTATAATCATTAAAATACGTTTTTCTTAAATTATTTTTTAAGCATTAATAGGTAAATAAATCAGGTGTAAATACTAAAATATCTATTCAATTAACGCAACCAAAATAACAAATTGTTTGATATTATTATTGTATGAAGTTTTGGATTTGAAGGCTTAAAATAGAGAATCTAAAAATCTTTTTAAACATTTATTACAGTTCAATTTTCTTTTATGTGTTTAATAATTCAAATTTTAACTACAAAGCTACTTTTTTCTATTTGTTATATCTTTAAAATTCGAAAGTAAATATTAATATACTTGTGTTGGCTTCTTTGAAAAATGTAAAGCAAAGAAATTACATCACATTTTAGATGCACTTACATAACTTTATTAATCTTTTTACAAGCTTTCTTAACTAAGAAATTTTAAGCAGAATTTTATAAAATTTAAAATTATTCCATAATAAGAAACCACGTCCATGATTACAAAAAGACTTTTTTTCGGAATTAATGTTATAATAAAAGGAATTCATTTATTCTTAAAAAAATAATTTAATTACATTTGACCTATTAACAATTGTGTCCATTTTTTTCCACCTGCAATGATAACTGCAAAAATTACTAAGCATATCCCTTTTTTGACCAAAAGGTATAAAAGTAATTAGAAGTTTCGCACATACACACACACAATAACGAATCGTACCGTGCTTCGAACAGAAAACAAGAAATCTAGGTTCAGGAAACTTTACTTATCAAACAACAGTCACAGTTACCTTGCTTGCCAAGAAGTAATTTGTTTTCCCCGTTACTTTTAAATTCTGTTTTAGTCATACTTGTTAACAGCTATGAGTGTCATCGTTCTAAGGTGTTCAGTTTCGAATTGGAATGAATCACTGTGAATGTATTCTTAGTTCTTGATATGTAATGATTTATCATCTTCAAAACATCCGTTTCCTTTCATTACATAAACTTCGTTACGCATGTCGCTGACATTTCAACTGAGGATGATGCTTCACAGAAAGAGTTTCGATCATTATGTTCCGTTTTAAATGGAGTGTCAAAAGCCGTTTACGGGTTTATACGGAATTTAAATGAACCATATATCTTGATTTATACGGGCAAAATTATCTTTTTTGTTTATATTCGAATGAACATTTCTGTTGCGAGGGGATATGTAATAAAAACTTACGAATTACGATGCTTGTGACATAAAACGTATCGAAAAAGTTCAGTATTTGTGAATTGATATTTGTAAATTATTTATTATTATTATTATTCGTCTTACATAATACTTTAAAAAAATGTGTTAGTTGTCCCGTTGATTATTAATTATTGAATTGGTTTATTTTGAAATATTATAAATTATTTATTCTACACCATTTACATACAGGTGTGGTCTTTAAACTCTTTCGACTCATGGAACCCTTGGAACTATAACATGTTTTGGGGGAACCCCATTCCACACGCACGGCACATGCATTCATACACACATATTATATTTAGTAATTGGGATACGTGCTTACATTTTAAGTCTAGGTCCATTGAAATTATCTTCAGTCGCATTTCGCAATCTGCGTTTAGTTTGTTTTTGTAGCCACTCACAACTGAGAAATATTTTTCACTTAAATACATTTCTCTGAATGACATTAAAATGTTTATATCTGTGTGAGAAATCATGTGTATTTTGCTCAGGGACGTAGTTGCAGCCGTATCAATGATATGGGACCCCCAAGCTGTAGGGGCCCCAACATATGTAAGCAAAAAATGTTGAAATATTAAAGGTTCCCAAGAAAGGGCCCCCAAGAAATTTTTGATGCAGGGCCAGTTTATGACTAGCTACGCCAGTGATTTTGCATGAATTTGCAACCTAAAATTCAGGCGCTGTGCTTGCTTAAATTTAGATTTTAACTTCGAATCTTTTGATATGTCGATAAATTGTTCCCTCTACATCATTACGGGTGTGTTTGTCTAACAATGAAAAAAAGCTATTTGAAGTATTAGAAAGCTATTTAGTTTTACAAAATATTTTACTAACAAGTATAATATTATTTTGTGAAACCTGGGATAATACAGACAAAGCAAAGAGAAAAAGCTTTTTAATATTCTTTTATTATATTATAAAAAGATTTGAGAAGTATTACAAAAATACTATTACATGGACTGAGATTATGGGATGGGACTATTATATTTTAATGACTGGGATGAGCTTTAGATACTTGAGATTATGCAAACTTCATACAGAACGAGAATCCATTGTGTATACGCATTTATAATTTTATTTTCGATTTTCTAATGGAATTCAAGAAACCCCAGGGTTTTCTGGAACACAGTTTGAATACCACTGACATATAGTATCTAAATGAAATAGTATCTGCGTCTAATTATAATGAATAATATTTAATTTAAAGCATCCAACAAAATAAGCAGTACATTCTAAGCGATTTAAAATTGAGGAGCAAATTTTCCTTGCATAGAGCTACCTACTTCAAGCATACTGACAACAAAATGATCCGTTCAACCATACTTTACATTATCGCTTTACAATAGGTTAACAGGGGAGGGAGAGAATTATAAAAACAGTAACATATATGCATAGTTGAAACTTCAAAGCTGACTACCTATGTAGACTGTTCTCACGACAGTAATTTCATTGCCAAGATAAATACCAGTTTTATATTAAATACACACAGTATAGCGTTCAACATCCCTTTAAGACCCGCAATATTTAAATCTTTAAATATTGCATTCTTCTGGTAATTACAAGTGTACTGACAGCAGTAACACTGGAAAAAATAATAAAAACATTCTCCCCCCTGGAACGTGGAGGGTACCACCACGAAGTGCTGTTTGGGCTTTGCCTGTGAAACCATCATCTATGAAATTTTGCACTTCTTGACTTTAAGTTGATAGAAGAAATAAATATAATTCAATAAAAATTGGTACTTTATTAAGGTATCCGACTACGCGCGCGTTCAGAACCGTGATTTTAAAAAAGCGCATAAATGGATAATTTTCATGATATTTAATGTCACTTAGATTAGAATACATGTATAAAATTGTTTTAAGGACACATTTTGACACAAAAAATTTATTTAATTATAATATTTTGGCAAAAAATTAACTTAGAATAATCTTTTTTCCAAATGTTCTCCTTTTGTGAAAAAAGTTCTATTATAATAATATTTTGCCTGTATATAGCTCAGACCTCTTTACAGAGGCTCAACTAGAATTTTTGAAAAATTCACATTATTTTCAGGGTTACCACCAATTGAAATAATTATTGGCGTTTTTTTTTCTTAAAATTTCTCCCCTCTGTTGTCGTAAAACATGAATAAACCCACTTCTAAGTTATATATTTCAAAAATTCTGGTTGAGCCTCTGTACAGAGGTCTGAGCTATATACAGACAAAATATTATTATAACAGAAGCATTTTTCACAAAAGGAGAAGAATATTTTGAAAATGGGTCATTCTATGCTCATTTTTTGTCCAAATACAGACAAAATATTATTATAACATAAGCATTTTTCACAAAAGGAGAATACTTTGAAAATGGGTCATTCTATGCTCATTTTTTGTCCAAATATTGTGCTTCAATAATTTTTTATTGTAATACTATTCTTAAAACGATTTTATATATATTTTCTAATCTAAGTGACACTAAATATCACAAATATTATCCATTTATACGCTTTTTCAAAGTCACGGTTTTGAACGTAGTCGGATACCTTAATACATTAGCAAGTTTTTGTTTTTGATAAGCATAAATAAATATTGCATTTTTCTCAACGTGTTTTTGAACAGCTTTCGCAGTTTTCAAATTTGGTCTATTACGGCCTTGAAATGTCATCAACACATCGAAGATAGCTATACATGTCATACCTTTTATTTTGGCATAGCAATTTAATAAGTACTTCGATCTTTTCGCGGGAGGAATTAAAACCATCATCATCTTCATTATCAGTTAAAATACTTCTGTTAATAGGTATATATATATATATATATCTATATATATAGAGAGAGAGATGCTATCTGTAACTTAACCTTTAAGAGATCCATTTGATTTTTTGGAGGAATATTATTTGATATTGTAGCTCGTTTGTACTGAGACCAAGAATTTTCTGCAGCTATATTAATGAAATGAATGGGTTCAAGAGACTGGTGGCAATGGGTGATTCAAAATTGTCCTTCCATTAGAAATATTTTCATGTTTTTCTTCATAGATTTCATCTGTAAACTTGATTCTCCTTCCAATATACGTGTTTCATATGTCTTGTTCACAGCATAATCATCGTTCGAGAGATTACTAAGTTCACAATCTGATTTGTTAATCAATTGAAAGATTTCTTATGTGAGAACTCTTTTTTTTAGACATCTAGATTTTTTTCTTGTTGTTGTCAAGAGTTAGCGCAGTATTTCATGAAGAATTATTAAATGTACAAGCAAGTTTTATTATGTAAAAAAAATAAAAAAATAAAGAATTCAAATCACGTCTTGCCTGTCTGAAAAACCCAGAATTTATTTTTTTTTGGGGGGGAGGAGATATGGTTGCAGGTATCTGCGTGGCAGGTGAAAATGTCATATCCTTCAACATATGTATGAAAGAGGAAATTAACTGCAAAAGAGAGAGAGAGAGAGAGGAAAAGAAAAAAGTTCTTCCATCACAACATCCAAGAAAACAATATGGCATTAATTATACAACAATATTTTCGTTTTTATTTAGGCCTGTGATGTACCTCCCCCTGAAAGTACATCTCTCGAAGTATCAGCGTGAGCTAGAGGTGTAGGATTAACGTAAGAACTAGAATCAAACATTATATTAATAGGACTTTATTAAGATATTCAACTTAAACTTTTTGAACAAATATAATCTTATTAATGGATGAGAGAATCTACTGTGACGCAATACGCAACACACAATATAAATCAGACCTATCTCAATAATTGGACCGCCTAATCAAATATAATAACAATAATAATAAGTAATCAATCCTACCTTATATTATTCTGTAAAAAACTTGTCTTTATCTATTGTGGTAAGTAGCTTCACTTTTAAACTTCTAATCGATCACCAATATGTTTATCCACAACACGTAGAACTTGAATCTTTGAACAGCGAACTTCAATAATCATCCAATACCACAACGCACGTTAATTGTCGAACATTCCTTTACTGTACTATTATATTGCCATCATTGCCCTTATTGCCATCGTTGCCATTACGCTTACTCTAAGATCCTATATTTATCCTATATTATTCACATCTCTTCACTTCTCGTTTCTTGGATTTGGTTGGAAAAGAGTTGCCATTAATTCTGGCCCAAAGAACCCAAAGGACTTGTTCAAGAAAAGACGCGTAAGTCGTCACAGGCTTTCATCAAACATTTTGAAACAGAAAAGAAAACCCACATGGCAAACACTTAACTTTTACAGCAGCAGTGACTTCAGTAATGCCCAAGTCACAAGACCATGCGGATAACGAAATCTTGGGTCCTGCAAGAAACATTAATAGCGTATAGTTAATACTTTTACTATGTTACAATTATTTACACATTAAAACAAAAGTGTACATGTAAGCAATTAGAAATATATTGGTAGTTACATTAGAAATATATTGGTCTACAAACCTTTTCGTTCGTTCAATTCGGTATTTTCTTACATACTATTATCCCAAAAGCAAGAGCGTAAAAGAATGTTTAACCCGCACGATAGTGCGGGCTGGGGCTTAAAGGGATTAGAAATTGATTTCTTACAGCAGAGATTCCCAAACTTTTTGTCTCGTAGACCCCTTGCCACATTTTTTTTTAGTTTGGAGTAGATCCCTGCTTACCTAATATTGAATTTTTGGAAATTTATCTACTTAAGTATATCTTTTGGGCAGCTGATACAGAGCTACTTTAAAAGATTACAATTTCTAACTGTAGAGAAGTAATAATTGATATAAAATATAATAATTGAGCAACAAACAAAAGCTTTTAATGAGAGGGATGAGTTAGGTGCTTCAATAACAAATTTTGAACATTTGGCATCCATCTTGACAGGTTTAAACCTAAATATTCTCGGTTAGTAGTGTCACAAGTCTTTTTTTTTCCTTCCTTTTTTTTTCTTTTGGAAATTGGCAATCGGAATTGGAAATTGAAAACTCCTTCTCTCTCATTAGGAAAAACAGTTAAAAATTTTCTACGTATATTCCATAATTCGAGATAAGTAACAGGTATAACTTTATAAGTAACAGGTACAAGCCAAAATTGCTGACATATGTTTCCAAATTTTATACTTCAAGATCTTCTTTAGTGTCTATTCCGATCAGTTCCTCTTGTAATTTGACACATTTTTTTTAAATGTGACCCAGGTGGATTCATTACCTACTAACTATTACCATAGTGAAAGTATTCTCAAACATAGTTTCAAAATCAAACTAGAAGCTATTTAAATGTTGAGCATTGATGGAAATGCCAACTTCCTGGCAGATTGTCGGTGACAAAATGAGAAACTGGGAAAATTCGCGACGTCCAATGTTGTACTCCTTCTGGTAAGAAATGCTGAAATAATAGTCCTTGTTTCAATAAAATTTATGCTGTCACCTCGTAACTAGTAATTAACATCATTAAATTTAGTAAATAAATATATTAAGTAAGTAAAATCTGGTTTCTACTTGATTAAATTTTCTTTTAAAATTCATGTCCCGATCTGGTTTTTTGAAAGCCACTATCGTAAACCCTCACTTACACATCACAGACCCTCCCCCCCCCCCAAATTACTTTCGCGCTGACGTGGACCCTTTACAGGTCATCATAGACCCTGAGGTTCGATATAGACCACTTTGGGAATCACTGCCGTACAGCTGTTATGCGTGTCCGACATCGTTTTCTTTATCTTCAGTATTTCTTTGAGGTCTTTTTAAATATCATCTTCTCAGTACTTCCAAGCATTCCAAAAATTTATGACATTCAATTAATTCAAAAATAGTTTTTATTTATTTGCTCATTGTTAAAATATAAATTACGGAGTAATTTATTATTTCTCTTACTATACAGAGAGGATATGTTGCTCTGTACTCTTTCTAACGAACTATTATGAACAGTAAATAAATCCATCCACGATAAGCTCATCCTCCAGTTTCCACCAAATCATTTAAACTGGTTAAAAATCAGGAGCGTAGCTAACGCAGTATCGGCATATCAATGATTAAGGGGCTCCAACATGTGTAACTACAATCCCACTAACAGGACTCCCATATCTAAAAAAGGGCCCCGAAGGAATTTTTAACTAGGCCCACTAATAACTGGCTACGCCAGTGTTAAAAATGGTGATGTGCTTTTCATTCAGAACCAGATTTATATGCTTTTTAATATGTGAACGAAATATTTTAACATTTACAAAGAATTCTTAACTTAAGATTCTAAGAGTATTCATTCGTTTTGTCACAAAGTCTTCAAATTAACGAACATATTTGTTCTGGTTTCTATTTCATGATCACTTAAAGATACTTGAAAATGAAATTCTTTAAAAAACCAATCTTTTTGTTATTTTTTAAAGTAATTTTCTTAAAATTATGACATGAGTTTCGATTCCAAAAATTAAGGGATTCAAATGCGGTGTATAACTTGCACCTATACTTTCAAGCTAAATTTTTTAACTTTTAGGTATGTTCGCCGTATAACGCGCACTCCCTTTTTAACGAAAAATCTGAAATATTAGTATATACGTTGTTTTTATGTTTTGAAGTTATTTATTGGAGGTATTATCCCAGACTTTTGAAAAAATAGTATACTTCTAGAACTACAACTACTCTTGTTCATAAGGCAAGTCGTTTCTTTTAAATAAGCAGTGTCTCGATACATCTAAAAGTAAATATTTTTTACGCCCATCCTTATTGTTACTTTTAAAGCTATCGTTTTTATACCCGGCGTATAACACGCACCCTTAATTTTCGATCTTATTTTTTGTGTTCAAAGTGCACGTTATACGCCGGTTTTACAGTATGTAAATTCTAATATTTTTTTAAAAAAGAAATCCCTTCTGAATCGTATGTTAAAAGACACTAGGAAAATCCTCAAATCGTGCAATAATATATGAAATTTCTATAACATTAATAAATCGTTTATATCTTTAAAAAAAATAGCAGTGCTTGTAAATTCAGATAATGCTATTACGTACTGCTTGTACAAGAAAATGTTAAATTGTTATAATTATAGAGCAACCCTAAAAATTTTTATTACACTGTGAAATTTTTAAACTCCGTTACCTCATATACCGTAATTTAAAAATCTGTAAACGTAAACGTTTACTTTGTCGTATTAGTCTGTTTTTGACGTAGCGGTCTCTTTGAAAGGGATGTTTTTAAGTTTTCTATTTTCAACCCTGAACATGCCTAGTCTAGAACATCCTTTCAATGCATTCACATACAAAAGGAACAAAAATAATGTATGTGGTTAGTATGAATGCATTCGTCATCCCAAAGTTACTCCGCCGTGGGTATAAATAGTTGTTCTAGCTCCAAAAAGAAAGATTCTAAGAACTGTCAGAACTAATGATGTGCAGCATTCAATGGAACACATGCACCTTGTAAAATTGTGAGTGTAGAATTTATTTTACTCATAATTATTTCCTGAACGCATATCACCTTTGCAAAAAGGCATTAGGGTGATTTCTGAGATCCTTTATTTTATTTATAGTGTGTTTTAATTGCTTGAAACTCAAGCCTTTTTTAAGTCTCTTTTTTATTTCAAAATGAATAACTGAGAATAATAACTTAGAATTAACTCCTGCAGAAGAACTTACAAAGTTGACATCTTCCATTTCCCCTAATTTGCCCTTCTATTAATTTCTTTATATAACCCAGTGCTTCTCGAACTTTCAACAATTGCGACCCGATTTTTAATCATAGTTTTCGTCGCGCCCCCATACAAAAACAATGAAATGAATTCAAAAATACTATACTTTGACGCTAAAGCTACAATATGACTTTTTCCACTGGCGTATATAAACGACTTAACTCATACATAGTGTTAATTGCTTGGACGTATATATACGTCTTTTCGAAGTACGATCTTTATTGTGCTCTGCTATCCATAAAATTATTCCGAGGGATTTGGAATGCAAGAAAAGGACCGTGACACAGTATTTGCAAACGATTGATTGATTTCAGAGAATTCGTTTATTCCCTTTCCTTCCCATCCCCCCAAAACATCACATACGATCACCTATGAGGAAAACGGTGGCATTGGGTAGCAAATCGCGTAACTTGTAACCAGCAGTTGAGGGTTTAATTATAAGCCGTTCAAATTAGGAAGATAATTTTTGTATTTAATTTTGTATTCGACAAGCCCATGACGTCATTGATAATTAATTAACTTGTTCTTAACTTAGTACTGTTAAATTAATTATAAAATACTTTGTACAGTACATTTATTAGTATATTATATCAGAGTAAATATGTATTTTATTTTTTATTATGTCACAATATATTTTATTTGCTTACTTTCACACACACACACAGTAAATTAATAATTTTATTCAATAATCTTTTGCTTTCAATTTTTCAATATGCTCCCGCCCCCTTGTAAAGTTATCACAACCCTCTAGGGGGGCGCGCCTCACAGTTTGAGAAACGCTGATATAACCGTATTACGTGGCGTAACGAAGAATATTAGGAACCCCTTCAAAGTCAGGTTGGGGTCCCAAGCCGGATATTATAAAGGATTGCAAAACCGTAACATAGACCTTAGGCCCCCTGGAACCCTGGTCCCCTTGCGATGCGGGGGTGTACGTTACGCCACTGCTTATTATAATCGATTTTTGTAAGTTGTGTGTTAACATCTAATACTCTAACACACAATTCTTTTGTACCAATAATTTATCCATCGTAAGTTGATTTATTGGGATCGTATCAATACTATATGGTACATGGGGAATTCATAATACCTTAATTGTATTGTTGTAGTCTTTTTATATTACAGTTTGCTTGTTTTTGTCGTATCTTGTTGTTGTCAATGTTAGTTTAAGTCTGACTACTTGTATTTTACAATGGCTTAAACAATTTCTTCGGCGTAAAAAGAACTTATATGAATTATTGATATTTTCTACAGCCAAACTTATTAAAAAAATTTGTTGAAAATTAATTGTATTCGAATCTTATACATTTGACAAAAAAGTTAAATATGCACAGGCGTGTGCTGAATGGTGCAGACAAAATTGAAAGAGCTACTACGATTATTCTCTTCGTAACTAATTGAAGCATGGGTCAATTTGGCTAGGACCTAGGATCTCGGCTCGGCCTCAAAAAGATCATGATCAGAATAATTTCATCTTAAAATGTTATTCCCGGACATATTTTCTGTCGATATACATATACACACTCACAAAAACTGTTTTATTAACATACACTTAAAAAAATTGATTTCAAAAGGGTTTTTTTTTTCAAAAAGTGATTGATTAAAAACTATTATAAATCCAACTATCTCCGTATTTGCGTGGTTTGTTGGCTTCATGAAACAGTGCATAATGTTAATTTATGAACTATTAATATGTTTTCCTCGTTGCATGTTTTTGCCTCGTTAATTTACTATTCATTATTCTAACACATTTTTTTGGCTTTGTACTACAAATATGCGTTATCGAATTATTAAATTAAGCATCACAGGTTATGTATTTTAATTTTGCTTCTTCCGATATCTATGTTTATATAAGTTAACATGCGTTTTTCTTTGTAATGTACATTGATTTTAAAACTCATTACTCAAAAAGTGTACTCCAAAGCAGTGTTTCTCAAACTAGGGAGCGTGATAACCCAACAAGGGGGCGCGAACATATCGAAAAATCGAAAATAAAACATAACTTAAAAATATTAATTTACTGAAATGAAACAAAACAGAATGCATTCTAACATAATAAAAAATAAAATACGCATTTACACCGATATAATATGCTTATAAATCTAACAGTGCTGCACACTATATTTGATAATTAATTTAACAATGCCAAGTAAAGAACAAGTTTAACAATTACCAGTGACCCCGTGGGCTTTTCATATATAAAATTATATAAAAAATTTAATACTTATCTTGATAATTTGTATGGTTTGTAATTAAATTCGTATTGTCGATTTACGTCAAAGCACATTATTAGTGAATTCAATACAATGTTATCGTTTGGATGGGGGAGGGGGCGCGAAGAAAATTATGACTGAAAATTGGGTCGCAAGTATTGAAAGTTTGAGAAGCACTGCTCCAAAGAATACATTACTTTGTACAAAGCATACGGCTTGACAATGAAAATGGTTGACAGAAAAAGATGACAGTAGCAAAATAAGCATAACTCAATCTTCTTCCTCCTCCCCTCCCCCAGTTATATAAACGATTTGGAATACTCCACCTGGTCCCACATCTTCGTGAGTTACAACACAATGAAAGGAACCGGTAGATGCCACAATAATCACTTAGCTCTATTGGCGAGGTGAAAATAGTTGATGAAACTGTTAATCATCGCTGAGGAAACCTGTCATAACACTGTGCAGAGGCAATTCCAGTAAACTGACAAATTTACAAGGAGTTCCAGGATGGGACTCAGAAAGACAGATTGCTCCTCCATCGTTTCACAGTGGACATCCACCTATAAACGTCCACGGTATACTGACTGTGGTAAAGATTTTTAAAAGAAAATGTGCAATGCTCGAGAGGTGTCGGTACAGCCAGAAGGATGTCAGCATGCTGAAAAGCTTACACAGGCCCCCGCTGTTCACTTCTGTCGGACCGTTGAAGCACGCGTGTACAAGACTTTCTGAATATTAACTAGTATAATCTATACCAACCAATAAATATTTTATTCTATTATTCGATTTGGCACTGGCGACTATCATTCATAGAGCTCGTTAAGAAAACCATCATTGATTCAAATGTACCGATTTTTATTATTGCAAGAGTATCGGGCTGAAACTATGTGCGCAACAAAATTGCACAGAGAGACGAAATGTCAATGGAATTGACATTCCATTAGGTTCATGAATAGGGTTCTCTGGCGAGTCACTATATTAACGAGACACGTAAACAAGGTTCTGTACGAGTCACATCTCCTGTTGGAGCAATGATACTCGCCCGTATGAATCTGGCGTCAAAATGGTAGCAGGTCAAGTAAATTGCCGTGGAACGTCACACTACGTAATCTGTAGATCACCACACGATCGATCTATTGTATATTATAGCTTATCACCACTATGGTGACACTATGACGGGCCGTGATATGAGGAAAACGTTAAGAAGCAAATACTCTTCCTTCAGTGTGAACCAAATGCCATTTGTCAACACAGTAACTCCATACAGCACACGACACAAATCAACCAACAAACCCTTCAAGGTACTCATGTGCTTCCTTAGCTTGATATTTCATCTCTCTACTCTCATCTTGATTGATAGACTACTACTCTCAAAGGCTAGAGACTGCGGTAAATTGTTGAGAGAATGGTCATCCATCATAAATCACACGCTCATTGTCTGTGCTTCCGGGCTTGCTACTGCCGATATTGTGACCAATGAAAAGCTACCACCTACCAACTGCTTGTTGATGTCACTTTTCGTAAGGTTACACATGCTGAAATAAGCGCTTGTTCACCAATTATCCTCATTTACGCACGCGTTCGTGGTGTTCCATTTTCACTGGCCTACAACGTTTATATATAACGTATTAAATTCGCAAAATTTCTAACTGAACGGTTTTGTTTCTTTACAGGTTATGGCAATATAGCTCCAAAGACAGATATTGGAAAGGTTGTGACAATATTCTACGCTCTTCTGGGCATTCCTCTGATGCTGTTATGTCTTACAAACATAGGAGATCTTTTAGCAAGATCTTTCAAATTCACTTATTCTCATCTCTGCTTTATGTTTAGAAAACCACGACGAACTCACGCCTCTTCTCAAAAACAAGTCATGGAGCAAATGAAAAGTAAGTTATTTTGGGTCGGTATACAATTTGTTGGCACTTTATTTTAATAAATATACAAGACGTGGAAATATCTTTTGATAGTCGGGGAGGAAAACTATACACGTTTTGTTCATTTGGAATGATTCCCAAAAATTGCTGTAAATATAGCGGGAAAAAAAAGAAACGTTTTAGTTTTGAAAAAGTACTGTCATAATTTTAAAAAGTTTTTTCATGTATATAAAGAATGTCTATTTTGAGTTTTATTGCTAATATTAGTAATTCATTCAATAAATTCATATATACCTATTTTTATTGAATGAAAATTGCTTCAGATCTTATGAAACTTTGTACTCTGTACTTACCATAAAGACAATAAATTTTAAATTTTGAAAAGCCTTATCTACGTACATGATTCTTTAATTCTCGGATAATATTTCACGCTTCACATTTATATTTTAATCTCTTTGCTTGTCTTATTGGTTTGGTCTATTTTTAGATACTACTTTAGAAATCTGTATAATTATAGTCTATTATTATACATATTTATATTACGGTATTACATTTTGCTCTAAATAAAGAATATTTTCCAATATACATAATACAATGTCGGTTATATTGTTTGAAACAAATTTATTATTTAAAACCGTGCTTCTCTCTCTCTCTCTTTCTCAAACTTTAAATTTTTACGTCCCAATTTTATACCATAATTTTCATCGACCCCCCCCCCTCCCTCCTTCCGTGCTATAACAATGTATTGAACGTAATAATAATATAATATGACGCTAAAGCTACAATACGACTTTTATTATAAACCGTATAAACTAGCCAGGTAAGTATTAAATTTTGTATATAACAAGCCCATGGAAGTTGCTATTAAATATTAAACTTGTTCTTATAACTTAGAATTGATAAATTAATTTTCAAATACAATTTGGAGTACTGATATATTTAAAGTGTAATATATAGTGTAAATGAGTCAGAATGTATTTTGTTTTGCTTCTTTTCAGTAAATTAATAATTTTTTTAAATAATCTTTTATTTTCGACTTTTCAATATACTCGTGCCCCCTACGTTGAGTTATCAGGCCTCTCTAGTGGGGCTTGCCCCACGGTTTGAGAAACGCTGATTTAAAAGGAAGAGAAAATGCCGAAAAAATATTATCTATACTTGGGAAATTACAATGCTTGTTTTTAAATGCTAAACAGAATTTTTGATGTTGAATTGTTATAACATAACAATCCTTTTATGTTAACATAAAAGCCTTTGTTTATTTGGACGATTATCCGATCACGCAAATAACTTAAAATATTTAGCTTAATGAAAATACAATTGAACTAGAGAGAAGTATGGAAATCTTTCTACTTCGCTGAAAGAATCTAATTTTGACAAAAATTCATTGTCAGAATATATTTTGTAATATTTAATAATAATATTTTTTGCCACTAATTGTTTAAACTAGAAAGCAACTGCAATTATCTTGCTCTTTTTAATTGATGAATATTTTGCAAATGCGACAGCGCAAAAAATGCTGCCTTAATGAATATATCCAATGCTCTTATAGTTTTAAAAATATCTGAACTGAACTGAATTCAGTGGTGCAACAGCCCATGAGGGCCAAGACCTACGGTGACTATCTCAGTTTACGTGACCTTAGGCGCTGGGGTACATGTACAGATGTTTCTGCCAAGTGGTCAATCTGAAGTGGAACCCCCAGTGTTCAGTCCCCAAGCAAGCTTGGTACTCATTTACCGACCCATTGAAGGGAATAAAGACTGAGTTGACCTTGCCTAGCCCCGGATCTGCGGCATGGAAGAGCGATACAGTACCACTCAGCCACTGGGCTTCTTAACTAATGACTAGTGTATTTTAATTTGTGTATCTAAAAGTATCCCATTAATTTTCTAAATAAAAATTATGTGAATTAAATCGCACTGTTCATATTTCGCAGTAAAATTGTTTTATCAGTAAAACATTGGATCAGAAACGTCTGGCTCAGCATTCATTTTCTTTCCCTATAATATAAATATGTTTAATGATGAATATCTGATTCTGATGTCTATTATTACAATTATAATACAGTATGTGTGGTTAAAATAACTTTTAATAATTTTCATTTAATTTACCTAGTGGATGAATTTGTCAATCGTAATTCCCTCTCAAATCCTTTATGTTACTTCTGAAGCTCTCGAGGTTTGAAGAGTTGTTTTCAATTTCATAAAAAAAATTATGGATATTTACATAATAGAAACATTTTTAGAAATTTATAATGTTCAACTTTTATATTTCTGAACTACACTGATGGGCAAAATCTAGAAACAGAGGAAAAACATCCATGTGACGTAAAACCAGGGAATACTGAATGTCATACCTAAAGTTGTGATGTTGCCAGAATATTGTGCACTAGGTCACAAATTTATTTGTTTTATTTTCCATATAAATACAGAAAGCGCATTTTTGATGGAACATGTTGACCTTAATACATAGCTGAGACATGAGACTGATCTATGTGTGTAATATAATGTATCTTCTAAAATAGTCCGGAAAAATGAACATATAAGAAATCAGAACTCCTTTAAGACTGTCTTCGCATAACTAAGACCCAGATTTTGTATTTTTATTGTTGAGAAAAAAAGTCTTTCAACATTAATAATGTATTCAGGCTCCTCTATCCTATAGAGAGCAGTATATTTTATCATACAACTCATTTTTATCTCAGCTGACCCATTTTTCTTGGTATAAAATGTGTTTCGCATTTTTTTCTCCTACACCGTAATGCTAAATGAGCTATCTCTTTATTTGTTAACCCTTTAGCGGACAGTGGCTAATAGAAAATTTTTTTAAATAATATTAAAAAAATTTTCTCCAAGTGGGTGATGGATATTTAGTCTATCCACATGAGTTAATTGAATCTAAAACGCATGAAAATCAATACAGATGGCAGAACGATACATTTTTTTGCATTTCATGTCCTCTGTTGGGTAGTTAAAAACAGTTTTTCTCGGTGTAAATCTACAAATTGTATTTTGATTACTATAAATAAAATTTCTGATCTTTGAAAAAAAATTTCGGCACGTCTTAAGTATACTTTTCTCTCATCTGAATGAATTAAGAAAATTTGCAATTAAAAAGAAATGTTTTATTTAGGTTTTTGGACATCTTTCATATGTGGTTGGAGGCTCTATCCACTGCCCACATAAAACAGAAAAATGACCTAGAAATTTTCGCTTTTCTCCACTCGAGAGAGAACACTTAGAATCATGGGAGAATGTTGGGGGTCGGAAATATGCCCAAAGTTTTCTTTACAGGCTTTGATTGTTCGCTTAAGTTTTGCGCTTATTTCTTTATATTTTATCCAGACTTCTTCTTTAAAATTTTTTCTTGCTTTATTAAAGAGTTTTCTTTTTTTTTCTTTTACTCTTAAATGCCCGCATGCTGCTGTCCACCATGGAGCTCTTGAACTGTTCCGTTTTTTTTCTGATTCTTGAGATAAGATTTGAGCTTTTTTAATTTCTTCTATAATATCCATATTTTTATTTTTATTTAAATTTAACTTTTGTTGAATAAGATTGATAAATTTGTTTCAATTAGTTTTTTGTTTAAAATTATTTGTTGCTAAGCTGTTTGTTCTTTTGTATTTAATAATTATAGGGAAGTGGTCCCTTCCAAAATTATCAGTATTTGTGGACCAGGATAAATCATAATTTAAATTTATAGATGATAAAGAAAGATCTATAGATATAAAAATTCCCGATGAATGTAGATAAGTTGGACTTTTATCGTTTATATATAGCAGCACTATAAGTCATTTTCAATAATCCAATCAAAAATCTTTTTTCCTGAAGCATTGGAATTTTTTGATCCCCATATCTCATGAGATGCATTGAAATCTCCTAATATCAAACTATGATTATCAATATATGATGCTATTTTCGATAAGTTGACGTTATTAAAGTTTCCCGGTGGAATGTGTAGATATTGAAAATTGTGAGAGGAACTGAATTTATCTGAGTTCCGACTATTAAAATTTCTGTCTTCACTAATTTCTGAGAATATTTTTATGTGTGGTGCTAATATCTTTATTTAAAGCTGTCAATAATATTCCTCCTTTTCTGATTTCTCTATCAATTCGGAAAATATTCTTATTAGGAATAGTAAAAGTATCATTTTGATATAACATGTTTCTTGAATTATTAAAATGCTTGCTTTTTGAAAATTGGCTCGAGAAGAGAATATCTGACCTCTTGTTTTTTACTCCACGTGCATTCCATTGGATTATATTCATGGTTTAAAGGGAAAAAAGGGGCAATACTACTAATCAGTTTAAATGTCCAAAACAAGAAAGCAGTTTAATATTGATTTTCTAGCGAAAATATAAGAAAAATTGTATATTTATCTATATTTTTTTATTTTGTTCCACTACATTTTTTCTAATGTATTTCCTCTCTCTTCTGATTTATATATATATATATGTATAGTTTTTTAGTCTTTTTGTTTTTTCATTTAGTTTTCTATTTATTGGGTAGTCGTCATCTTTTGAAATTGTTATATTGTGTGGATGCAACTTTTTTTAAAGTAGATCCTATTGTGTTCATCAAGGAAGAAAATCTCAAATTTATTTGAGTTACCACCGTATTCAGTTCTATAGTAAAACACTGTGCTATTTGTTCTAATTTCTTTTCAAATATATTATTGTTTTCTTCAAACTTCTGTTCCAAGTTTTTAATCTTTTTTTCTAGATTTTCTATTTTCTCTGTTTGATTGTTGTATATTTTAGCTGAGTATGAGGGGTTTTTTTTAAATTTTGAAATTTTTCGACTGCTTCCTTTCTCGAGATTTGTTGCTCTACTTTAATTTTTAAGATTTCGACTTCTTGATATATTTTGCAAATTTTAGGGTTGGCTTCATGCGCTTCTCCACAAGAGCTACATTTTTTAATTTCAGTTTCTTTACACTCATTTTCTGGGTGGTTTAATGAACATATTCGGCATTTTATCAAGCTTCGGCAGAATTTTTGAAAGTGTCCGAATTTCCAACAGTTTGTGCATTGTTTAGGTTTTTCATAGTATAAATTAGTTTTAAACATTTCAAACCCTATTGGGACTCTTTCGAGGACCGGGCATCCAATTTGGATAACTTTGATAGGTTTGAATACTGATTATGTTTTTTTTTTTTTTTTTTTTTGGTGAAACGTTGAATGTCCAAAATTGCATGATTGTTGTTTTCTAGTTCCGATTTTATCTCTTCTATTGTATAATCCGTGTCTATTCCTAGCAAAATATAACTACTGGTTAGGCCAATAAAGGACAATCTTGTACTTATTTTTTTCCATTTATTTCTTTAATCTTTAATGCTTCTTTGGCGGTCTCGCAACTATTTATTTTGATTATATAATCTCGCCGTTTCTTGTTTTGCTTATACTCAGAATACTTTTTATAATTGTGGACGCTCTCATTATTATTTCTTTTAATTTAAGTGGATTACCACTATGAAAGTTATTTTCTGATTTTAAGACAATTGTAATATTCAGACTCGTATTTAAATTTTGTCTTTCCGCAAACTTGTCTAATAATTCTATATCTGTTAAATTACATTTATAAGGGATGTGACCCAATGTAATAAAGGGACACGCGGGGAAGGGGTTCTTAATTAAGTCCACTAGTTAATTAAACACGTTTATTAGACATAACTACATACATAACTAGAGAACTAACAGTTACAATAGAATTGAAAGGGATCGGAGCGCATGCTCGTACGTCCTTACAGTTCCGAAGCTTGGCCATTACTGAAGATTGTTCTAGCCGCTAGAGGGCGCGATAGTCTTTCTACTGTTCATATGGGAAGAGTTTAAACTACGGGGGGTTACAATCTCCCCTATGGATCCGACGACGTCTCGGCGAGGAGACATAATTAGCTGTTCTAGTAGTAGCTCTTGTTGAGGGATGGATGGTTCTGTTGGAAACTGCTGTTGTAGCAGTCGACGGGCTTGGAACATGTTTATTTTGTGATGTGGATGTAACTTTTCGTGGTCGGCCTCTTTTCCGAAGTGGAGCTACCGGAGAAGTGTTTATGTCTTTAACAGGTGTTAAAGCAGAGGTATGGTAAGTAGCAATCGGTTCAGATGGATTGGCAAGACTTGCGATAACATAAGAAGTCGGTGACTTTTGGGTGAGAATTAGATATGGACCGTCACGCTTTGGCATGAACTTGGAAGTTTTCTTGTTCTTTGCACTACTGATGGGATGTAAAGTAACCCAAACTTTATCTCCAGGAGAATAATAGACTGGACGGCGATTTTTATCATATTGCTTTTTCGTTGATCTTGCTTTGTTTCTATTCTTTCTCGTATGTCTTCAGTAATAGTTGCAAATCGTTTTAAATAAGGTGTTATTTCGGCAACAAAATTGTCATTGTGAACGACGCTTTTGAAATCTTGCACCACATCGTCTACAGTTCGTAGCTCTCTCCCGAATAGTAGGTAAGCAGGAGTGTGACCTGTAGTATCACAGACATTTGTATTCATGGCAAAACGTATGACTGGGAGTTTGGAATACCAACTAGAATGATCGTCTCCAACAAGTATTGCAAGTCGGGGTTTAAGGTCTCTGTTTTTTCGCTCTACTGGATTAGATTGTGGTGAATAAACTGGTATGAAGTTTTGACTTATATTTAAAGTAAAGCAAATCTGTTGTAGAACAGCACTGACAAACTGCGTTCCATTGTCACAGATAATTCGTCTTGGTATACCATGACGCATGAAAACTTCTTCTATCAGAGTTGTTGCACATTGACGAGCACTGGCTTGAGAAAGGGCAAATAACTCAACCCACTTCGTGGCACAATCCTCGACAATGAATATCCATTGTTTACCTGTGTCAGTTTGAGGCAATGGCCCAAATAAATCAATAGCAATGACTTCAAATCTCTGTGAATAGACTGGAGTTCTAAGCAAACCGGCAGGTTTTTGGTTTGTAGCCTTAAAACGAGCACATTCTGGACATTTCATAATATAATCGGATATGTACTTTCTCATGCCTGTCCAATAATATCGTCTGGCGATTTTCTGGAATGTTCACTCTTCTCCATAATGTCCAGCCATCGGATCATTATGATGTCTTTCCATTATCAATTCACGTTCAGCAGTTGGAATGACTAACTGAGCTTCTGCAGAATCAGCATCAGGAACATAACGATACAAAATACCTTGATTCAACAAAAATCCACGTTCAGTCCAGTTTGCATATTCTTCAGTTTTTAGAGGGGATTCAAAACTGTCGATGATTTTCTTTAAATTATCATCTTTAAGCTGCGCCTCACGCATGTCCTTACAACTTCGTGTAGGCATATCAGCTATCGTGATATTATTTTCTTCGCAAAAGGATTCTTCTTCTTGAGTAACTGGGCGAGATAACATGTCTGCAACGACATTTGCTTTACCAGGAATATACTGTACTTTCAAGTTGAAAGACTGGATTTCAAGTGCCCATCTTGCAAGTCGTCCGGTTGGAGATTTGAGGTTTAGAAGCCATTTCAGAGGTTGGTGGTCGGATGCCACGGTTATTTCTGTTCCTTCAATATAACCACGAAATTTCTTCAAAGCCCATACCACAGCAAGGGCCTCCCTCTCTGTGGTGGAATAATTGCGTTCTGCTGGGGTTAGCAGTCGACTAGCGTATTCTATAGGATGTTCATCAGATCCTTCTCCTTGAAATAAAACTGCTCCAAGGGCAAAATTGCTAGCATCTGTTCGAATAATATATGGCTTAGTACCATCTACTTGCTTTAACACAGGAGGTGTTGTAAGACTGTTTTTAAGGGTTTGAAATGCATTTTGTTGGTCAAATCCCCACTGCCACTTGACTTTCTTCTTTGTAAGATAACTTAGTGGACGTGAAATCTTCGCAAAATCTTGAATATATCTTCGAAACCACGAACAAGTTTGCAGAAAATATTGTAGTTCTTTGAAGTTTTTAGGGGGTGGAATATACAGTATAGACGCAACTTTTTCTGGATCAACTTCTATTCCTTTTTGTGTAATCCAAAATCCAAGATATTTAACTCGAGAAGAGGCAAAATGGCCTTTTTCTCTATTTGCTTTAAGCTTGAAATGTAAGAGTCTTTCAAAAATAGTTTTAAGATCAAACATGTGTTTTTCAAAAGTTTCTGACAAAACAATTATATCATCTAGATAAAGTAGTGCTAGATAGTCTTCCAGACCATTACAAAAATGGTTCATCAGTCTTTTAAACGTAGCAGGTGCGTTGCGCAAACCATATGGCATTCGTAAGAAACGGTAAGTGCCAAAAAGACATACAAATGCTGTCTTGTCTTGATCTTCAACATGCACTTTAACTTGATGGTATCCTGCTCGCAGATCAAGTGTAGACATGAGAGCAGTGAGTTTTGCTTGATGTAACAAGTCATCCATTCTAGGAAGAGGATAGGTATCTGCGACTGTAATTTCATTCAATTTCCTGTAATCAATACAGAGGCGAAATGTTCCATTTGGTTTTGGTATAAGTACCACTAGGGAAGCATACGGGGATTCACATTCTTCAATTATGCCTTCTGAGAGAAGTCTATCGATTTCTTGTTTTAATATTTCCTTCTTGGAAGGATTCATCCTATAAGGTGGCACTGCAACTGGAAGATGGTTTCTTGTATTTATACGATGTTCAATAAATGGTGTAGGCTCTCCCCTGGTTGAAAGCATTCTTCATACTTTTCCAATAGTGAATTTATTTCTTCCCGTTGTGGAAGTGAAAGGTGAGTACCTTCATTTTTCCGAAGTTGACAAAGATGTGGTTCAGGGTCAACAGTGAGCAGAGCATTGATATTAGGAGGCGCTTTCACAAAATTATATTTTCTGTGAGACGTTTCAGTGAAGTACCATTGTTTTCTTTGGAGATCTAAGACGATCCCTGCAGCTGTTAAAATGTCTATGCCTAGAAGGGTTCTGTTACCTCTAGCATTTTTCAAAATTAATAGTTCCGTGGGAATGACTTTTCTTTGAATACTAATGTCTACAGAAGTTGTCAGTATTTCTGTGGTTTGAGTACGACCGTCAGCAAGAGTCATCTGCATGGTTTTCTCTTCAAAATTCAATCATTTTTGTTTAAGTAAATGGTATAATTTTTCACCAGCCACTGAATGTGTAGCATCAGTATCAGCACAAACTGCTGCTTCTGTATTACAAATGGAAATTTGGATTATACTAATGGGATTACTTTCACTAGAAAAACTATAAAAGTTTGATTGATTCAGAGTTGATGACAAGGCATCATCTTTTTGTCGAACTGGGTTGCAAGTGTGGCATCTTGATCGAATGATTCCAGGAGCACCACATCCATAGCAAGATACAGGAGTTCTGTCTTCTTTTGTATCAACGATTTTCTTTTCAGGTATTCTGTCTTTGGAAATGGGATTCCGCCTACTGTTACTGTGAATCCCGGTTTCCCGCCTACTTTGACTGGGGAAACCAGACAGAGAATGTTCATACGACAACTTAGGATTTTGTGTGTAGTTACTTCTCCAGGGACTGGAATTCATTTCTTTTTGTTTCCAGATAAAGTTTTTATTGTTTTTAACTTCTTCATACGAATCTAGCTTATCCACTAGTTGTAGAGGATTGTTCCAATTACACCACTGGTCCAAAAAGTGATCTTTGTAATCTTGAGGGGTTTTCTTTTTTATTTGGTCCGCCACAATCAAATCTTTCAATTCTTCAAGCGTCGTAACTTTTGATTCTTTCAGCCACCCATCAAAATATGTTTGCAAGTCAAAGTAGAAGTCACGCCAGGTTTTCACAGGATCTTTAGTGTGTCGGGAAAACATCTGCCGAAATTTTTCTGCACTTAATTTAAAGCGTTTTAGAAGAATTTGTTTGACTTTATAGTAGTCTTGAGCATCGGCAAAAGATTCTTTAGTAATTAAATTTGAAACTTCAGTTGGTAAAAGGCCAACAAGGTATACCACCCACTGTTGAATTGGTACTTTTAAAAATGTTAATTGTCTTTCGAAGAGGTGTAGGTAAATTGTTATATCAGTTGTCTTTGGATCAAAAATCGGAAGTAATTTTTGGAGTTCTAACTTTGGCATATTGGAGTCTGAAGTTGTAGAAGTATTAGTTGTAATTTGGAGTTTTTGCAATTCAAATTGTCTTTGGTTTTCTTTTTCTCTTTCAGCCCGCAATTCGAGCTCTTTTCTATCACTAATAATGCGATTTAAGCATTCACACGTAAATTCTGCATCATATCCCTCACTATTTAAAATTGCATCTTTTATGTCAAGAATTTTAAAATTGTCTTGTATTGTTATACCTAGCGTTTCCGCCAATTCAAGGAGGTCCCGCCTGCGACCTTTTTGCTAAATAGGTCATTGCGAAATGTCTCTTAAAATTAATTACAAATTTATTCGTTGAACTTTAAATTAAATTTAACCAAATGTTATTAATTAATTAATAATACAGTATTATGCAACATAAAAATAATATCTTAATTTCTACAAAATGCAATTCGAAAAATTTGTATGAATCACAAAATGAAAAAAAAAAAAAAATATTCTCGTAGATATCACTTATAACTCAAAAAATCTAAGTAAAAATACTATCAAACATTTAGGCAAAAATAAAAACTTATAAAAGCATGTTAAAAATCATCACTAATCTAAAACACAGTTGAAATATCTGGCGCAATCAAGTTAAAAAATAAATCATATACTCATAAATAAAAGTTCTACTCAGCCGAAACAAAATTTCTTATTAATATTCAAAAGAAAAACACAAGTTATTACAGTTGATTCCATAAAAAAAAAACCAATTGCATAGAACTCAGTTATGATGAACGTTTCGTATATACAACCTTGAACTATCTCATATTCTTTCCCCTACTTTATTTTCGCTTACACAGCATAAAATATCTCATCAGTTTCATAAATGAATCATAGCTTAAAAATTAATACTAGCAAGAAGAGAAAACGGAGATATATATATTCTTTTTTCTTTTAAACCACTAAATATATTATTTAACTGAGACAAATCTTTCAACATATAATGCACATTTTACACTTAAAATTATACACATAAATGAATATTTTTTTTTTTTTTTGAAAATAGCATATAACAATACAAAAAATTTTCCAGCTTAAATGCTTTCGAACAAGAATTGTAATCATTCAGAGAAAATAATACACATAAATACATATATATTTCGTTTTGTGTTCTCACTTAAGGTATCCGACTACTTGCGACAACTTTTTTTTAAAAAAATGAAGATATGAGGATTTTTTTTTGTGTGATTTTTAGGTTTATTTAGTATATTTTAAGGAAAAAATCGTAAAATTGAAATTAGAAAAAAAGTTTATTATTATTAAAATGGGGAAAAAACTGGTGAAAATGTACAAAAAATTACATAAACGGGGCCCTCTCTGTACAAAAATGTTTTGAACAAATTTTCAATTTTTCAGTTTTAATGTGTTACTTCGTTATTCATGTTTGAAATGACCTTCAGGATAATAGATAGTTAAATTTTTACAAAAACTAGAGCACTCTATCTTAGTGACTATATGAAATTGCTTAAAAAAACAGTGATTATATTCACATAAAGGACTGTAAATTTTGAAATAAAACAGTGATTGATAAATCTGAAGGTCAAAACACTTCTACTGTTATACGAAACATTCACAAAAAATTTCAGCAAATTATAGTCAAAACTTTTTGAGCAATCGCTGTCCCTGTATGAGTTTTTCGAAAAAACCACATTTCGAGTAAAACGTATTTTAAAGTTTGGCATCTTGTGTAAAGTTATGTCATCTTCTTTTATTAAAACACTTGTAGTTTTTGTTCTAGTGAATAGACGTTAAAAAGCTTGGTATTTTTATCAAGCTAATAAGATGATCTATAAAATAAAATCATAAAAAAATTGTCAATTTTTGAAAAAAAATCATGATTGTAGGGTAGTCAGATACCTTAAGCTTTTAAGTAAACAACGTTATACTTATTAGTTTAAACAATACAGGAAGTATATTTTAAAAACACATTGAATATAATTTAACTGTATATTATGCTGTTTAGCAAATTACACAATTACATTTCTTGAAATAAGAAAAAAAGATTTCTTAATTTTATTCGAACAGGACGTTCTAAATTTAAAAATCAGTAAAGAATGTTCTCTATGTCAGAACAATGAAGTCAATTTTTAAGAAATTAAAACTTACACAATTCTTTAGGATATTAAATCCAATTTGCATTTGGGCATGCAATGGTTAATTTAGTATTATAAGGTACAATACTTAAAAGAAAATTCAAAGTAAAAACTTTACTTGTTCTTCAGGTGAAGATAAATCCAACGATTTTGTTAAACTTGCTCATTCTACAGGTGAGAACGGAACACAATAGCGGTTAACCTGAAAATTAATAGCGAGCAACAGCCAAGCCTCTTTAACTATAAAAACACGTTGGGCGTCAAATTATAAGGGGTGTGACCCAATGTAATAAAGGGACACGCGGGGAAGGGGTTCTTAATTAAGTCCACTAGTTAATTAAACACGTTTATTAGACAAAACAAACATTTGCATACATAACTAGAGAACTAACAGTTACAATAGAATTGAAAGGGATCGGAGCGCATGCTCGTACGTCCTTACAGTTCCGAAGCTTGGCCATTACTGAAGATTGTTCTAGCCGCTAGAGGGCGCGATAGTCTTTCTACTGTTCATATGAGAAGAGTTTAAACTACGGGGATTACACATTTATATTTATTTAATGAAAAATTAGAATTTGTACTTTCCACCTCCATTTTATTATCTGGGTGAGGGTAATCACCCATTTTTTCTTCCCTACTCCAACACTCAATTTTGTATTAATACACTATCTTGTGTAAACACTAAAATTAAAATGTTTTATCCGAAGATAGAAGAAAAGTTATACTAAATAAATTTCAAGGGGTAAAAAAAAATGGGATCTCTCGCTCTCAGTTGGGGTAGGAAGGCGGGAAAGTATGGCGCGCTGAGTCACAGTTAAGGTATCCAACTAGGTTAAAAAAGTGTTTTTTAACAAAATTTCGATTTTTTTTTTATGATTGTAAAATGAAGCCCCAACTTTTAAGATTCCAAAGCAGTCTTTGTTTTAATTTTACGTAAATTAGAACTCTAAATATAGCAATTTTAATACAGCATAGTGCACTATGTCCATAAATTAAGGATAATGAAGCTCAGGCAAAGAAAGAAACAGAAGCAAAACGAATTTGACTTATTTGTAAAGTCTATTTATTAAACAAAAGGTGAAGAGCAAAAAAGATGCTATATGTTTGACATAATTAATAAAAATTGCGATTTTTACTCCCTGAAGCAAATTTCAAAAAAGAACCTATTTACAAAAACAGTATAACATGGTTAGTATGATGGTTAATGCGGAGTATGTCTCCCGGACGATGCAATACAGGCCTTACAACGTCTAGGCATGCTGAGTATCAAATTACCAAGCTGATCTTGGGGAATATTACACCACTCATCAAGCACAATGCCCTCCGAAGTTCCGGTAGACAGGTGGGAGGGGGTTGACGGGCTGCAATTCGTCGGCCAAGCATATCCCACACATGCTCTATTGGATTCAAATCCGGTGAGTATGCTGGCCAATCCATACGGGGGATATCCTCCGATTGAAGACATTCGTCTACAATGTTTGCACGGTGAAGACGGGCGTTGTCATCCATAAACAGAATTTCAGCACCCATGGCTCCTTGAAACAAACCTACATGTTGTTCCAGAATGACATCCCGATAGATGTGGCCTGTCATCGTTACACTCTGAACATGCAGGTCAGTTCTGGAACCAAGAATAATTCCTCCCCAAATGCGAGCCATCCTGCACCACCGTAACGGTGTCGTTCAATGGTGTTCTCTTGGTGGTAACGGGTGCCTGGCGCTCTCCATATTAAAGTCTGGCGAGAATCAGTCTACAAACTAAACCTAGACTCGTCGAAAAACATCACACAAGACCACTGTTGTGGTGTCCACAATGCATGCTCTCTACTCCAGGTTAATCGCAGGCGACAGTGAGTTGCGGTAAGTGGAACACATCTGACAGGCCTACGAGCATAAAGATCAATGTGCCCTAAGCGTCTGTACACGGTCTGCCTTGAAACTGTCGTACCGGTAGCTGAAGAGAGCTGACGAGACAGGTCTGATGCTGTGCTCCGCCTGTTTCTCTTGGCAGTAACTGCCAAATATATATACCGGTCCTCATTCGGCATTGTAACTCGGGGGTGACCTGTGCTGTAACATCTACTCACATTACCATCATCTTGGAATCGTTGCCAAAGCCTAGAGATGACACTCTGGGCGATTCCATGTTCCTCGGATACTTCCAGCTGGGTACGTCCACATTCCAGTCATCCAATAATTCTACCACGTAAAAAATCATCCAAATGCTTCCTTTGTGCCATAACTATGCGGTTATTTTACTGAAAGGCTTTTAAAGCGCTTGTGAACAATTTTACTTCTTTGTCACCATTCCTTATATACTCCTCTCGTCATTGTGACGAACTATCCGCACCATCTGGTGGTGTCCTGTAATTTGCATATTCTTCTTCAAGATGTTTGTGATAATTCTACTGGTGAAATTTTTATTTTAGAGTTCAATTTCTGTGTGCTTCTGAATTATCCTCAATTTATGGACATGAGTGTAGTTAAAAACGAAAGAAGTAAGGACATCTGGCCCGGAAATAAACTAAATATGCAGTGTTTATGTATTATTTCCTTAAAATGGAATTTCAAAAACCAAAATTTTAATTATCTGTTTACTAAGCCACAGTTTGCTTATAATTATTTTAAATAATTTTGGTACAAACGATTGGCAACGGATCGAAATTTTTTAAAGAAATATTTATATGGCGACACCGAAAATCCTAACGGAAGTTATAATGGAGTTTTGTGACGGATACTACCGAAAGAAGTTTTTTGTTGAGCATCAAACATTGCGTTTAGGGGCTTATATTGCTGTTGTGCATTTTAATAATTTCTTCTAGGGATTTATTTCCATAGTAAATGAAATGGGTATTGTTTAGGGCTATTATACTGTACAGGGGCAAAAAACCTTTGATAATGAACGCATTGCAGATTCAAAACGTCACTCACTGCCAACAGCAAAAACCTGCAGAAGAAATCTTAGAGCCGGTCGAAAAAAAAGATATAAAAATTGAGGAAGGAGAAAGAATAACATATATAAAATTAATTTTAAGTTGTTTTTTTTTAATATTTACTTTATGTAACATGTAAGTATATTTTTTAAACGTGTTTTTTGAGGAATGAAATTTTTACAATTTTTGCACAAAAACTGGGATATCTCCAAAACAATTGTATAAAATTCAATGAAATTTGCAGCACTTATTTTATAAGCCCTTTAGAGTGTAGCAAACCGCAGGTTTTAAAATACTTATACATTTAATCACATTTTGCAGCCCTTTTCAGCTTAGAATTTACAGTAATTTTGACGAAAAATCATTAACGTAAAGTTCGAATGCTTATAAAATATTTTTTATCCTGCGGTTTGTGACCCTTCAGGTTGATCAAGAAATATATCAATACAATTCAAATTACATTATGTGTTCAATATATTTTTTAATGCTGTTTTTCTCAAAATTGAAAATTTTATAAAAAATATTTTTTTCTAAAACAGGGCTGATGCATGGTATTTATTTGATAATTATAACTCTTCAAGCGTATTTATATTCCTTTAAAAAATGAAATTCTTCTGAAAATTGATTTTTTGAAGAATTGGTCTTCAAACCTAGTCGGGTGTATTAAGTGTAGGAAACAAAAACCCTTGATCAGATATTTTCTTTTGTGAACTAAACAATGTTTATAGAGGATGAGAACATTGCATTTATCAAGTACTTTATCACAGAAAAGTGTATTTTAGCTTTGTGCCCGTTAAAGGGTTAAAATGAAAAATTTATTATTTGTGAAAACTTTGAAATTTAAAAAACTCTGTATCGTAAACAGTTGTATGGATTACATTGTTGTAAAATTTTATGAAACTTGGGACATTTTTCTGTCTGAAAATGTGCTTCACGTTTAGTTCAGTCTCTCGTACATTTGGCGATGACAGTCTTAATGTATAGATCAGTATTTCCACACACACACACATTATTTCAGCTGTGTGTGTGTGTGTGTGTGTGGAATCCCATGCAATAGTATAAAAAATTATATCTTACAGCGAAATAAGATATGAACCCAATGATGTTTGTCCATCCCTTATAAGATTCTCTTCCTGTATATTTTAATAATCCTTTCAGTGTCTTTCATGAATATTTTGAAGACGATAATCACTATAATTTTCATTCCAGGTCAACTGCCGTCCAAAATCAGAGAAAAGTCTGAATCTAGTCTCTCCTGATAAAAGCACATGCTCAGTCATTTTCAGTCCTATTTCGATGCTATTAACGTTGCAAAACGGGCACTAAATTGCTTCCTTGTCAGTATTTCAGACTCAATAGTTTTTTGGTACATAATACTGCTGCTGCAAGCCTCTGAAAAGAGTTTTTTTCGATATCTGAGTACATATGACTGTTGCTCATTTGATTTACTGTGGTACGATGGTTCCACTTTCATGCCTGTCTTCCACAGCCATAGGCACGACCTCCTCCTCCTGCTACACATTTTACTTGTTTGAAATGAAGCCTAAAGCTTGCAAAGAATTGACCTTAAACAATTTTGAATTCGATGATATTATCCATTATTTGTCACCCTTCCATTTTTCGAATAATGTTGAAGCATATTAAGTTATCTAAATTATGTCTTCTGGACATTCAAAATATCACAATCGTTAATTTAGTTTTCTTTGCCATCAGATTTTACTACTACCAATACTGTGCATAAATATCAGGTTTTCTACTGCATCGCACAACTATGCTAATTTTTTCATGCTATTGTATTTCATTTTGTCGCAGTTACCAATGAAAATAAGATTCTTCCTTGTGTTTTGTCCAGTGTTTAAATTTATTGCTGTTAGAAACTCTTAATACTTTTAGTTCTAAAAAGTAATTTTATTTTAAGAAATGTTATTCAAGTTTTAAAAAATGTCAAGAATGATCATAAGACATTTAGTCCATGTTTAGTCTATCCTATGTTTTTAAAATTAAAAAAAAATCAATAATGATTACTTTAAAATCAAATTTCTCTTTTTATTCATATATTTTATAAAGTTCTTAAGTCGAAGATTCAAATAAAGTTTTTGACTTTTGTTATTATGTAGGAATAAGATTTACGTATGAATAAAATTTGCTACGTTCTCTTACCGTATTAGTGTAAACTTTCTAATAGATACAAAATTATATTGAATTAAGCTATTCATGTATAACTTTTTTCCTTTTAAATGTGTTACAGGTCCAATGGGAAAAGCCGTGGAAGTCGCCACTCTTGAACTTTGTAATGGTGACGAGAAACCACCCATTGACGACAATTCTTCTGCGTTGTCCTCATCGCCAACCAAATCGAGCATGGTTGCTGTTCCCGATCCTACACCTGTCGTAATTGAACGTGTTTATAGAGATTCCTCTGGAGGTGAGAATCAAAGAGTTCCAATGTATATGGTGTTGCTTCTTGTCACCAGTTACATTTGTGGAGGAGCTGTTCTTTTTTCACTGTGGGAGAAATGGACTTTCCTGAATGGAGCCTACTTCTGCTTCATCACCCTCAGTACCATAGGGTTCGGGGATCTTGTTCCAGGTTCTGACATATTCGACGCTCAGAGTGGGCAAGCTAAACTAATCATATGTTGTCTGTATCTGATTATGGGGCTGGCCATCATTGCGATGTCTTTCAACTTGGTGCAAGAGGAAGTGGTCATCAAGTGCAAGAACGTTGCCAGGAACTTGGGCTTACTAAAGTCAGAAAATGATTATGATGATTGAGTTAAAGTAACTATTCATGCTTTCAAATGGAAAATATCAGTGTTGGGCAATGCTAATGGACTACACATTGCTTCTCGTTGATTTGGAATTTTTATCTGTAGAAAGTAGTAGTTTTTTTTTTCATTATGAACAAATACAACGTACAGCCAAGTGAATGGATGGAAGTTCATTTTAGAAAAATATTGCTTGAGAGTGTTAGCATAGCATTTTTTCGAATGCTCGAATATGTATTTTGCTGTTTCTTTGGTGAAATAACGCTAAGAAATAATTACTGGCAATCTCCAACTTATGAAAACATTTTCACAATATTGACAATATGATTAATAAGACATGTGTTACAAGACTAACATTTAAATAATTCTATAGTACCAATTAAGCCAAATATAAAAACAATGTGCTATGTATTCTTATAGGAATATTTTTACTTTGATGTAAAAAATATTTTTTGTTTGCCAAGAAATATTTTTGGCTACTTATATTATGTATTGATTATTACAATTAAATAAACCGTTAAAAAAAAGTGTTTTGCCTCGTTACTGAAAGCTTAAAATCTCATTTTTCCAGATAATTTTTAAAAACATAAATTAAAAAATTATTCTGAAATTGGAAAAACGTTTGAGGTAAACTTTTTTGAATATTGTTAGAAAAAATTATTAGCGAAAATGACTACAACCTTAGGATGAATAATGATTTATTAAACAAAGTGAAAGATGAAATATTTAAAATATATTAAATACCAAAGGAGAACGTCTTTACAGCTTAGCATCTCTAACGTCCGTCTGCGTCATTTCCCGTGTGTCGGACATTCCTGGAGGGGTGTGACGTCAGTGTGGACTGCTCCACTCGAAGTGGCAGTGCAGATATCCAACTCTACATTATTTACTTATTGATAAGAAGTACTTTAACCTGAATGTTCTGTTAATTTTTATAATTAAGTTTAATATATATATATGCATTGATATATTTATGTAACCATTATCAAAAAAATATTCTGTTTTGTTATAAACTATAAATGGTTTTTCTAATTTCTTTGTGCCTCTCATTCATATTTCATTATTGAACCATTATCAATTAATACTATACTGTTCGAATTAATTAGGACAAGCATTTTTTCTTGTCTGAGTTAGTATGTGATTATCAGTAATGTCTTGAACCCTCTCAAATCGGTTATATCTGCATAGAGGTAATATGATTAATCGGCCTTGACTATAATTTACCCGTTGCTTGGTTTTGGCGTATCAATTGTCCAGTTGTGAGCCTTTCAGTGTGGCAGCTGTTGGTTATAAATTTTGGTTCCTTGTAACACATATTACTTTAACTTTTTCTGATATGGATATTACTCAAAGGAAGCGTTTTAAAGTACTCTTGATGGACACGCTTCTATGACTGAGAGATATAGCTGCGGTAATTAGTGTGGGCAACTCAAGAGTTTTAAGAACATTTCAAGATTCTGGAACATTTTCTCCAAAAGGAAAATGTAAGCACAAACGGGAAAACTACTCCTAGAACAGATACAATTCTAATAAGAAATAGCAAAATAAGTCCAAGAAAGATAATCAAAAACCTTTGAAGGTTTCATTGGATTTTGGTGTTGAAGGGAGCCGCTCAACTATTCGAAAAAGGCTTCTGGAAGGCATGAAGACCAAGGAAAAAGCAAGTTCCAGTTCAGAAAAAGGTGAAAAAACGCTTAGCATGGGCCAAAATATACCGAGTCTGGACTATTAAAGACTAGAAGAAGGGGATTTCCAGTGATAAAACACATTTATTTGTGCAGGGATGCAAATTAGGTGAAGTTAGACGAAGTGGAGATTAAACTGCTATCAGATCATACCCAACAGACTATAAAACACCCTTCTAAGCAAACGTTTTGGGGTTTTTTCACAGCAAATGGCACTATAAGCTTAGTTCCTTTTAAAGCCATAATGAATTCTGTCAAATACGTATAAGTATTACGCAGTAGAATTATTGCATTCATGGAAACATTTGATGGGGTACAGTTCAACTTGACCTGATGGCTCCTTGTCACAATTCGATATTGGTCCAGACTTTTATGCGGGAAAACAAAATAAGTGTTTAATTGGCCTGGTAATTCCCCAGACCTAAATCCTATTGAGAATTTATGGCATATTCTCAAGAATAGTTTAGCTAGGATGAATTGCACGACAACAGAGCAAATGATAAAAAGTGCTATACAAGTGTGGTTCCACGATGATGAATATGTGAGCTGCACTATAGTGAAGTCAATATTACGTACATATCATGAAGTCAATATATTAGTGCATATCTCGTACTAATATAGAGGGGGGGTTGTCTACTTAAGGTATGTAATAATTAAAATCTAAGATTTTAGAAAAAATCGTTTTCTTACCATTTGTCCCAATTAATTCGAACAGTATAGTACAAAATGAAACATACATGAATTGCAGGCTTAATATATTCTTCCATTAATCCATTCTAATATTTGATAATAAATATTAATTAAAATAGAGGTATTTTGTACTATTAAATTTGGAAATTATTGTATTGATTAAATTCTTTAATAAGAATGTATAAAAAAAGTACTTTAATCCGTAAACTTTTAACTGATTTCATTTTAAGATAAAATAACAGGGACCATATATTTAGGAATAAAAAGGTATAACATGTTTCACGCTCTGACTAAAACGCAAAAATAATTAATGATATTTTTGGGAGAAATTTATTACATGGCGTGGTTTTTCATTCAAATAATAGATTTAGAAAATAATCCCGTACAACCCCAGATTTTTGACAAATACAGATATCAATAACACTAAATTAAAATGATATGGATTTCTACCAGAGCTTTGCAAGTGTATTGGATATCCAAGAGAAATGTATGTCATTTAAGATGTAACTCGTCTTATACCGTTTTATTGTATTAGAGAAATTAAATTTTTTTTCTCAGTACACTTATCTGTAATTTCAAATACTTAAGTCTAGAGCAAAAAAGAGGAATAGTTTAATATACTTATACTCGCACACATAATTGAAAACAATGTAAGTGACAGCATATGAATGTAATTTCTCCATTTATTAAAACTGGAACTAATAATACTTAAACTATTCGTATTTTCTCATATGAGAATTTGAATGAAAATCATATACAGAAATAAAAATGTAACAGTGCCATTGTGTGAGAGCCTCAATTAATTTATCATTTCTCTTAAAGTGTCTGAACAAACTCATGAGATCGATCTTGCTTTAAAGTTGCATTTTTATTTCGTGTAAGGCTTGAATGATACAAATTTTCAGCTTTCCAGGAGCTTTTATTTTGTTTCGGTTGTAAATACAAATTAAAATATTAAGAATTTTTTTTTCAAAAAAGGAGTATATATATATATATATTTAAATGTATTACCGAAAGTAAACATTAATTTTTTTTATTTTTATAATACTAAGAAAATTATTAATGTCTATTGAGCACTTACAAGAAAAAATTATATGATTTTATTTATGCCATCCACGTATATTTGTTTCATCCGTGTCGAATTTTCAGTGGCTGCTGCTCTGAACTCTCTCTCTCTCTTTTACTCTCTTTTCTGCTTATAAAATTGCTTCCCTTTTCATACTTGCATCACAGTGAACTCGTCTTATAAAATTACATGTATCATTGATTCTTTAGTGATTAAAAGAAAGCGATTACAAAAAAAATTCCTAAATACGAGCAGACAAAGATGTTTAGTGTAGACTGAATACAGGAGACACACAAACTGCGGAATAGGATAAGTCAATGAAGCAAGTAGAGTAGTCAGAATGGATGGTTACATTTTTCCTTTTGAAAGAGATTGAAACTCAATTCCCCCACCACAAATGTTTTACCTTTGATTCTAAGCCACATACAATTTTCAGTAGCATGAATACTGGAAAAATAGTGTGGCTTAGATTCGAGTAAATACGGTTCGTCAAAAATTGTACTTTTCTTTCAATGCCTCATTCATACTTTTCCGCATATGAACAAAAAGAAAGATATAATTTATAAATGTGAGCAATTTTAAATCATTTGTCGGACAATTTTTATGAAAATATAACTTTAAAAACCTCTATCTCCATATCTATTTTTATATGAATTAAGTATTGTATTTAAATACAATAACTTAAATACTTGGATCATTGGATTGTTAGGAGCTCCCCCTCTTGCTTAAGTATTGTACATACAGAACTCTAGAGTTCGAATTAAAACAGTTTTACAGTGGAACCGTTTTTTTGATTTACAGTCCAATATTTTAAAAATAGCATTGTAAAAGTGCCAAAATCATACGTAAAATCTTTCAAAGTCAACTACAGTTTTGTTTTCGAAACTATATCATTGCTTGTTGCGGAAACAATATAAACTAAAGCGTTTAATTATTTTAGTAGCAGAGGTTTCTCTAGACTTGATACTGTTTTCATCTAGCAATTTTTCTAAATATGGGAGAAAGAAAAAATTTTAATATTGTTTTTAGGACATCTACTTTTTTTTGGAAAATTAGACAACCATTCGAAGAATATGTAAATTGGAAATTAAATTTAAAAATGGGATTGAAGGCAATTTAGTTAGTTTTATTGTTTAAAAAAACAAAAGTAATATAAAAAAAAAATTTAAAGTCAATTCCTACTTAGATCAATAAGGAAAAATTTTATTTTAGCTACTTTTTATTAAATAGTTACAATTAATATAAATATGTATGTACATATGACAGAATGACAACATTAATTGGTAATTAATTTTTATTAATTATCATTAAAGTATCGTATTGTCATCCAAAACAATATCGTGTCTATAAAATTTCAGTTCAACTGAATGCTTTAAAACGTGAGAAAAAAAACTTTTTCAAGTTTTGACACAAGTCGCCAAAGTGGTCGCTAAGTGGTTGTATTTGTAATTCTTTGAATAATTAGTTTTAATAAATTAATTTTTATTAATTTTAATTAAATTATTGTATTGTCATCCAAAGTAATCATGTATATTAAATATCAGCTCAATTGAGCGCTTTAAAATGTATTTTATTGACGATTGGAAATTCCACCAAGATAAATAAATAAATAAACAAACAAATATATATATATAGAGAGAGAGAGAGAGTTAATAGTAGGAATTGAAAAAGATATTTAAAATTATGTTTAATAAAGATATTAACGATAGTAATTGTTCCAAGTTGTGGATTAGACGGTTTTGTTAAGATTTTGATAACGTAATAAAAGCTATACAAAATATGGAGAAATATTACAATACATTTTCTTTGCATTCATGAATTACAAGTTTCACTTATTTTCATCTCATGATAGTATTTTATTATTACCGTAAAATCCGGCGTATAACGCGCACCCATAATTTCAAGCTGCATTTTTTAATTTTTAGGTACATTCGCCGTGTAACGCGCACCGCCTTTTTAAGAAGAAATCTGAAATATTAGTATACATTGCTATTATGTTTTGAAGTCATTTATTCGAGGTATTATCCCAAACTTTTGATAAAATGGTGTACTTCTACAACTACAACTCTTTTAGTTCATAAGGCAAGTCATTTCTTTTATATATAATTATAAATAAACAGTATTTCGATACATGTAGAAGTAAAAAAAAATTTTAATCCTCATCTCTTTCATTCATTTTTATCCCAGGCGTATAACACGCACCCTTAAATTTTCGTCTTGTTTTGGTGTTAAAAGTGTGCGTATACGCCGGTTTTTACGGTGAATATCCCTAGTAATTCTCCTGTATTACTTGAATAAAGTTCTATTACAGATATTTTTGATGCATTGCTTCTGTAATTCCTTTCTGTATTTCTGCATAAAAATTCTGTATTTGCCCCCCTAAATAAATCATTTGTCTGTTAACGTACACCTCCGCATTCGGGGGTATGCTTTCCTGTGTAAGAACCGACTTGGGGTCAAAAACCTGACTTTGCAGGAGGAGGGGTCTAATACACTGCTCAAAACAATTAAAGGATATTGTAAGTTTTATATAAAATAATGATATAAGCGAAATTTTTTTGCCGAAAATGGAAGAAGATAATCACAAATGCAAATTTTTCAGATTTTCAAACTGTGGAGTATGCTAATTTTGAGTTCAACGTCAAAAACGTCGCTTCAGCGGCAGCGAATGAAATTTGACTTTCAACTGAAATGAAGACAAAGATGATCGGCATTCAGTGACTGCTTTGTTTCGATGAGTACGATGTCTCAGCGAAGTCATTTAACTGATTCAGAAGCTTGGAGAGTTGTTGGCAGGTTAGAAGGGGGCCAAACTCAAGCCGAAGTAGCGCAAGCCATTGGAGTGTCACAAAGTGTGATTTCCAGGATCTGGAACCATTTTTGGAGACTGGAAGTGCAGGCCGAAGACCAGGAGAAGGTCGTAGATGGGCAACAATGCCCAATGAAGATCGTTATTTAGTGTTAACGGCTCGGAGACACCGAAATATGAACGCTACTCTTCTCTAACAACACCTTCGCTCGGCTACTGGCACCACGGTTTCAACTCAGACTGTCCGAAACCGGCTCCATCGTGTAGGTCTGTATGCTCGCCGACCGATGGTATGTGTTAGACTAACATCAAGGCATCGTCGCGACCACAGGAAGTGGGCAACAGAGCATGTGAACTGAAGGAGAAATGAATGGAGCAATGTTCTTTTTTCTGACGAGTCCCGTTTTTCTGTTCATCCGGATAATAGGCGTATTTTCATCTGGAGGGACCGTGGCAATAGGAATAATCCTGCGTTCGTGCACGAAAGTGTCAGATTTGGCGGTGGGGGAGTGTTGGTGTATGGTGGCATCTCCATTGACGGGCGCACAGACCTCTACATCATTCGAGATGGACCTCTGACTGCTCGCCGATATAGGAATGAGATCCTCAGACCTATTGTAGTCCCTTACGCTGCAGCAATCGGAGATGACTTCATTTTAATGGACGATAACTGCAGGCCACCTCGTGCTAACCTGGTGGAGGATTTCCTTTTCGAGGAAGGAATCGTACGAATGGAATGGCCAGCGTGTTCTCCAGACATGAATCCAATAGAGCACGTTTGGGACGCTCTATGAAGACGAGTTGCTGGCCACCAACCACCCCCACAAACTCTCCAAGAACAGGAAAGAGCTCTTCTGGAAGAGTGGGACAGAATACCCCAACTCGTGATTAATAACCTCATTGACTCCATGCCTCAAAGGTGCTCAACGTTGCTGGCCGTCCGTGGAAACCATACCCCCTACTGAAAATGATTTCCTTTGAAGAAAACACCTTTTCTTATTCTTTTTTTCTCATATGCACAAATTGTGTTTTTTTTCCTTTTGTACACAAATGCGCAATAAAATGCATTTTTTTCTGCCAAACATGTGTAATTTATTCTCATATAACCTACTACGTCTGTCGACCATTATCAATCAGTCGATCATGTATAAAAAGTTACCCAGCCACAAGATCCACCTAAAACCGCAATATCCTTTAATTATTTTGAGCAGTATGTTTCCCGTCACGTCACTGCACATAAATATCTTTCTCTAAAAGGTCTCATGTGTAATCGTTGTTTTTGCCCATTGACAGTAAAACACGTTTTGACTGAATGTTTTGGTTTACTTCTGTTGAGCATTTTAACCCTTAACTTACCACTGCTGCATTTCTGCAACATATGATTTATTTTAATTTAACAGACTCAATATTTTTTTAATTACCTACAAATCACTTATCTGATAAAAAAAAAAGATTACTGCAACGAAATACATGCTAATTTTATCACTAGATGGAAATATATATTTTTTCCAGAGATCACAGCAATTATAAAAATATCTGATGTTTCAAGAACTGTAATTTTTCTATAAAAAGAATATATTATGTTTTATGCTTTATCTTGTTTATTGACGAAATAAATTACCAGGCAAGAAATTTAAGCATTTTATGATGAATAATAAAAAAGTTTTGTAATTACAGCACTACTGCGCAATGTTGCACTTTAGCAACAAACAAAAAATGACTGAATTCAATTTAAAACAGCTTAATTTTTTTATATACTGATGCAACGCTATTTTAAACTTCTTTAATTACTAAATTGTGAACCCAGATTCCTAATTTCACATCGCATCATAACCATAGTTAAAAATAAACAAGAATCTTCGATTGACAAATTAACTTTACACTAAATTAACAGTCCGATCGTGGTAACAATTGTATTTATTATCAAACATATTGAAAACAATATTAAAAAGAACAATAACGATACTTATCTCTGAGTGAAAGGGGAGTTTGGATGGGGGGTTGACCCTGGGCAGGGGTTTCTCTTTCCAGACGGGTTGGTACTTCTGGAAATATATAAAATAAGGGAAAAAAACCACGAGACTACTAAAATTAGATGGTCGCGGGCGCCTATTCCCAGAAGGATGGGAGAAAAAGAAAGATCCATGATGAAGATTTTCAAATACCGAATACTCCCACAAAAAGCGGGGAGGGATGACGTACCCCAAAGCACGAGCGTTCTATCGAAGCAGAGCGCCGGTGGGGGAAGGGGAGGAAGACGGGACGGCCGAAGGCAGTAAATCAATTCGGTGACACTTCACCTCAGAACCCAGAGTGAAAGATGCAGTGCAGTGATGCTAAATCATATTGTTAAGAGTGTGAGAAGAGTGTTTATGTTGTGTTATGGGGGCGGAGCGGGTTTCTCCACTTCGTTGAAGAGTATGCATATTTAATTTTAGGATGTGGATGCGTAAACAGTGTTTGTGCTTTGATAATTGGATTGTCATGAGATTCAATAGATTTAAATACATTTCTAGAGAGTTTAGTGATGTAATTAGTGATTGGCTCCATATGTAGGTCGTTGTGTATCACGTCATTTCGGACGTACCAAGGTGCGTTCGTCATGACGCGGAGTATTTTGTTTTGAATAAAACCACGAGAAATGGCGTTTCCGTGCTTTTAAAGCTGACCGCACCACTTCGAAAAGAATCCGCTACGGATTCATTACCGTCAAATCTATCACCCTGATTGGACTCAACAGTCTGCGCAAGAACACAACCTTGCCGGCCATAAAGTACATTGAACCTATTCTTGTCTAATCCCTATTTCCTGTAAACAGGGCAAATGCAAAAATTAAAACTGTATCTCAGGGACCGGCGGCCTCCCATCAATACATATTTCCCTTTTATTATTACGTGAGAACTAGCTGCTATAATTTTTTCATAGAGATTTAAAAAATTGGAGAGTTAAGGGTTAAATCTCTCTCTTAAACTTAATATTGATTAATTTGGTTGAAAACATTTCACAATCACAAATTTTTCATTTCTTGTACATAACATTGGCTTCTTCTTATACATTTAATTTAATTTAAACAGCTTTCTGTGCAGATAGACAGGTGAAAAAATTGAAATATCTCTCTATATAAGGTCTTTAAAACTCATTTAATTATTTAAGGTATTATACATCCCTCTTTGAAATGTTGCCAAATGCAGTTTTGAGTTCATATAATAGACTTTTAAATTAGTATTGATCTAGGTGTGTTTTAAATGATTTGTAATCCTTGTTTTACTCTTCCCTTTAAATTTTCTAAATTTTTTTAGTAAGTCCAAAGATGAAATGATGTTAATTTTACCGTTACAATACATTATATTAGGGGTCGGCAACCTTTTAACTGGGGCTTGTCAAACTAATATGTTTTAGCGAGCCACGCAGTAGGACATTTTTTAAGCAATTTGATTCTCGCGATAATGCATGCTAAGTTAGAAAATAGAGGTCAATAATATATATTTGCATCATTTAAAGATGTTTTCTAACCATAAAAATAAACAGCATAAAAAATATAACTATTTCTTCAACAAAAATTTTAAAAAATTAAAATTGTAAATATATATTACGTATTTTTAAACATTGTGTGTGGGGGGGATTTTCCGTTTGAATCATTTTGTAAAAGGTTGAGTTATATCCTTTACAGAGGACTATTAATGTCAATTTCGTTTATTACCGCATTCCGGGGCAGCGCCGTCTGGTGGGCTTGGCCGGCGCGAATGATTTTTTTAGAGGCCTACTAACCCCCGCTGCTTCAACACGTCACGTTTTTCGCGCCCAGCGCGGTTTCAGTCCAAGCATGTGAAATGTAATTAATTTCCCCGTCTTCTAAAGGTATAACTCGACTTTCAAATAACCTAATTTCTGCATGTCTCTTTCCCTTTGTAAATATTTCCCTTGTAAATTTTCCCCTTTAACTTGAAATAAATTCTTTTTTTTTTTACTTAAATGAAGTATCTGCGTTTAAATGACTTTGATTTCATTAATTCATCCCTAACCCTTTAATACTTACCCCTAGACAACTACCTCCCCAATTTAAAATCCCGACTTCTGAAGAGTCTGATTTTTATTTGAAGATTTTAGTCGAACTCCCATATATATATATATATATATATATATAGAAGAAATAGACAACATGAAAAATATAAGTATTTCTCTCTTCATTATAGTTAAATGAAAAGATAAAAATATTTTAGTGCGAATCTTGTGCTTGTACCTCTCTACTTTCCCATCGCAAAATCAGGGGTATAATGTGTGACTTTCAATTTGACACGATTCTGAGCATTCAGCTGTTAAACAGTTTCTTTGTGGACTCGAAATATTTTTCATATTAGGAAAGATTTTTTACTTAGATATGTAGAACCACAAAAGCGGAAAGCAGAGTACATGCAGTTTTCTCTCTTCAAACAGTTAAATCTCTCCGGCAATAGTGGCTTGCCTTGTCACGAGTTCGAGCCCAGTACCACTAAAGACCCATCGTGTAAGGCAGCGATGCACGTTAAATCTGTCGAGAGCTGAAACGTCCTCCCGTAGGCGTGGTGTGGTAGTTAGGAGAGGGGGGTGCCAGCACAGGTATCGTCCACGTCACTTGACCATGGTTCAAAATTACGTGGTCCGTCGGCAAAAGCCCTCGTGTAGCTGAACAGTGCGACGTTAATATTCAATCAATCAATCTCTCCGGCAATAACATATTGCCGCGGTAGCCTAGTGGTCAAGGCATCGGATCGTAGCGGACGTGTCATGAGTTCGAGCCCAGTACGACTAACGACCTGCCGTGTAGCGAAGCGATGCACGTTAAATCTGTCGAGAGCTGAAACGTCCTTCCGTGGGTGTGGTGTGGTAGTTAGAAGAGGGGGTGCCAGGTCAGGTGTCGTCCTCATCACTTGACCATGCTTCAAAATTACGAGGTCCGTCGCCAAAGCCCTCGTGTAGCTTGACAGTGCGGCGTTAATATTCACTCTCTCACCAGCAATAACATTCAATAATTTACAAAATAGCAGTAAATTTATTTTTAGAATTATATTTCAGAACTTTTGTAGTTCCGAAATGTCCAGAATTCTGAAGATGTTTTTCAAATAAAGTCAAGTACAAATTTATCTGCTTCCATCCACTTAAAAATTGACAAATTTGTAGATAAGGAGACCAGTTTTTTTACAATGAAGAGGACGAAAAGTTTAAGAAAATGTTACAACATAAATATATGAAACATTTTATTAATTCAAACAAAAATATGCTAATTATGCTTATATTCCTTTTAATTATTTACTTAAACGAGTATTTTCTCATTGAATGAATTTTTTTGTTTGTCGATACATTGTTTTCTAATATATCGGAAATTTCGGAGCAAAAAATATCCTTCACCTTTACTGTAAGTACTGCAGCTAAAATATCAACATTCAATCTTTATTTCTCACTTGTCCAAAAATTACCACCTGAAAAGACTCTTTCAACTAACTGCTGTATTAGTTCCAGGGCAGAATAACAAAAATTCAAAAAGAATACCTAAATTTTCATATAGAATGTGTTCATTTTTTAAATGGTTAAATATTTCAATCCATCTTTATCAATTTCATCATGTTTTGATTCTCCAATTGTTTCAATTTATTACAATTTAAATATATGTTAAGTCTTTTAATTTCTTCAAACAGACCAATTTCAACGGTTTTAATATCAGACATTTCTTTTGATAAAAAAATCAACACAGTTTTCTGTATCTGCCCAATTTACTTGCGATGAAGTCAAAAAACACCATTGAAAACTGTTATTTCCTGAGATGTTTGTTTCAGACCATTCTTCGACATATTTGAAACATGTTTGGTTTGTCTCTGAATACAGAGATTAAAAGATGAAGTTTTAAGATATTGAAAAGGAGGACAAGTAGGAGGATCCATTTCGAGGAAGGACAGAACCTATAAAAGGAGGACCGTCCTCCCTACAGTAGGGCGGTTGGTCACCTTATTGTAGAGTAATGCAGAGTGCCACCGAGAATTATATCGCTTGCTACATGTGGCATACGTGCCATAGATTTCCGACCCCTGTATATTATACCAACAACATTTTCCTTGGGAAACTCATCCGATTTGGTGAGAGTCTTCAGCACATAATCGTAGGTGCCCCTCTTTCTCATAAACATACACTACATGATGAGCTCTGTTCATATTCTCTTCTAAACAATTTATCAGAAAACTTTCAATCAGCTTCTTTGAAAAACTGATACTTTTTAGATTTCCTCCTTCACGGGTATTGAAAAAAATACCACCAGATTTAAAGTTTAACAGACGCAAAAATATTTTAATTGGTTTTTTTTTATAAAAATCAATCTTTTATATAAAAATAGAGCAATCTCTTTGTAAATTCAGAACTTGATGAAGAGAAATGAAATTTAATAAATAAAATTTTACGTTTAAACGTTTCAGAATGAGTTACACTTATTATGCAAGTGCAGAAAACTATTTTGTCAATAATTCTGCTCTTTAACACAAAAAAATAAGGTTATCTGCAGATTAACTAGATATCGTGCACTTCCAGTGGCTTAACGGAGAATATTATGGCCCTCTGCAAAGTTGTTTTAGTCCCCAAGCCAAATTCTACAAAGGATTGCAAAACCATAATCTTTGGGCCTTACAACAGCAATGAAGGGTTTTCGGGGGTGTTCGTCACTCCACTTCAACGACTATCTTATTTTAACGGTAACATATATCGGAACTAACTTGATATCGGGGTTAATGGCGCCTAGCAGCGTTTGCTGTAGTTGGAATGGAATCCAATATGGCGGCCTAACGGTAATTTAATGATACACAATAACTTTAAAGAATTGTTTTGAAATACATTGAAATGTATTTCAAATAAAGGATGTAGGAAGAGATTGAGAATAACCTAGATCAATCAATACTAATGAATATCAATAATATGTAATAAAAAGTAACTTGTAGTAAGAATAGTATTATAAGCAGCATATAATAATCTTATAATATTATTTTATCGTAATTATATATAATATTCATATAGTGCGATTTAATAACAGTTATCAGAAATAATAATCATATAATATAATTTAATAAGAATTATAAAAAAGAATAATCGGCCAATTGTAAAAAAGTAAAAATAATGCATAAGATTACTCGTATTACATAATTATAAATAAATAACATAATAGATTTAATTAAGCAACAAAAATAGTCATAAATAAATAACATAATAATTATAAATAAGTAAAAGTAATAGTTATAAATAAATAATATTAATTATAAATAAATAAGGAAGTATGTAATAATATTTATAAATAAATGTTAAAAAAAATAATTATAAATAACGAATATTAGATGATTATTAAAAAAGTAATTGCATTTTTGTATTAAATTATGAATAAAATAATTACATAATGTATGTTAAAATTAATTAAGAATTCTAATTACAAAGTAGTGAAAGCTTGCAATATATGAAACTTGCACTGCAAGTTCCTTCAACGAATTGCATCGAACAAAGAACGTTAAAAAAACGTTTTTGAAACGTAAAATAAAACGAAAGTAAACAATTTATGGCAATAATTAAAAGCACAACACTTATTCTTCTAAGAAAAAAAATATTCTAGTACTCACTCATTTTAGAAATATCCATATTCGAAAATAGCGCAGAATTATACAGAAGACGAAAACACTAGAAAAATTACACTTAAAATGGTTCAATTTTTACAGAAATTAGAAATTTTTATTAAAATCGTCTGAAATTAAAAGGGTTACAGCGGGAAAAAACCCCAATAAAAGTTATTTCTAATATACGTTATCCCCATGGCAACCACATCTCGACAGACGATAAAAATATTAAAGAACATATTGTAATGTTATCGCCCATCTTGGCGAACATAAACAACTCGGCGCTATTACCCCCGATATCAAACTAGCACTCATATATCCTATAAAAGCAAAAAATATAATAAAATAATAAACTCGAATGTTTTCTAATATTACCAAAATCTCTTCAGCATTGGCCTTGAACTAAATAGTACGTTTACCTTCTGTCAAATTATTCTATTTTAAAAAGAAAAATCTCAGTTTTCAATATTTACCGAAGCTGTTAAGATAATTGGTTAGCTTTCAATTGTTTAACTTATCTTGTCAGACGTTGACAACTTAAAATGAATGTGTCAGCATCATCACATTTTCCGTTTACAGCTGATTCGAGTTATAAGATTTGGAACAAACCCAATAAATACACTATGAGAATATTTGTGTCTAATGTGATTTAATTTAATATAGCACGTAGAATACTACAATAAATATAAATGTGAAAGAGGAATTCTTACACACATGAGCTGGAACAAAGTAATTTGTTAACAAAATATATATATATATATATATGAACTGTTTAAAATTATCTTTTTTTTCCCTTCAGTTTTTAGTTACGTATCATAATAGATAAAATGATTCTCGAACATAAATACTTAAAACTGTATTCACGTCTTATTTACTTTTAGTTTCCAATTAGATCTTTTTTTAAAAGGTTTCACATAACCCTTTGAAAGGCCATTTTTTTTTTTTTTTTTTTAGTAATGTTATGTTCACTGGCGTAGCCAGTTCGGAGAGTACCAAAGCCTGTATAGCGGTATCTTCGCGTGATCGATAAAGTACTGGCGTTCGGAACAGAAGGTGCCCGGTTCGAATCTATACCTACATTGGTGACCCTGCACTGAAGTAAGAAAACGCAACTTCCTGAACTGTCGTGGCGCCATCTACCGCAAGAAAAATAACAAAAAGAAGAGAGAGTAAAAAATAAATAAGAGAAGAAAAATATAAATAAATAAAACATACTCTCTCCGAAACAAACGATAGAAAATCTTTCTCTCATCTCAGCAAGAAAATAAATAAGAATAAAAATAAATAAATAATAATGAGAGAGAGAATAAAACAAATAAAAACAAACGAACGGGAAAAAAATCGTTCGTCTATCCACCTCACTGGTGGGAGAGTAGTGTAGCGGTATCTAAATAAACCAATACTTAGACATCACGCGAAGACGATCGTCTTGGCGTGATCGATAATGGCGTTCGGAACGGAAGGTGCCCGGTTCGAATCTATACCTACACCTGTATCAAAATTCCTTCGGGGCCCTTTTTTAGATATGGGTTGATTGATTGATTGAATATTAACGTCGCACTGTTCAGCTACACGAGGGCTTTTGGCGACGGACCACGTAATTTTGAACCATGGTCAAGTGACGTGGACGACACCTGAGCTGGCACCCCCCTCTCCTAACTACCACACCACACCAACGGGAGGACGTTTCAGCTCTCGACAGATTTAACGTGCATCGCTGCCCTACACGGCGGGTCTTTAGTGGAACAGGGTTCGAACCCGTGACAAAGCAAGCCACGGTCCGATACCTATACCACTCGGCTACCGCGGCCACTTTTTAGATATGGGAGCCTTGATAGTGAGATTGTAGTTACACATGTTGGGGCACCTGTAGTTTGGGCCCCGTAGCATTGATATGGCGGTAGCTACGCCCCTGGTTATGCTGTAATATTTTTGAGGCTGAGAGCGATTTATAAAAAGAAATTATCCTTTAATTTATTATTTAAAAATTAATTTGATTTTTAAGACCATTTTTTTCATAGGAAGTATGTTTTTCCCACCCCCTACCTTTATTTTATATCGCATTACATGATATTCATTAAAAAAATTTGTAGATATTACATTATACAGAGAAAATCACAAAATAGAAACATTTTGTAAGAACAAATTTAAGAATTTTCCATGAATTAATCCATGAATTTTCAGAAAATAGGGATCAATACACAGTGGGATATAGCAAGCTACACAAATGGGTATATTGTTCTCATGTGCTTTAGTAGAGCACAAACATCAATATCAGTATGTTTTTTGTCAAGTTGTCATATGGTCATCAACTTTAACCATTCGTTCGTCACCTGAAACAGCTTTCTTGCGGCTCAGGAAATTTACAGGTCGTCCTTTGCGTTTGCGATTTTGAAAATCCTTATATCGGTTGTCGTGCTCGCTGAAGTGTTAGCAGCACAAATCATAGGTGAGAAAATAGCTTCCCATGGACATTTAAAAACTAAGTTGGTAAGTATACTTACCACGACCTCATTCAGGGTTAGAAAAATTTCGGAAATATTTTGTTTTGCTAATTCATTAAGCTGAAATACTTCATCTTTTATAATAATTACTGAATTTCAAAAACAACTCTTAACGTGTTGCCAATTTAATAGTTTTCTTTTCCTATAAAAACGTTCCAGAAACAGCGCTCAAGGACAGTTCCACTAGCTCTCGTACTCAAAACAGATGAAGTCTCACTATCTTATTGAAGACAATGTACAAGCAAATTCTAATCTCAACTGACTAGCTTCTAAATTCCACCGACCTTTATATAGCCTCATAAAAATTCCATAAGAATCAGTGGCGTTATGTACACCCCCGAATCGCTAGGGGGTTAGGATTCTAGGGGCTCAAACCCTGACTGACGACAAGTACATATTTAACCAATTTATAAAATATTAAAGGTAAAACCTGATTTTGCCAGGGCGGGGCTAATGTTTTCTCGTTACTCCACTGATACGAATCGATGCCAGTAACTTCTCGAAGGAACCTAAGCAATATAATTTGTCGCCAATTTGGTAACCCTTCAGACACCCCCCAGACCCTAGGGTAGCCATAATCTTATTCAACTTAATGCTGGGACGAATGATTTCCCTGTAACATTCTCTTTCCCACAAGTAGTGTATCATTGCAGGAAAACAACTTACTAGGTGTGCTTCGGTATCTACGCGTGAAATACGATATGCTACATAGATCTAAGACACTATTAACGTTTCGAGGAAAAGAATATTTTCTCAAAATCTATGCCTAGAGAATGAATAAAAAGTGTGTTACGATGTCTTTGAGGTAGCGTAGTACAGATTCATCAAATGAAGAAATTGTGGAAAGGATTCAAAATAGACATATTGCATCAGAATAAAATGAAATATTGATCTCTTACAATTACATATTTCTGTAAAAATCCATAACCCTTGTAAAAAATTTAGTGATCTTTCATATTAAATTTTTGCAAGAACTGAAGATGTCTATGAGCTGTATGTGCTGAATGTGTGAAGCATGATGTTCATCGATGGATCATCTTCGGTGAAATGATTGTCCCAAGTTCTGATCACTGCCGAATATTTATACTGTTTAGTAACGCTACAAAACTAGACAATAGTTAAAGAGTGCTATCGATATCAATCATAACTCATTTTCAGTTGTCGGACAACGCAACTGTGTGTGTGTCATCCTTTCGTTGAATGTAGGTCTAATCAGAACCGTTGGAAACAGAAGCATCAATGTTGTTGGGTCAATGGCAATCTTTTTAAGGGACATGAGTACACACCACTGAATCCCATTTGGTTGATAATCATCTCAATATACGTGGAAGAGTCTCTAAAATTTCCTTTTTATATTATTAAATACTTCCCGCACAATGCTCCATCGAGCATATGGTGCCTAGCAATCGAATAAATAAAAAAAAATTGTCCATGTAGTTGGGATAGTATTAAAAAAAAAAATCCAAGGAAAGGGCATCTGCCAAAGCAGAGCAAAAGAGAGAGAGAGATGTCCTCCATTTATTGTAGTAGAAGTACATTAAGCACTACCAGGAAAGTCAACAGGTCAAAATCTAAATCTAAATATGCAAGTCTGTAAATAATCATATTAAGTCTGAAACAAGTCACTTCTTGGCAGAGAGAAATAGAGAACAAATTTTTTCCAGTTGCAATATCCCTGCACAATGACAGAGTCTGACTTTCTGGATGTGCATTCTAATAATCTATTTAATGTTTCTAAGAATAATATGTTTATCTGGTTGATTAAAACCCACACCCTTTTTAGCGAGTGCATATGCCTGCTCATACTACCAGGAATAGCTGGCTAGGCATAGCTGGGAATCCATTGCAAGACGATTTCCCTTCCTGATTCAATAAGGGAGTTAATCAATAGTTTACTCTAATTCAGTGGATGCAAGATCGATATTAAATCTTGTGATTGTATGAATGGCAGCAATAGAACAACTTTCTGACTGGGTTTTTTTTTTAAAAGGCTTTAAAAATCTAAAATGTCCTTAATGTTTCAAAATCTAAAACGTCTTGAACATAATGCAATAGCTGCTTGGTTAATAAATCAGTCTATTCGTACTAACGTTTTTCTCGCCACACTTTCTAAATTTGGCACAATTTCTTCCAAACTATCTTCGCTATAGCTGGTGCACTGTGGACGCATGTAGGTGGCTTTCTGCAGTGGTACGATGGATAGACCAATCTATCCTTCTAAATCCTGTCCCATAAGCCTTCGTGAACTTTGCCGAAGCTGCTTTGTCTGTATGTTTCCTCACCAATACTTTCATCAACACAACGGCACGAGTATTGTAGAATCTGACGGTTTCTTTCTGTGTATCATAACTACCCTGTGTGAGACAGCTGTAATTAACTACATCCTCCATGCGATTTGCATCTTTTCTAGCCTCTTCTTGGTGTTGCTTTTTCATTGATACGCTGTTTATACAGAACTGGTCATTGGCTTTCCATCAGAAAAAGTTGTAGCCCACCAAACAGATATCGTTGTTTGACAGAAAATGAGAATGTCCCTACTTAGGAGTCAGCTTGAACATGAAAAAATGCCCAAAATATTTCAAGGATTATTGCACAGAGCATGGTGACACAGATCTCTTGAAATAACAGGTATCTACATTTTATTTGTGTTAGAGATGCCATTAATCTTTCTTACAAATTTCTTATGCATTAAGTGTTTTCTCATCTCGTAGAGCAATGACACCTCGTCAAACAACCCCTTGAGGCATCCCACTCTTAAATTTCCACTTCACACCAGCTTAAACATTTAAAGCCTATGCATATTTAATGATGTGCATTAGTCTCTCTAGTAGGCGGGTTTTTTTTTTACACTGGATCAACAAAAGCAAAACTTTTATATACAGAACATCGTAGAACTCGACATTCAAGCACCTCAGTTATCCAAGATTCTAAATTCACATTTTAAAAACATTACAGACAAAGGCTAGATCATATTAGATCTTGAAGTAAGATATTCAAAAATATCTGAATAAAAATGTCCTCATACCCTTGTTATAAAATGCAAAACAAATAGCCATATTTTAAAAATTTATAGAAAAACAAAGTACCAGAAATAACATATGTTTTGATTACAAATTCAATGAATGTAGCAAAACATGCATGGATGGCTTAAACACGAAGAACATATGGTGGACAAGTAAAAAGCATGTTCTATTTCATCCCCCAAATCAGTTTTTATGTTGTTGGCTTGTAACTACTAACCTGATAGCTGGCAATACCCATCTACAATATTCCTTGAGCATCTTTGGCCTAATATTTTAGGCAGGCAAGCTTCTTCATTAATTTACACCTGTTTTACTGGCATTCCGATTATAGGGGGAAATTTAATGTTAAGTTCATGTTAATCTGATTTATCAAAAGCATTTTATATCATTCAAATTATTATTTTAAAATTATCCTTTCAGTGCATAAATCTACTATTTATTGTTAAAATGAATTCAATCAACTGTATTTTATTTTGAGAAATTATTTTCTAAATATTATATAGTTAAATTGTTTATATTAAATTGTCCAGTTTTTGTTTTCTCATAAAAAAATAACAATTACCAATCAAACAGTTCTCACTTGCACTTTTTATTTATTTCAAATATAAAGTAAAATTTGACACAGATAAATATTATTAAAAAAAGCTCAGTCAAAAAATGAGCATCCAATAAATTCCAACAGTAAAATAACACAATCACTGCAAACAAAGCTTACAACATACATAAAACAAGAAAATAACTCCAAAAATTCAGACCCAAATTAAAAGAAAATGGACATCATTATTGGATATAATGGACATCCTACATTGCGGTCACAAAAAACTGGAAGAGTGCTCTTTTAAACTCCGATAAAAGTGTTTTCAATGCTACATTAATCATGTGATAGATTAAAATTAATGATAGTGTTCATGACTCAATTCTTTGCAGATTTAAGTGAAAATATCTCCATATATTGTTCAAGAAAAAAAAATGCAATTTGATCTTAACTTTCATATAAATTATCTTTCATAAGAAAATCTTACCTCACTTCTTTCTTAAATAAACTATCTTGTAGTGAAGAGGAACGGTGCAAAAATTCAGTAATAAAGAAATGAAAAGATTTAAATTCATACATTTTCTCATCAAGTTATAATTCTTTATTCACATCTATCATTTTGAAATCTGACACCAGTAAGTAACCAGGCATAAAAATCACAAATGAAAAGTGTGTCACTTAATTCTGAAAAAAAAATAAAGATTTTCATTTAGAAGCCATATTTCACTGGGTGTGCTTAAAACATCACTTAAACTTAAAAAATATGAGCCTATCTGTTTAAATATTTCTTTTTAATAAAGTTTATTATGCTTTGATTAAAGGATCCTCTATATTTCGCAATCATTACATTGCTATTAAGAAGGAAAGAGCTAGATCTTTAAAAAAAGTTTAAATTTAATGAAGAAAAAACAGCTTATATGAAGGGTCCAGTATTCATTATGTGGGGGTAGGGTTCAAGAACACGGCACATCCTATTAACTTATATAGCTAACATTCAGCATGTCTTTCTGCTTTCTTATATGAGAATCTTATTGTGAAGGATGGCTGAAACAGTTCTTTTAAGCAATCTACATGGGGAAAAGAAAGATAATTGAACTTTTTGCTACATTTTCCGCAGAAGAAAATCCATTCTTACTAGAAAATTTGCTTTTCTTAGACTAGAAAGATCTACACTAAAATGCCAAAAATTAGAGTAAGTTTCAAATAAATGATCAGATAATATGTAAAAAGGAATCAAAATTTGTCATGGAGTATGACTCAATATTTTTGAATTAGCTTAAAACAGGATATAAAGGTTTAACAGTTTCTATTTACAGTAGAGTAGAATTAAAAAAGGTCTTATTTACAATATTGTTACACTTCATAGTAATAGTGAACTATCCCTACCTAGAGATCAGGATTATTATAAAATGTTATTAAAATTTTAAAATTTCCTTTTTGTACATAAATTTATATTCAAATTTATGCATCATATATAACTGTTATATCATTTGTAATAAAAATTATAGAAAAGATGCTAGAGTTAGTAATTCATTATTTGATTAATAAAAAGGATATTTTTACACTTTTACAATCAATAACAAACAAGAGGGCAATAAAAGTAATAAACTTCTTTCCAATTTTCAAACAAATATAAAACTATTTAAGTAGACGTAAAAATGTTTCAGCAGCATTTACAAAAACAAAAATAAAGTTTTTAAGGAAAATTATCCAATTTTCCCACACAAAGAGCATTTTTATAACTACATTTCATTTTGTTCATAACTGAAATAATAAACGAGTTTGAACTCATTCTTAAGAATCAGTTTAGCTTATTCTTAAAATTGTTTTTTATAGATAAGAATTTTAACTATAAAAAACAAATGAGCAATCACTAAAGAGAAATAAAAATAATAGAACATTTATTTAATATATAACTAGTACAACATATATTTTTAAAAATTTTTGTACAATATATAACACAAGAAATCAATGTAAAAAAATGCTGTACATATAAGGAAAAAATTTTAAAAAATCCAGTTCCAAAACATAAGTACATATGTTCACATATACGGAATCATATATATTAACATAAAAAATTTTACTGATATAAAAATTACACTAAATACTATGAAATAACAATGCTATGTTGATTCAAAAATGGACAGTTGATATTGTTATCTAGATAAAAATGGTCATATGAATATTTTTTTTAGAAAAAAGCAAGATATGAAAATTCCACATAAATTATAATCACGAAACAATATTTGTTTTCGGTCATGGAACAAATTTATAACAAGAAAAAGGAATTCACAGAAAACTTACAAGAAAATCAATAAATTTTTAAATTATAAATTTTCTAAGTATGAAAGATTTTGTATATAATCACAGAAGGAATATTCACAATCACATTTTTCCTCTCATAAAATGATACAATGCTGATGAAATGTTAAAATATGCATAAAACAAAGAATATTTTAGATTCTTTCATGATGAGATTTGTCCAATATCAAAAATGATAAATAATTTTCGACTAGTAAAACTATCACTCAAGCTCTTTATACAGTAAATATTCCTCAAGAGATTTAGGAATACCAAGTTGTGGAACATTTTCTGCAGAGACAACTTTCCGAATACTGATTCTTGACAGATACAGAAGAGATTTGATGCAAGCAGGTGCATTCCAGAATGATACTGATCCATATTTATTTCTAAAAATGAAAAAAAGAAAGGAAAAAATAATATGAAATGCCTATATAAGAGAATATACTAGTTTGGCGATTTCTTAATATATTTATATACACAATAAAATAAAATCAAAATTTACATTAAACATTCAACCAAAATTAGACATTTATACAATAAGAATGCAAAAATTCAAAATTTTTAAAACAAGATAGATCTGAAATGATAAAATTATATTTAATAACTCCAAAATTTATAAATAAGAGTATTTGTCTACAAATAACACATAAAAGAAAAAAATACACAAGATTTTTTAAATAACTAAAGCATGTTTAACAATTTATAATTACATACTGATAAAGTAAATTAAGTTGAATTTATATATACATTGTACTTAGAAACATCTAAAATTCAGTTAATGGAATAATTAAAAATAGTGCTGAATTATAATATAAAAAAAATTAGCATTAGCTATTCATAAGTTCACCATAGGATCATAATTTTTTAAAACATAACTTTAAGTTATACTTCCAAGTACAAGATTTAAATACAAAAATTGCATTTTTCACCCCTTAATGCTCAGTTTTTACCAAAAAAAGTACCTAAAGTAATAATATTTCTAATTAAAAATAACTGAATCTTAAACACCTTACTTGAATACAAGTATTGAAAGCTAAATTTCTGTGAGGGGATTAAAAACTATAAACTTATCTATTATGAGAATTTAAAATATACACTTAAAAGGTAATGTGTAAACAATCTCTGTAATCATATTGTTTACAATAATAATGAGTTTCTTTCCTTATTTCGTTGCCTTGATTACTTTATTCCTTGGAAAGCATAATGAGGAACCACCTTATTGGTGTAGATACTTTTTGGAGTTGTCAGAAGTAATAATTCTGGTAAATACCTCTAAGTTGTAAGTATTCAGTTTATTTTTTGAGCAACTTTCTCTGTGGTGTTGAACTCAGAACGTTTTTCTTCTACCAATTAATTGATTGTATATTAATGTTAGAAGCATAACTTGAAGGTTATAACTAAAGATAAACCTAAAATTTTGAGCCATGGTCATATGACAATGACAACACCCAAGCTGATACACTACTTCCAAACTTTCACACCACATCAATTTTGAGCCTTAACAGATTTAACATGCATTCCATCCCTCTGTAGAGCAAGTCTTTACAGAGACTATGACTTTGAGTCCCCAACCAGGGGCGTTTTTAAAACCACTGTCGCCTTAAGCACTTAACATTGCTACGCACCCCTTCACCCCCCCCACACACACACATTATTTGCAGAGCACCCCTCTTTCAATTTTTACCTTGTCAATTTTGGTTCAGGATTTTTTTTCAAATTTTTTCTACTTTTCACCCTAAAATCTTTTGTGCTCTAGGTACGTGCTTAAGCAGAAAAGCACCCTAGGCCAAACAGAAAAAATGAAGGATACCCTTTAATCCCTTGAGATCTTAACAATGATAATATATACAACATGTTAAGAAAATGCAAAAGCCATGAATGATATTATTAATTCTTAAAAAAACATTTTTTTTTTATTTCTAATGGGCTGCGGATTGGTGTTTTACCATTGCAGAACTAGCACATTCCCAAGGACCTGGTATCTCTTTTTAGTGCAGCACCTTATAGGAGGATACCAATGCCGGCAGGTAATTTTGATGCCTAGTTTCTTCCACAAAGGGAGGCACCTGAACTCTGATGATGCAAACCTATACTAGGATTTAATTTTTCCAGGAGCACCCAAGCCAAACGACACTCTAGGGATTTTTTACATGCCAAATAATCATACATGGCCACCGTCTGTTTTCTGTATCATTAAAATCCCCTAACTTGGGTGGGGGTTGAACTTGCAACAAAAGGGGCAGAAGGCCAGCGACAAACCAACCATGCCACCCAGCCCGCTCTTTAAAAAACAAAAATATTGATCTGATGTGATATTTTATTAACATCACACTTTGAAGCTGCACTTGGACTATTGGCATCGGACCTAACAATTTTGAGCCTAGATCAAGTGACTGACCCATGCTGGCACCCAACTCTCCAAACTTCCAACCAATATGAGGACTTGGAGCCTTGACACATTTAAAAAATACACCAGCACCCCTACACAATGACTCTTTCGCAGATAAAGATTCAACTCACAATTTGACAATGCTTGTCTCAAGTTTGAGACAACCACTTGACTACAACGGCCTAAAACTTTACTGATGAAAATAATATAATTATCATTTTATACCTTTTCTGTAACCTTAAGAATATATTTAACTCTGCCAGTCATAGATGTAGGTGAAATAAGTTTCACTAAATAAAAAACTAATCAAATCTTACTTTAAATTTGCCTATTAAAACTGACAAATTAACAAATGCATTAGCCCCTCTACATGGTATGTCTTTAGTGGCATCTGGACTCAAATACTCGTAAACAGAAACAAGACAGCCATAAGTTTTTGTGACCATGACCACTTAACCACGACTGCAATTTTCTTCTAATAGCGAAACACTAAGTCTAAATGGTTTTTCAAGCTATCCTGTTTCTGATATAAAATAAAAGTATTTGCATTGCAATAAAAAAAATATTGAGTATGTGAATAGAATCATTATATTTCTTGCCCCCTTTCTCAGCAGGGCAGTCATGCAGTTGTTGACCAGAATGACATTTATAAACACTGACCATTTTTGATTTTGCTATTTTAGTGCCATCAGTATCTATTTTCCTTCCCCTACTTTATCAGGCTAATACATGGAAGATAACAAGCAAATATCTTTTTATATCTTATCTCATCTTTATGATTTGATCTCTCAGAAAGCAATTTTATTTTTATGGTTCAATTAGTTATTTCTTGCATACAAAGTTTCATAAATAACACTTTTTTGTGAAATAAGGAAATAGAAAATAGTGTGGGAATAAAGCTGTCAGTTGTCAAGCAATAACCTAGATTCAGAGAACCAGTTAATAACACTATTTGAGAAGTCCTTTTGGCATATTCCTATTTTTATCATTTAGCAATAAGCTTTTTCTAGGAAAATAATAGAGTATGAGTAACCATATTTCTTTGACTCACTTAAAAGATAAAAATTTTATTCTGAAATGGCACTAATTCAAAAAGTATATATTGCTTCATTCCCAGCCTTCCTTATTTAATTATAAGGCTCCCAAAAAGAATACTTTGTTATGGAATGCATAAACTAGAGCACTTTTTTATTTATGTAGTCAAAATTTGGCTAAAATTTGGAAGTGAACAAAAACTTAGGATGTGGTCTTCATTTTAAGTAAAAAGTTATATTTTAATTTAATTTATAATTTGATATATTTATATTTCCGGCATTTTTTTTATCTATCATTTTATTGAGGGTTAGAAATATTAACATTTTTTGTTGTAACAATTGCTAAAAATTGACTTCTTGCTTAAAGTTTTACATATCTGTTTTTACAATATGCAGCATTTAATCGTCAAAAAACAGCTTGAAATAATTTACAAGACCAAATTTTATAATAATTTGAAACATGCAACCAGGAATTCCCAGAAATGAAAAAGGGCATATGGAATAAAAACTTTCTGCACCCTATAGCTGCATTTTAAATCTTTTAATCAGAGCTCTGTTTTGATTTTAGAATTATTGTCATCGGTACAGTCTGAATTGCTTTCCAACAAAATGATACATACAAAATCACTAGAATCTGTGTGTGTCAGACATTTCCCCTATTATTTTTTCCAAAATTAAGTAATAAACATTTTACCAGCTCAATTACTTTTCACTTGCATAGAGGTTCAGTAGAAAATCTTTATAGTTCTTCATACATCAGTAACCAGTAGCGTAACGTACACCCCCGCGCTGCGGGGAAGGGGGGGCAAGGCTTCTAGGGGGCCAAAAGCCTGATTGACACCATTAATGTAGATTTGCTCAAAATTTGCTTTACATTTTTTTAAATACAATTTTTAAGTGATTTTTCGATTGACGATCAAACATAATTCAAAATCAAAACTTTAATAAGCTCATTAGATATCATTGATCCAGCAAACAAAAAAAAACATTTTGTTTCATTTGCTGTAATCCCCTCTACTCCCCCAACAAAAGATACATACTTTTCTTTCTTTTTTTTTTTTAATCCTAAATTACTAACAGATGAAACAAAAATCAACTTATTGACGTCTTTAGCTCTCCCTCCCCCAACACTTATTTCTTTTTCATTTAGCGAAGTCATAAATAACGTACATTTGTCATGATTTTTTCATGTAAAATAGTATTACTATACTTGAAAAAGCATAGAAAGGATTTTAAATGATTATTTGGTCTAGATTTATGAGTATCCAATCAAAAAAAGCATAATGAGAAACGTTTCACAAAATTGTTTTTATAACAAACATATATATTTTTATATTCAATGCTCTTAAATATAGGGCATGCTCCTTTACTATTAAAACATTTTGATCTCACTTCTTCTCTTTTATTGAAAACATCCTAAAAGAATTCGAAAGAAACAATTTAGAAAAATGTCTAATTTTGTAACTTAGGTTCGACAAAATCCAATGGTAAATGACATTTATGCCTTTATAATAAAGGTTAGTATTTATTTACTTGTATTTATTTTTCTTTTATTTACTTGTATCTGTTTTATATATTTTACTTCTAATATTTATTGTTACTTTCATTAATGAAACTAATTAATTTTATAATAATTGCACCTGTTCTAATATTTATTTGAATCTATAATACAAAATACCTGAAATTTGTTCATACCTTTCATTATACTGTTATTTAATATTAATTTTTAAATATTTCTCAGAAAAAGTTTTTTTGTATTATATTTCGCTAAGTTTAAAATGTATTTGCACTATAATATCTTAATTTAATATAAATAATTAAATTTGATTGACAAAAATGTATTTATCCTTGTAATTTGATCATCAAACCTGTTCTAAGATGGGGAAAAAATGTATCCGCCTCTAACCACGATGAGTTTCAAAGTGCCCGCTCAGACCACTAAATGTTACGTGTCCGCTCTAACCACATCCACTGTAGCCACACCACCGCAATATTAGAACTGTTTTTTTAAACGGAATTTAATATTCTGGTTCTTATGCTGGTATTTTGTTGATGAGATAAGACAAAACACAGCCCTAAAATGAGATAAAAAAACTTACAGTGGTTCTCAAAAATGAAAAAAATCAAAAGGAAAGGAGTATAATATTTATAGCAAATATGCGAAATTGGATAACTTTTTAATACCTGCAAGTACATCATCTTGTGCATGTGATAGTAATAGTAATGCCAGGGAACTTGATGAACAAACCCTGGAAGCGATTAGTAATAGTAGCTGTGTCTTTGTCTTATAATGCAGAATGTATCAGTTTTATTTCTTTTTCCGTTAAATCATTTTTGAATCATACAAAAAACTCTTCTTATTAAGAGTTGCAGTATTTATGCTAGAATATAATCGAACTTTAGGTCAAGCTCATCCCGGGATTCAGAAACGAAGAATAAGGTAAGTGATATTTTTTTTCTTTCATAAGAATTTGAAATAAAAAATTATATTTTACAGTGTTATCAATATTTTACACTGTTATATTTTACAGTGTTATTGAAGTTACTAGGTTATCTGTCAACTGCTGTTAGATTTTCCATTTCAATAAATACTGTAAATACTCTCTAATGTTATATGTTATTTATTTCGTTTACTCAGACTCAGGTTGATTTTATATTCAGTTATAAGTTTAATATTTAAATATTTTTACATGATGTGCAAAAATACATTATGTTATGGTTTTGCAATCCTTTGTATAAGATCCAGCTTGGGGCCCAAGAGCTGACCTTGCGGGGAGGGAGGGCAAATGTTTTCTGTTACGACACTACCCGTAACAATGAATCTTACTTCTCCACAATTTCTCCCATATATGTTCGATGCTATGTTTTAAAAAACTTTGTAGTAAAGACCTTATAACTATCTGCATATGAAAGTGAGGAGTCTTGATAATTTGATGAGTAACTTTAGCATATGCCTGAGCATCTATTCACATGTGAATTTCAGCAGTATGCCTCTTTAAAGTAGGTTACTGACATTCAAAGTAATCTCAGTAACACTTGGGCAAGAGGAAATTTGTGAGTTACATGCATCCAAGTTTATGAGCATTAAGGGGTTGATAAAATTCTTAAAATTAAAATGGATTTCTAATTTTTACTTAATTGTTGTATAGTAAAAAATTATCTAGAACTGCAAATCGTAGGCACAGGCGTAAATCAAATACAAAATCTGTTCAGAATATTAAACGAAAAGAAATAAATCAGACAGATACATCCCAATAAATGGAAACTAACCCACGATAAAAATAGACAAATTCATATTAAAACATCAACTAAATACTGAATTATTTTTCCTTTATCCATTAAAATATTTTTAATATTTAGTATCTAAGATTTATACATTGAAAACAAAAAAAAATTTTTGAGTGAAGAAGGTTCTATCTTCTAAAACCAATTCAAATGACAACCTTAAATTTTTTCCCCATTTTAGTTTACATAAACATTTACAAAATGCATTTATGAAGAGAAAAAAAATCAATAAATGTAGCATATTATATACTGAGGGCAAGATATTTAACAAACAACTATTGACAAAAATAACATTCTCTAGATTAAATGAATTATTTTTAAAAGCAACAACTTGCATGTCAGTAAGTTATGTATCTTTGCATTAATCCTTATAATGGATGAATAAAAGAAAAATTCAAAATTTACACTAATATTCACTAATTAATTCAATGTACATTTTGTTTATATTCAATGTGTAATAATGGGCATAATTATTAAACATGCATGGTTTTTAAATTACAACCAGTATTTGAAATAAATATAAAAACTAAAGATTTGGGTAGTAAAATTGTAAAAAATTTTTTAAAATAAGTGCTGATTTTTAATCATATCTGTATTATTTTGACAGAAGCTGAATTCTGAATAAAGAAATTGATTCTTAACTACGCATAAATGCTTAAACCTTTTAAAGAAAGATAAATCTGAAACCAAATAAAACAACCAACATTTCCTCAATGGTACATTATCACAAAACCTAGCTAATTTATACAGCCTTCAAGAAAGATTGTACTTCAACACTAATTATTGCTTCAGAAAGATAGTTAAGCCATATTTAACAAATAACCTTCCATAAACACTGGATGGAAAACTGTTAAGCATGAATCTAAGCAACTGTAAGAGAGACAGATACATAACAGGCAAATATGTAAATCAAATTACTGTGGACAATAAAGTACGAGACCACTGCAACAATCCAATGCAGGTAAAAACCAATTTCAAGAAACGAGGAACCCCAAATCCAGTTGGCTTCAGCACCTTGACTGCTGAAGCGAAGTTTGTGTCTGGTTACCGCTCTGGCATGTGCCATCGTTCATCCACTGCAATTGAAAATCATTAGAGAAAAACAAAGCTAACATAAACTCTCATTCTACATCATTCAGCTAGTCACACAATCTTGAAACAAATGGCTTTTCATTGCAAGATCATATTAGCAAATTTATCAATTATTGGTTTGAAATTCTAAACTTTTTTTTTTGTTTCTGTTATAAAGATTCAAATATCAAAAAAAATTTCAGTTTCAAAGAAAAACTGTACATGTTTGAAGATCATTTACAAAATCTCAGTACTTATATCTTTAAAAATATTTTGTTGCACCTCTGGAGTTTATTTCCAATTAAAATAAAATTCAAAATGCTTCGATAAATTTTGTTTAACACATCAGTGGCAAGAAATATTCCACTTAAAATTATATTTTATTCACTAAAATGTTCAAATTTGTTTACAAAAAAAATGAATATTTTATTCTTATTTTTTCCCTATTAAAAATATTTCTCAGTAAAAAGTTAAACGTTTTGCACTAATGTGCAAAACATTTTACTTTATAATTTAAAGGAAAACTTTTTCAAATTACAAAGTGAATTTCTGAAATAAACAATTTGGTCAGTAAATATGCTTTTTTGTACTAAGTTTTTATGGGTCAAACCAGCCTTCAATTCATAAAATTATTACTGTACAATTTTGTTTCAAATTATTTTCCCAAATTTTCTACAAAAAAAAATTTATAATTAAGTACAAAATAAAGCCTTAAAATAAATATTTGTATTTTATCATCACAGCATTGAAAAGCCATTATTTAGATTATATATACTTTCAATCTCTCAACATACATTCCAGCTTTACAAGGGTGTGATGGACTTTTCCCTTTAGTAATCTTTATTTTCAATCAAATGAGTTAATCCCTAATATCTACAAACAGACTGCATCTCAATCAGTTTCCCCATAAGGTAAAGGTACATACTAAAATTCAGTAATATAAATTAAAAATGTGGTCACATTTGAAATTTATTTTTACATGTCTATAACCATAAGAAAGAGAGGAAATCATAAAGCAAATAAAAACTGTTTAAGATCTGGTGCAAATGATAACTATAATTTAAAACATACATCAAGATAATTAAAATGAAATAAAATTAGTTCAACATGTTTATTTTAAAATGAAATGCAGAATTTTATTTTAAATACATTATTTGAATTGAAAAAATACTTTAAAGTTATATCAAATAAATAATTTTCAAACATATGGAAATGATTACAAAACATTTAAAAAATTATTTCTTCCCAAAAATAATATCTCTAAAAAGGAGGACAAATAAATAGCAACTTTGAATAGTTTAAAATGTGATTACCTAATATGATTAAACTTCAGTAAAAATAAACTTTAAAATGTACTTACATGAACCTGCAAAAGTAGCAATAGCATAACAATTTACAATATTGATGAAAATGGATTGCCTTTTACAATTAAAAATATGAATTATGGGGAAATAAAAGGATAGCTTTTGTTAAAAAATCACACACAATTAAATACTGTGATGTACCTTTGCCTTATAGTATAAAAAACTTCAAGCTAATAAAAAAAATATAGATGTTCTATATTCTTTGATAACATTTTACTTTTTAAAAATTAATGTGAATATGAATTCATAAACTAAACTCAGTGGCACAACAGCCCATAAGGGCCAAGGGCTACTGCGCCCATCTCAGTATACATGACCATTGGGCACCGAGATACATGAGCAGATGTCCCGATCAGATGGTCAGTCTGAAGTGAAACTCATAGTGTTTAGTCCCCAAGCAAGTTTGGAACTCACTTATCGACCCAATGAAGGGACAAAAAGCTGAGTTGATCTTGCCCAGCCAGAGGATAGAATCCCAGACCTGTGGTGAGAGACCCCACTTGGCCACTGGGCCCTGAATATGAATTTAAAAAATGCTTAATATTTAAATCTATAAATTGCTACAAAATTGAATTTAGAAAATTTAATAACAAATGCATTAAACTATACAATTTTTTTTCATTTTTACACAAAAAAAAATCTGAGGGAAAACTTTTTTTTTTATTTAAGTGCATTGTAACTTAATTATATTTTTATAAATGAATTAAAGACTGAATCATATTCCTTAGAGAAAATAAAATCTCAATATGATACATATAGAAATTTCTGAGATTAAAAATAATTTAAATAGTTCATTCAATTATTTTTAACTTCTGTTTACAGAAAACAAAAAGCAAGAAAAGCAAAAGAAAACTTTGTAACTTGAAGAAACTAAGAACAATTTAAGATGCAGGCTGTCTATTCCCCCCTTTAGAAATGAATGGATATTTAGAAAATGAAGTAAAGATGGTGTTTAATAATTTAACAAAACAAAATTTTATTATTAGACACTAAATTACTTACCCAACTGCAAGAATACATCCAGATGGGGCATATCTACAACACAGAGCATTTTCCACAGCAGCTATTGCTTCAGGGTATTGTTCAGATGTAATGTCCCAAAATCTTAAGTATCTAAATAAATAATGTAATATTTAAAGCATTAATACAAAAAAATAAAATGTACATTTTGTTTGTCACAGTTTTAATATACATTTTATAGTAGATTTATCTTATAATCCTTTATATTTTTTAGAAAAAATTCTACTGAAAAGTAATACGAGTTAGCATTTATATTTAAATTCCAATATGCAATTAAATTTAGCTTGTTTATATAGTTTTATAATTGAACAAAATGCAAAAAATGAGAAATATCATATAAACCAGTTGCCTCCCTTCAAATTTTTTCAACTCACGGAACCCTTAGCTCTATTAAGCGTTTCCAGAGAACCCAATTCTGCAACACTTAGGAGAATATATCTTAAAATACATGTTGAAATAAATCAACATGTAAAAGGTATTTTATGTACGGACAATTAAAAAAATATTGAGTTTGTTGTTAAAAAAATTTAGTATAATTTCAGTATAATTTACTCAGCAATATTAATTTGTGATTCAAGTGTCACCTACCTATGCATTATACTTAGTAACAGGGGTATAAGTGTTTCCATTTTTTTTTAATACAAACAGTCAAAATCTAGGGGTTTAGTGAATTAATTTGCAGTCCCATTTCATATTCTGTGTTTAATCGGCTTTTATATTTTATTTTTGTAGCCACTCCTGTTGAGAATTTTTTTTTTCTATTTAAATACATTTTTCTGAATGGCATTAAAATGTTCACAGATATATGAGGAATCTTGTGCATTTTGCATGAATTTGCAACATAAAATTTAACAGCTGTTCTTGCTTAAATTTAGATTTTAAAAGTTGAAGCAATTATTATTCCCTGTCCTTCATTTTAGATATTTTCCCCACAAATGAAAAAGATGCATTTTCCATTAGAAAACTATTTATTTTTGTAAAACATTGTACTAACAAGTATAAAATTATTTTGTGGAACCCAGGATAGTAAACAATAGAATATTCACAATCTAAGATATAATGAAAAACATTCTAAATAAAGTTTATGTTTGAAAATTAAGTTATATATATAAAAAAAAAAATTTAGTTCTTTTTAATGACTGGGATGAGCTTTAAATATTTGTGATAGATTTTTTTTTATTATTTTAGATTATTTTATATCCATTTTGTACATACATTTATAATTTTTTCAAATTTTTATAGTGACTCCTGAATTTCCTGGGTATGCCTTGTGGAACCCCAGAGTTCCATGGAACACAGTTTGAAGACCACCTATCTAAACCAATGAAAACTCAGCTCATATGTATGGAACAATTGTCCTTACCCATCATCCGCTACTGTAGCAATGTGAGCCCCATCTGATGAAAATGACACATCTCTTATCCAAGTGCCATTGTCACCACAAGCATAGATGAGATGAGGTGAAGGATAAAGATGACTAAAAGAAAAATGAATATCCTATTCAAAATCAAATTCAAAGTAACCGGTACTTAAATATTATCCCTACTGTATTGGCCACATAAAATGGAACGAGGCACATAGTTCTTGATTCAGTGCGTACACACAAAATTGGGATAGCCAGCTTGGCAAGTTGTCTTAAACATTGGAATTGTTGTGATAGCACGTAAGTACCAAAAAAAACTTATATGTAAATTATTTATTTATAAAATTCAATGCTCAATTTTTAAAGCCTCAAAATTTTAATAAATAGCATAATCCTTTTTTAAAAAATACATATTCTTTATTTGCTATGCTAAAAGTTTGAAAAATAAGTTTTCATTTAAAGCACACAAGTATTAATAATGTATTGAAAAATCAACTGAAACCTCACATTAACAGTTTCAATTAAATCAAAGCATTATAAAATGCATTATTCATTCTTACTGTTTATAACATTGCACATTTGATAACTAATTCATTTAAAGTACTCATTTTAGCAAAATTTCTCTAATTTGTTTTACTTTTAGTATGTGATGGAAATTATATTTATCCAATATTATAACCTAGCTTAAAAAATAATTTTATCTTCAATGAGTCAATAAAAAATATAATGAATAACAAATCATATCCATATTTACCCAAATGTTCTCAATATTTGACCATTATGAGAGTCCCATAAAATAACACGAGTATCCCATGATGCAGAAACAATAAGGCAACCATCGGGGGAAAAGGCACAAGAAACAACATCATGCTGGTGACCTTCTAGTTTGAATTTTACTTTCATTGTTTTCATATTCCAAACATATACCTAATAAAAGAAACAAAATTTACACATTTCACATTACTATATTTAATAAGATAATTTAGTGCAACATATTTTATTTCTTGAAATAAAACTATAAATACAAAAATAAAAACCATCTGTATTACAGAGGTTTAAAAAACATTCACAACTTAAAATTTTAAAAAACTTAAAATTACTAAAATTTATACTTACAAGAAAATCCAAATTTAATAATTTTTGAAACTAAATTATTTTTAAAATAGGGTTTCCATGTTTTAAAATAATCACATGCAGAGATAATAAAAATACTCCAGAGAGATATATATCTTTTAAAATATTCTTTCATTAATCTTATCAATTAAACTATTCAACTATACCTAAACTCCTACATTTTAAACAAAAATACTAATTTTATGATAACTTTTGTTAAAATTTAATCAAAAAATTTAATATAAATGTAAATTTAAAATAGAAAAAGGAAATAACCCATTCAAATAAACCAGGAAAAACAAGAAAAATAAATTAATACCAGCCAATATGTTAGGTATTTATAATTTAAGAGCAGTTAGAAATAATGAAACACATAAAAATATTATTTTCCTTAACTTTTAAACATATTCAATTTCATAGAAAAATTTATCTAAATGCTGCTATTTTTGAAACACAAAACACCTATTACATAAAATGGTTTACCCTTTATATGTATTAGGTGTTAAATTTAAGAGGACACAATATGATTCAATTGACAAAAATCGGTCAAAAAATCAAATTTAATTTTTTTTAGCCTAAATTATTCTTTTTATATACTTTTCTATAACCTCACAAGATTTGAAAGCTTTAAACTTAAAAAGTGTAGAATTATGATAGCTTTTACATTTGTTTTTATTCACATCCCTATGGCAAATCAAAACTTAAAAACTTGCTTATCTCAGAAAGATAAAATAACTAGTTTGTCTTCATTTAGAATGCTAAGGGATTTTTTTTTCTATTGTGCCTAACGCTTTGAATTTTTTTTACCTATTGCTAGTAGTACATGTAACAAAAATTGGTATGCATTTTTGAATTAAAGCTATACTTAATTTTTTTTAAATAATTGAACTCAGAATTTATGCATTTTTTAAGGAATTTTCAATAAGCATTCATAAAAAGAAGTATTGTACGAATACCAATCACATTATCGCAAAACCCATACCAACTGCAGTTATACATAGCTTGATGTGCTTGTAAATCAAATTTCATGCATATACATAAATTTTTGTAGGGGTGGAACAGCATTTTAAAATCACTTCACAAATTTTTTTTCCCTAAAAAAATAAATGGCTAGTTTTTTTAAGAAATTTTGAGCACAAAATTCGTTTTACATAGTATACACACATAGAAGGCAACCAAAAAATTTTGAAAATCCTTAAATTAAAATTTTTTGCTGAAATCATACCATGTCCCCTTAAGTCATATTTTGTATTTTTTAATTACATTTGAATTTGTCAATTCAATAATATTTAATTTTATACTCTTATACATCCATTAGTAAATAATATTTTATTATAAAACAGATACATGAAAGCTAGTTTAGAATAACACTAACCAATTTGCACATCCCAACCGATACCAATGTCTTTGCATCAGGAGACCAGCAGCATGAAAATATTGGTTTGTTGTTCATTTTTAACGTCTGAAACATGTTCCCGTCTTCATGTAAATCCCATACTTTGAGTGCTCCATCATATGATGCAGATACAAGGATCAAATTACCCGTTGGATTGAAGGCTAAATGAGATACCATATCACTGTGATCCAAAAGTTCAAGAATGAGTTTTCCTAGAGCACAATAAATTAAATAAATTCAGATGAGTTTACATTATTGAACTGTTGAGAAAAAAAGGATTTAAACAATCAATTCTGAAGACAGGAAAAATTAAGTCTCAGAAGCCAAAATTCAAAAAAGGTTTAGATGCTTAATAAGTACACACACATATATTTAAAAATCACATTATAAATTATCTAAAGTTGTGAAACAAATATTACTAAAATAACTTTTTAGGGCTCATATTATTCTGTCAATTAATTACACAAATCCATCATTTCTACACAATCGTGAAAACAAACTCCTGTGCACACTTCTTCTGTATTAGTCTACTGACAGATAAAATGATGAAAATTTAGCAAAATTAAATATGGTAATTTTTAAAAAGGCACATATGTTAAAAATAAAAGAAAGATCTAATAGTAACTACAATATTTAGCAGGCCAAAAAGCAGTAATTGTACTCAAAATCAAACCAAATGAGTCATTATGGACAGCAGCACATGAATTAACATAAGTGAATCTAAATGCTGTGTGGCAGTTCTTTGTTTTTTATTTCCCCATTTTGCTAAACCTCATAGTCTTTCAAGTACTTAAGCAGGCCACATTGCAAAAAAAAAAAAAAAAACTGCTGGGCCACACATACAATATTTTAACAAATTGAAATAAAAATCAACTTTATGTAGTTTTATTAAAATAAATTAACTTTTTAATATAAACTTTTTAAATTGAATTAAATATGCATAGATACACATTTATTTTAAACTTGTAAAAGTTTTGTTTCATTTAGTTTGGATTTCATAAAGATGGAAAAAATTCAAATTAATGAGATGGATGAATTTACTTTTGTTGAACAAGCAAATCAATATTGTATTCAATAGACGAAGCTGCAATTCTTGATGCATTTTCAAGATGTTTATCCGAGGTTTTTTCTTATTTTTGTTTCTTGTAAGCTTCATTCTTGAAAATTATTGTTCATAAATATAGGTACTGCAAATTTACTATCGTGTGGATACACACATAATTCCAAATGTAAATTCTCATAGCATACTAAGATGCTTTACTTAAATTTTTATTTCAAAATAAATGTCAATGAATTGATTACATATGAAAAATACTTCAAACACTTATTTACTTTTTAATTAAAATATGTAAATTGAAATATTTTCATAATTTGCATTTGGGCCTCATTTTAAAGGCTTTTGGGCCGCACTTTAGACAAGCATACATTAGACTGTATCTGGAAATACTACACTGCATATACTTCTGTAAAAAATAGATCATGAATTTTAATCATTTTTTACAATAAAATAAGGGCAGAAAAGTACAGAAGAATTTACAAATTGTGAACAATGTTATTTTCAAGCATGCATGATCAATATCGTGTCTGAACATGTTCAAAAACAAGTGAACCTATAAAAAAAGATAACTTTCCAACATGCACAAGAATCATTTTCTCACTATTAGCAGCATACAGATGCCACCAATCGTTGGTCCTCAAGGGCTAGCGTACGACGCAGAAACAAAAGCTAATGTTTTCGTTAAATCGCTTGAAGACTCCTTCACAGACAATCTGGAACCCTTCGACGATGCTTTCATTGAAGAAGTTAACAGAGAAACAAATAATTTCCTGGCTAACGAAGTTGACACTGTACCCCCTCTCACAACACCTGGTGAAATCATGAACATCATCCTCAAACTAGACAATAGAAAAGCCCCGGGACCGGACTCCAAAAATATAGCTCTGAAAGCTCTGCCTCTCAATGCCATAACCAACCTAACAAAGATAATTAATAAATGCCTTATCTACAAATACTTCCCAATAGCCTGGAAAATAGCAAATATTACTGTCCCTCCAAAACCTGGAAAAAACGAATCCCAAGCAGAAAATTACAGACCGGTCAGCCTGCTCAGTTCTGTCGGAAAAATTTTTGAAAAGATATTACTTGAACGCCTGAAAGCCTTTTGCAATGAAAACAACATTATTCCCGATTTCCAGCATGGGTTCAGGGAAAATACCTCTACACTACACCATCTGCTCAGGGTTAACAAACAAGTTATCCATGGTTTCAACCGAAGGATGATCACGGGAGGTGTTTTCCTTGATGTTCAAAAGGCGTTCGACAGAATTTGGCATAAAGGTCTGATCTACAAACTCATAAAGTGTAACTTTCCACCTTACCTAATTCACATCATAAATAGCTTTCTCAACAACAGAGCTTTCAGAGTTAAAATTGACCACTTCATCTCACAGAATGGCTCATTAAAATCTGGCTGTCCTCAAGGTTCACTTCTTTCTCCGTTATTATTCAACATATATACTAGCGACTTCCCCACTCATCCGGAAGCCTCAATTCATCTCTTTGCCAATGACGCTGCCATCCTCGTCACTGAGAAAACAGAATCACAAGTAAGATCTGGCCTCCAATCCAGCAAAAGTGGCTGACCAAATGGCATATATCGCCATCAACACCAATAAATCACAAGCAATCATGTTTTGATGTGTAACTCCAAGCATTCCTAAGGACCCCCCTCCTGCTATTTAATCGAACAATAGCCTGGACTTCAAAAGTTAATTATCTTGGACTCACCCTCGACCACAACTTCCGCTACAAGTCCCACTTACATGAACTTAAAGCTAAATACTGGAAAAAGTACTTCACCCTCATCAATATCCTAGGGAAAAAATCCAAGCTCTCCCTTCAAAACAAGGTCCTAATCTATAAAGTTTACCTCTGTCCCTCTCTCCTCTATGGCTGTCAAATCTGGGCAAACATGGCGAGAGATAAAATTCTCCAGATTTAATGAATCCAAAATATGTCTATCAGAGGTATTGTGGGAATCCCTAGATACATTCCGGTCTCTGTTATCTACGAGGAACTCAAAATTGAACCGGTGGGGACGTTCATCTCCCACCTACATCATAACTTTCACTCAACCATTGGAAGTCACAACAAACCCAGCCAAGATCATTTCAAACATGCCACGTACCGCTTTCCTGTGAAAGCCACCTTTCATAACTTGGCAATCAGCTGAGTGCGAAAACCCCATTTCAAAAATGACAACCTGCTTTTCGAGTTGAAGCTCTTTCGTCCCACTTAGCGAAACCTGAGTGTGACATCATCTCATTCAAGGACAGTCACTGTTCTTCGAACATGTGAAGTTTTGTTTTCTCCCTCCAGATCGGAAGGGTCTTCTCCCTCCCACCCACCCTCATGGCCAGGCTGTGTTTTTTCTTTTCTTTTCTCTACTATAGGATCAAAGAAGAAGCAAACTGCATTTGCTGGTTCTCAGCCACACATATAACCCCGTTGTTGCATTTGGCAACGTTTTTAGATTTGGCAAAACTAACTGAAGGTATAATACCTATCAATTATTTAAAAGTACAAAAGTACTTAAGTGAATAAATTAAAGATAATTGAATTTCTCTAGTAATAATCTTCAAACATCATTTGTTAAATGTTTTTTTAAAGAATTAAAAATTATAAAGTTATTTCTTTAAATATTGAATAAATGACTAATTCATCAAAAACTCTTGAACACAAATCTCAAGAAAATTCAATTCTGTGACTGAAGTATTAAAAACTAAATCAAACTGTTTAAAATATTCACATATGCTTTAAGCCTCTTACGATAAAGCCTAGAGATAATAAAAGAAAAATAAGATACTTTACAAGAACAAATTTATTGGTTATTTGATAATAATCAATACATTTTTAAAAATTTCTTTGATAACCAAAGTCAATTCATTCTCAGTGAGGTAGTATAGCTACATTTTTACTCAAATATTACAAATGTGTATAAAATGGTCATTCAAATTCTAGTACATTATATATTTGCAATTTTTCAAATGTATAATAATACTATTTGCCAGAGAATGGTGTTATTTCATTTCAGCTTATAACTCATAATAGAGAGAGAGAGAGAAATTCAGTTCCTCAACTAATCTAAACTAAAATTAATATTTACAGAAAAATATTGTTATTACCTGTCACAACATCCCAAGTTCGGATGCGTCCATTTGCGTGACCAGTTGCAAGCACCAAATCTTTGGAAGAACTTAAACGAGCCCAAAAAGGTGAAGCACGTTTGCCATAATATAGAGTAGAGGTACCAAATGCTACTGAACGAACAGTGTGGCCAGTGTTGATAGATTTAGTGTTGCAGCCAAAACAATCTTCAGCATCATGTTTACTGTCAATAAGAATCCTGTAATTTACATTATATCATAATAACATTATATATACAGTCGGACCTCTACTTAACGAAGTTGTTAAGTGAAGAAAAAGTTTCTTAAAGAAAATTAACACATTAAACAAATTTTAAGCTTATAAACACTATATGTTTTTAAAGTAGTAATAATTAACACCTTTTTTGTAAATTTATTTAATTATTTAGTTCATATATATATCTAACCCAACAAAAAGAAAACTACAAGGAAAACAAGGGGAAAAAACAGTGTCCAAAAATTAACTGTATTTTCAGCTTTAAAAAAAATAATTTTATATTAAAATTAAATGAATTTTAATGACATTTTCAAATTTTAAGCCTACAAGTAATTTTAAACATACTAGCTGCATGGTCCGGCGTTGCACGTGCTATCTCTACTTTTATATATATATATATATATATATATATAAATTTTCCCTTTCCTTCACAAAATCAGCACTTCTAATACTCATTTTCAAAATGACCCCCCCACACACACACTGCTTAACCTGGTATTGCCCAGGCTTTCTCTTTTCTTCATGACACCAGCATTTCTGTGTGTGTGTGTTTGTTTGTACGCGCACAATGTGAGTGACTTTTAAAATTATGTTAAAAAATTTCCCTTTTTCGAAATTTGCTCCATTCCACTTATTTTTGATTTAAGACAGGTTTCTTTCCCATCTCTATAGCCCGAACACGGTTCTTTTTAGTGTAAAATTATTGTTCTATCTTGCCCTCCTTCTCACAGATAAGATATAGCTTCAAATTTTGAGATGTATGACTTAAAAAAAAATATTGCCTTAGAATTAAAAAAATTATTAATGTGAAGCAATAATAAAAAGAAAACGATTCTGATGCTAAGAGTAAAAAATTTAAAAAGTAGCGTAATGCAAAATTGAAAGTTTTTCCCTCCATTTCGAACCTGGGAACTGCCGCTTCATAAAGCAGCCGATTTAACAATCGTGCCGTTGGTTCCTTCGGGGAAAAGTATTGAATTAAGCTTTAAAATAAAGGTAGATTTTTTTCAATATCCCATTTCGTTATTCGTTAAAGTAAAAGAATTTTTTCGGGCTTCATTTTTATGTTAATGTTTTCACACTTCATATAAATAATAGATAATGTACTTTTTAATTAACAAAGAATTCATTCAGTAATGAAATAGAAATAATCCTTTAAAAAAAACATTTATTAAAATCAAATTTCTATAAGTAATTAATAAAAGAAAAATTTACAGATAGCTATTGAAACGATTGCTTTTGTAATCAAAAAGTATGAAACAAAAATAAAGAATGTAATTAGAATTAATTATTACTGAAATTTTAGGCAATCTTTTTTGTTTAATTTTGCAGCCACCGGAAACGCAAAAGTACATTTTTTTTAAAAAGAATAGTTTATGTATGGAAACAAACAGAAAAATAGAAATTTTTAAAATTACAAAATTATTAGATCGTGTTTTAAAAACATCTGAAAAAAAAAGTTCCGAAAATATTTTTAAAAAATTGTAAAAGAATTAAATTGAAAGAAAGATATTGTTTTTTTTAACCGTAATTTTTAAGATATTTTATCAAGCTTTGTACAGATTACGTATAATATTGTTCTACACGTGGAAAAAAAAAGAAAAGCATGAACTTTTTTTTAGTGTAAAATATATTTTTAATAACACAAAAGAAAGTTTAAGCAGAACAACTTATAATTCGTATTCAAAAAAAGGAACCAATGTCCTAATTTAACTGCAAAAATTTCACTTTTTTTAAAACATATTAGTCATTATATTATAAATGAACATATAAATGTTTACACATTTTTTTAACCGTATTTTTTAAGATATTTTATCAATCTTTGTACAGATTACGTATAATATTTAGTTAATGAAAACCATTTACAGTGTAATTAGTTTGAATTGTTCAGAATGTGTTATTCAAAGAGAGAAATTCTGCCTGAATGTTTTTTTATTTAAAAAAAAATAGTGAACCATTTCATAAATTTAAAAAAAAAGGTTATTTCTAAATTTATTTTGAAATAGTTTTAAACATTTCTTTACGTCAGTATTTTTTAAAAAAATATTTTGTTTGTTTTATTTGCAATATTTTTATAAGCAACTTGTAGATAAAACTTCAAATTTTAGAATGTGATAAATACCTTTAAAATAAAAGAAAAAATTTAATATCCCGTTTCGTTATTCATTAAAGTAAAACAAAAAAAATTTCGGATTTCATTTGATAAAGACTGATAAAAGAAAGAAAGATATATATATATATATATGATTTTATTATATTAATTTTTAAATACTTTTAAAAACCTCTGGAAAAAAGTTCCGAATTTTCCCCTGGAAATAAATGATCTTTCCGATTCTCCGCAGATGGCACCACATGCATAATAAATGTGTTTTAAGGTTTTTAATTAATATCTTTTTAACTAATTGGAATATCAGAATATAAATGGTCAAAAAGGATTCCTCGGATCATTCCCGAAATGTTGGTACCTTCGGCGATTTTCTGCATCTTGTGGTTAGAGAGAAAATTGGGCTATATACATCCCTACATAGATACGTTTGTTTACCTACGAATTTTAATATATAAGATACTATTTTATGACCAGTAATTTTAATCATATTACCACATGCAACTTTAAATTTAATTACTGATAAAATCTGTTAATTTTGTTAAGAGTTTTTTGTCTGAAAAAACTTTCTCTTATATAATATGCCTCACATCTTTGCAATGCAGCCCCCTTACACACACACACTTCTTTACATTTTTCATTACTATCTTGAATTTTGTAACATCACAATGCCTTTGCAAACTGAAGAGCTTTCTCAATTATGAAATTTCCAGAGATTTGAAAAATTTTATCTTAAATTGCATATGCACTTTAAAACTGTCTCATTCACATCTACACATTTTGAACATGAATTTGAGGAATCATAATTTTGTAACTTATCTGGATTTTTTTTTATAATAATTGATAGGCTGTTTGAAAGAATACCAAATTTTAAAGCAATATCCTTTTCCTTGATGCTTTTATCCCCTTCAAGAATTAAATTTTTTTTTCTTTGATGGCTTCAAGTACTTTTGCTTTAATATTTTTGAGCTAAAAGTATTGAAATTTTCAGCATGACTCTAATCACACTATAAATTAACGAGGACTAGTTCAAGGACACAGGGTTACGAGATTGCTCCATTGAGGGTGAAAGGGGATATTGAAGGTTTTTAGTGAACTGGACACTGGGGGGTTAAAGGTAGCATTACACTTAGATCAACCAATATTATTATTCTTGGTCTGTTAGGCAACTGGTAGAACCAGGTCAAAGTCATTGATTACCATAAAATAAATTAAAAGAGAATTTGAAATGTGTAAAAATATTGTAAAAATAAGGGAGGAGAGGGGGAGAATCAAGCAACAACAAAAAAAAATGTATTAAATAGAAAATGCACTTTGTTATTTAGAGGTTATTTTATCAAGAACATTGTAAAATGTTCTTGGTTACAGGAAAAAGTTTGCAAAATAGAAATTCGTAAAATGTAGGTCCGACTATATATAAGGAGCATAATATAGAAAAGTACTTTTTTTTTACTATTCACACTCCCCCCAAGAAAAGTTGAAAACTCACTGGCATTTAGGAAAAAATAAAGTTAAACATATTAGTCTAAGGAATCAACCATTTTCTACACTTAAAAATCACTACTTAATGCATCTACATTAAAAATATATATAATGCTTAGAATCTAAATAATAGGTTAAAGTACTAAGAACTTGCATTAATACTTATATTTTTACTATGTTACTTATTTTCCAATGTACATATTTTTCCATTTAGAATTTAGTTATTATTCATAAGCAAATGGATTTGTAAATGTATGATAAACACTTAATAAGTAAAAGGATTTATAAAACAGAATCCAAAGGAAAAAAATCAGAAGCCTTGTTTTGAAAAGAATTAGGTTTTATCGACACAGTACAGATAGAAAAACTCAAATTTCTCAATAATACATTACACATAGAAAAGAATTAAAACCTCTTATAGAGATAAAGATATTAGTTTAAAAGAATTTATATTACAAAAGCCGAACTTTAAAAGTATGCATTTAATAAAGAATGCACATACCCTACTCCAGAGGTGAAGGGAACAGTCACTTTCTTGTTTTTGAATCTGTTAATGAAAAACAAGTTAAAAAAAAAATAGCAATATAAGTCCATATTCAGTTAATAAAGAATTTATATATAAATGGCTTCTAATCAACCATTTCAAATATTCAACACATATAGATAATAAAATATTAAAAATACAAATTATTTCCTTCAGATAATTTAAATTTAGATATCAAATTTTCAATTAAAATATTTATGTAACATGAAACTCTTCAGATGAAAAAAAAAAGAGTATTTCGTATATATATAAAAAAAAATATCACTATGTATCAAATGGTGAAAAAATTATATAGTCATACCTATGAGCAAATTGTTCTTTAAAAAAAGTTTGTAGATTAATATATTTTTACCTCATAACTTTCAAATTCAAATAAATTTTTACATGATCCCTTAAAAAAGTTTGTCTAAAATTTTTTCTTCTACATGGCAAAAAAGTACTAAACCATAATTTACATATTCTTGTGTGATTAAAATTTATTTCCAAACTTCTTTATAATCTTAATTTGTTTCAAATTTACTTACACTGTATGTTTACAAAAACCCCATGGCAAAAGTGTAACAACACTGTTTCCAGAAGACCACACAAAATATGATTCATCAGGTGAAAAGGCACAACTCCACGATTCCAACCCTGAATTATGTTGCTTCCGAGATGTATGAAATGGAATTAATTCAGTTATAACAGAGGCAGATGCTATAAAAAGAAAAAATTAGTTATCAAACTGAAAAAAAGTACTACCATAAAATAAGTATAATATATGTTTTGTCCTTTAATTCTGAGTTTTCAACTGAAAATTATACAATGATAAAATTAATTGAGAGATATTTCTAATTCTATTTCCTCTCCTGAAAGAAACTAATTTCATCAAGAGCATCCTCAAAACAATTTCCTAGATCAATTATAAAATAATTTAATTCATCTTTATATTATTTTATATCAGAATGAAATATAATTATAGGACTGAAAAGAAAAATATCTCATAATCTATATTTAATATATCCATATAAGCACAGGCACAGCTATTCCTGAATGGACCCTGTATCAAAATTCCTTGGATGCCCTTTTTGGTAGGCTCTCAACATTTTACTATTTTTTCTTACAACTTTTTTGGGCCCTTAACGTTTGGAGGCCCCATATCATTGATACAGCAGTAGCTATGCCCCTGCATGCAAGTCCCAGAAAAAATAAATACTTCTATTAAAAGCTGAATTTTGTTTTTCAGCGACCTTCACACGAATGCTTCAATTTTTTTTCATTGCAACGGAAATCGTCTCACCCTTAATTTATACTTCAATATATAAGAAAATAATTTTTAATTTTCTTAACCGAAAAACTGATGTTTGAAATTAGAATTTGCATACAAATTGCTACATCATAAAAATTACCAAAAATAAAAGATTTATTTCTAGTTTTATTAGAAATTAATATTCAATTATTTGTAAAATCTTACACTTCAATACTTCACCACTAAGAATTCTTCCTTGTTAAGATTTAATATTAAAATAAAGCAATTTTTTTTTATTGTTTAAAGAAGCACTTATCTAAACAACACAGAAGAATTAGATACCAATATTAATAATTAGATAAAACTTCATGAACTTATTTTTATACAATTTATTACTTAAAACTTGTGGATTATATTCTTGTCTTAATCATTTAATTTACACATCAAATAATGAATAAAATGTGAAATATGCAGTAACTTATTTTTCATTATATTTTATGCATTCAAAATTTAATATTTCATAAAATAATCTCCAAAAAATTTCAGAAAAATACTACTTTAACGAAAACTAGTTTCTGCACTTTTATTTTAAAAATGTAAGGAATGTAGATATAAACATATCAACCCAGCTCTAGCTTTATATCATTTCAGATTATTTAAAGAGAAAAAAAATTAATCAGAATTTTATAAAAATGTCCACAAAAAGTCTAACAAATACCAAAAGTTACATTATAAAATTCTTCTTTAAATTCCCTACATCTAAAAATAAATTCAATAAATCAAGAATTTTAGGAATAAGCATTTAAGAAAATCGTCTTTATACAGATATGAGTGTATCTTCCAAAAAAATCATACAAGACTTGATATGGTAAAATGAAATGTTAATGATAATATAATATACAATTTTTTAAAGCCTAACTCAATTTGATGATAAACATAAATCAAATTTTACTAAAAGACTTTTTCACAAAAGTTTTAACATTTGAATCATTACTTAGCATATATTTAGCAGTAATGAGCTAAATTTTTTTTAAATTGAAATGATCTGAATAAAAGTTTTAGCTATTAAAGGGCTATGTTATTGATATATATTTATATATGAGTTTACATGTGTGTGTATTAATCATAAAATGTTCAAAAGTGGTCAGGTCATATCATTATACAAAAACATATAAATGGCTCAAAACAGTCATTTTGTGGCTAAATATATGTGTATATGCATGTGCTTCTATATATGCAAGAAAAATAATTGTTAAGTATTTTTCAAATGAAAGTATAAATCAAAAAGAAAACAATATATAAAACCTTTCATGAACAGTTTTACTTTTCTACAAATAATGCTTTTGAATACTAGTTACCTATTTTGCAACCATTATTCAACAAACAAAATTATTATTTATTCCTCTTATTCTTAAATATTCACATAAATTAATATAAAATTCGATGAAATATTTCGTATTTTTCAAAAGATACATATTTTTAAAAATACAATAATTCAACATGTTTAAAAAATTAACATTTACTTCTTTTAAGGAACTTTAATTTTTAAAACTTGATAATATGAAACAGGCCGTCAAAATAAAAAGTTTTCAAATGCATACACACTACAACAAAATTTCAATAGAAAATAATTTAATATCAATTTACGAAAAGGCATTTACTTACAAAGCTAAGATACCGAGATCCATCACCAGAAGATGACTATATATGTAACAAAAGAATAAATCAAAATGATATTTGACTAAAATAAAAGGCCACTTACATATTTCATCATTTTTTGGCGCCTTTAAATTTGCCATTCACCACTTTTACGCAAAACTATAGATGCGCACAGCAATTATTCAAAATGATTCTTGGTCCTTTAGCAACTGAGTTATTTCCAAATATTTGTATTAATATGTTCAAAAAAACGTACTCAAAAGAGAAAAAACAAAAACTGATCGCTACAATATATGATAATAGTCCAACTGTATAATAGACTTCTATAAACCACTGCCTATGAAGCCTTAATAGTCCAATACTTCAATATTAAACAGATACCGTTTTAATCAGTCACTACACTGCGGCAAAAACAATTCTTTAAAGCCGATGTTTATTTTTGGCACAGACGTGTAAGACGTACATAGCAGTTTTCGGGTGTGTCACCTATTCTTTTTTGCTATTCGTTAATTCTGCGATTTTTTTCTGGTTGCTATTGGTTGATTTATAAAATCCCTGATTACAATCCCTGCCAGATTCGTGTAAAAATATGTACTGAAAAAAATAAATTTCATTAAAAGTTTTAATCAAATTTTAAGAAATATTCCTTGTTTTACTGCCTTAGAAAATTATTTCATGATTTAACTGATGTAATGATATTATAAAAGAAAACGCAACAAACAGAATTATGGACTTTTAAGAAATGAATGAATTAATTAATTGTAATTAATTTTTACAGACTTTAAATATTGTTATATGAAACTTATACGCAGAATTATGAATTTTATGTTTACGATTAAATGATGAAAAAGTAGATTCTTCCCCTTTAAAAAAACACCATTCTTAAGAATGGTGTGCCAGATCAGATTTCCTCCTTGTCAGTTTATCGCAGCTCAAAATTATTCGATACGTCGCCAATAGCCCTAGTGTAGCTTACATGTGTTACGTTAATAAACAACCAATCAACAAAAAATTCTCGATTTATGTACTCCACCAAATGTAGTTAGACTGTTTCATTAGACTATGCCAAGTTATATAATGTACTTCAACTATGTTAGATTATTATAAATGTTTATAGACTGTTTTTCCCTTCCTCAGTTTCAGAATATGCCTATTCAGATATGTTTTGTGTGTGTGTGTGTTATTTACTGCTCTAAATTTTAAATAATTTAAATCGAGTTTATTCATAGAAATATGGACTATAATGACTAGATTAAATTTTAATTACAAGTATAACAAGTATGTGAACAAACGGTGTACTAAAAAGCACTTAACGACAAAAGTTTTTCTTACCAGGAAGAGGGAATGGGAGTATCTGAAAGAAGAATTTGTATTACCTATGTAGTGGTTAGAATCCGCGACTTTCGAGTTCGTAGCGTAGTAGCATATCCACTACAAAAAAGCGATTACCTCTGTCCAGAGGCTGTTACTGGCTTATTAGATAGAGCTACATTCATCTAACCTTCAATTTTTTTTTATTAATGTCGTTTTATAGACGACGGACCTCGTAATTTTGAACCAGTGATGATGAAAACGTTTCAACGAGCTCATATCTCGGTAAATTTCCACACCATGCCGACAGGAGGACTTTGAATTTCGACAGACTGAATGAGCATCGGCTCCTCTACTCGGCAGGTCTTCAGTGGCATCAGGTTTTGAATCCGTGACTCGATAGCCCCGACACGAGCTCGCGATCTTGGCTACCACGGTGACCAGAGAAGTTTGGAGAAACAGTATAGAATAAAGGAAAGTTCAGAATTTGTTTTCAGAGCATAGAATATTTTATTAGACAATTATATTTAAAAAAAAAAAGAAAGTTTTGGCCTGTGTGTTGCTCTACATCTCTCATCATAAAACACACATATTATATATATATATATATATATATAACCGAGTTGCAATAGGGGAAAGGTTGGCGCCATCAAACTAGTTTAACCCCACTTATCGGTCCTAAGTCCGAAGTTGCACTTGGATATTTTATAAATTTTTATTTTATAATTTTTTAATTTTGTATGAAAACGATGGAATTTTATCTTCTATATTCGCCATCGATATTTTGAAATAGGATTTAGTATTATAAGATTCGTATAATTTCAATTTTTTAATTGATTATTGTGATTGATTGTTGATGATTGATTTTATATATTTAAATATATATATATATATATATATATATATATATATATATATATACTAGCTGGGTATACCCGTTCTTCACACGGGTGAATTTAAAAATTAAAAAATACAGACTGAAGGATAAAGAAGTTTTTGATGAGTTAATTTTTCGTGCATTGTATAAATTAAACAAAAAAAAAGCTTTTTACATAACTCAGCTGAACGAAAAAAAACCCTGTTTGCTAAATTTTAAGTCTTTAGATATAATTGCTGATTTTTTTTTTATTATTGTTATTATTATTTGTGACGCCCCGTAACTTTCTTGTGGGTCGATTTTTGAAAACACCTACCTGCTCAGCAAAAGTAACACATTGTTACAAATTTTGTGTAATAAACGCTAAAAATAGTGTTAATAGTTTTTATCTGGATGTGCAACACGTTAATATTACTTTCTGATGCAATTATTTTATGTTAAATAGCTGCTACCCGCGACTTCGTCCACGTAGAATTTAACAAAAAAGTGTTTATTCACTTCGCAGAGATTACGAAAACTTTTTTTCTACTTTGTGGAACTATGTTTCTTTTTTGCTTTATTTTTTGCTTTGATTTTTGTTGAGCAAGGGGTGAAAGGAACGCATGACCTTTGACACTGTCGATGGGGGTGAGGACTAAAATCTGTAGGATCAAAATAGGTCTAAGTAGCAAGTAGGGTGAAACGCGAACACAAACGAAGCCGCAAGGAAGGGGGTGAAAGGGATGGATGACCTTTGACAATGCAGTTAAGGACTGTAAAATCATTAGGATCAAGACATGAACGGGAAATGTCGCGAATGGCAGCAACCTAATGAAAGAAAAAGTTTGATATAACTGCTAGCAATCGTTGAGATAGAAGGCTCGCGAAATAAAATAATCCATATGAAATAAAAATAATCCATATTGAATAAAAATAGTCCCTATTGAAATAAATAATCCCTATGTTCAGTGTTGAACAAATAATTCTTGTAACACCCACAACAACAAGTACATATTTGTCTCGAGAGGGCGCTAGTGTGTGTAAAACAGTGTATGTGTAGACAGAGTAAGAAGAGAGCGCATGGAGAACGCTCTAATAAAATTCCTTTTTTTATCTTAGTCTCGCCATTTTGTGTGTGGTGTAATTAATCTTTTAGAGATTTTTAATTAATGTGTGTAAATGAATCGGTAGAAACTAAACAATGGTCCGTCGAGCCGGAGATGGCCGGGACTGAAAATAACGAATTGTAGTGTACTCAACGATCACGAATGAAAAGAAAGGAAGCGTCCTTTTAGTGGAGAGAAAGTTGTCACTTGGTGAGAGGTCAGTCTTCAATTTTCCTATATTTTGTGTTTTGAGAAAAATTATATGTGTTTCATAAGCGGTTAAAATAACTTTAATTTGTGATTGAGATAGTTATTTTGTGACTTATATGTGTTTCATTTGTGGTTGAGTTAACTATATTTTGTGTTTTGAAAAAAATATATGTGTTTCATAAGTGGTTAAAATAACTTTAATTTGTGATTGAGATAGTTATTTTGTGATTTATAGGTGTATGTTAGATTAGATTAGAATTAGAGTTAAGAATTTTGTTTTTAAACGATTAGACTTAAATATAGAATAGTACACATCAAGTATTTTCATTCAAAAGGAATTCAACAAAAGAAAGGACTCACCTCTTCCAGTTTTCAATTTAATCGATATTCTACGCTCACATATGGCGGTACAAATCAGATATTGTTACATTTAGATTGCGAATAATAATTGACTAAAGATTATAGTTTAGAATGAATGGAGTTCATCTTGCGCTTAGGCATGAAGGGCAGAAAGTCAATCGCATAGTCATGACATCAGAAAGAAATGGCGAATTGTCCTTCCGTGAAGGAGTGGTCCAAAAGTTTCGGTTTCGATTCCTCCAGCTCTCTAGTGGTGGATTTCTGAATCTCCATCCTCCCGGGCGCAAACTGACAGGACAACAATTTTGTTAATCGATCTACGAGTTAGTCCAGATCCGGTTTGTAGAATGGCTACTCTATTGGTTCCATCCGTGCCTGGTATGAGTTTTAGTATTCTTGCCATGGGCCAGGAGAGAGGGGGTCTGTTGTCATCAGATATCAGAACTAGATTGCCCACTTGTACCTCAGATTGGGAAGCTTTCCACTTGGGCCTGGATTGGTAGTGATGTAGAACTTCCTTGTACCAACGATCCCAGAAGTGTTGACGTAGCTTCAAAAGACTTTTCCATCTGAAAGAGAGACTTAAAGAAGTATTAGTTATTGATTTACTCTCAGGAATTTCGAGTAAGGGTTCTCCGATAAGGAAATGCCCTGGTGTGAGAGCTCGTATATCTGCTGGATCACTGGAAAGTGGGACCAGGGGTCTAGAATTGATGCACGCTTCTATTAAGCCCAACAGAGTCGATAGTTCTTCAAAACTCAGAAGATGTCCTTTGCAGGTTTTGATAAGATGCCTCTTGGCTAACTTGATTGAGGACTCCCAAAGACCTCCAAAATTCGGAGCATAGGGGGGTATGAATTTCCATCTAATATTTCTATCTGTAGAATACTTTTGTATTGAGTGTTCTTTCACTAGCATATAGAGTTGTTTCAAGTAGTTGTTGGCTCCTATGAAGTTAGTGCCATTGTCCGAATGGATTTCAGACGGATGACCACGTCGAGCAATGAATCGACGCAGTGCGGCTATCATGGCATCAGTTGATAAAGTGGAGACGAGTTCAAGATGAACTGCCTTTGTAGCTAGACATATGAAAAGACAGATATAGGACTTAAATTTGTTAGCCTTTCGAAGATGTTGATATTTAGTCAAAATAGGTCCGGCAAAGTCTATGCCGACGATTTCAAATGGGCGAGTTTGGGTGATTCTTTGTTTCGGTAGATCTCCCATTTTAGGGTACGATGGTTTAGAGTTAAATCTACAACATTCGATACATCGTTTTATTTCTCGTCGAACAGTCGATCGTCCATCCGGTATCCAATAGTGTTGCCGAATTAAAGATAATGTCATTTGAGTTCCTGAATGAAAACCATGAAGGTGGAATTGTCTAATTACTAAAGTAGTAATAGGATGATGTTTGGGAATGATTATCGGAAATTTTTGATCGAATGAGAGAGTAGGCTGTTTGGTGAGTCTGCCACCAACCCGAAGAATTTCATCTTCATCTAAAAATATATTTAAAGATAGTAGTTTACTTTCTTTAGGGAATTTATTCCAATTTTCCAGAATGGATGAGGGTATAGGATCATCCCAAAAGGCTTTAGATTTCCACAACTCTTGTAACATTATTTTGAGAGTTATAACCGAGGGTGAGAATAGTCCTAGAGGATCAAAGATTTGCGCAATGACGGAAAGTAATGGTCTTTTTGTTTTTACAATTTCTTCATGTACTACTTTAACTTGAATCGAATCTGTTTTCAAGTTCCAGATTAACCCTAGCACGCGTTGTTTAGATTCTTCATCACCTAGAGAATGTAACGGCTTCGAAGCTAAAAGTGATGTATCTAGATCTTGAAGAACCTTTGGGTGACTACTTGACCATTTTCGAAGAATAAAACCACCCGATTTCAGTAAATTTTGAATTTCAATGATAATCGATTTTGCTTCAACTTCTGTGTCTGCACCCGATAACAGATCGTCTATATAAATATTTTCCCGAGCTATTTTTGCTGCTAAGGGAAAGTTTTGTTCTTCGTCTTGGTATAACTGCTGCAGCGTTCTCAAAGCGAGAAACGGTGCGCATGAAGTACCATACGTGTTAGTTTGGAGTTCAAAGGACTTTAATGAATCAGAGGGAGTGGCTCGCCAAACAATTCTTTGATACTTACAGTCTTCATCCGAAATTAAGATTTGGCGATACATTTTTCGTTATCAGCTGCGAATGCTACCCTGTACGATCGAAATTTAATTAAATGATTAAATATTTCAGTTTGTAACTTAGGCCCTGTCATCAAAACATCATTTAATGATTTACCATTTTTGTTTTAGACGAAGCATTAAAAACAACACGACATTTGGTTGTGGTAGATTTTTCATTTATTACCATATGATAAGGAATGTAGCAATTAGGTGTTTCGTCATCCCGTTTTTGAGATATCTCACGCATATGTCCGAGTGCTAAATACTCGTTCATGAAATTTAGAAAATTGTCCTTGAATTGTTTATTTTTGTGAAATTTATTTTCTAAGGCATACAATAATTGTACGGCTTTTTCTTTGCTTTCGCCGAGAGTATTATTTTCTTTAAAGGGAAGATTAACAATATATCTACCTTCATTATTTCTTTTCACCGATTTTGAAAAACTTTCTTCACAAGGATCAGGAATTTGAATTTTAGCATTAGTTTTAGGAACTTCTTCGAGTTTCCAAAGTTCTGACAGTTGGTCGTTTAAACTAGAATTAACTATGGATTCTTTAAGAGGAGGTGCATAGATTTTTCCAGAGAGGATATATCCCAATTTAGTAGGTATAGCTGTTGGTGTTCCAGCAGGTCCAAAAATAGGCAATCCTTCCAACAGATCTGCATAAACTTCCGCGCCTAATAATACATCTATTGGTTTTGAAATGTGAAAATTTGGATCTGCGAGTTTCAGATTTTTTAAATGTGGAAATTGGCGATTTTTAAATTGAAAATTAGGAAGAGGTGATGTAACTTTATTAACTACTATAGCTTCAAGATTAAATTTTAGAGACGAGAAATGAGGAGTGAATTCGATTGTACAACTATGTAGTGAAGTTTCTGCATTTACCCCGTTGATTCCCGAAATTTTATGTTTTTCCGATTTTACAGGGATGTCTAATTTTTCTTTAAGCCTTCCCGAAATTAAAGATAATTGCGAAGCGTTATCTATTAAAACTCTGCATTCAATGCATTTTCCCGACTTAGACTTTATTTTTATGATCGCGGTCGAAAGAAGCACGGGACTGGTTTGTTTATTACCCTTCAGCTGACAACTTCGAGAAACCGCCACTACGTTTTGACTATTTTAGCTCAACGCGGAACCGTTTACGTTATAAACATGCAATAAAGTATGGTGGCGATCTTTGCAGACTTTGCATCCGATGTTTATTCTACATTCAGGCGTGGTGTGACTTTTTCTGAGGCAATTTGTACAGCAAATCCCTTCAATGGCTTTTATTCTCTCCAACTTTCATTCGGTTAAAAACAGGACATTTATATAACGGATGACCCGCGTTTTCTTTACAAATCGCACATGAGAATGAATAATTTTTATCTAAGTTTGCATTAAATACTAACGATTTCTTTGGTTGATTGAAATTTCTCTGACTAAACTGACTTCCTTTTTCAAACCCTACATTTTTTCTACTCTCTGCGTACGATTTGTTAATAATTTGATTACTTGTTCCGAGTTTCGATTTGGGAGCGTCTGCATTTCCACTTAATAAACCTAACGCACGTGCCTCCGATTCTATAAACATACGAAATGCTTGCAGTGTTGGATAAGTATCTGGTTTCAAGGTTAACTCCCAGCGATGAGCAATTTCTTCGTGTAGTTTAGAAGTGCAGTGATTTATGATTATTAGCTCACTCAATTGATTTATTTCCAACCCTAATACAGTTAGATTTCTTACACTTTCGTTACAATTATCTAGAATTTCAAACAATTGTTTGGCCGAGTTTGCTTTGTTTGTACGTATACTAAATAATTTGTTAATTTGGCAATTTGCTAACTGATTTTTATTTTCATATCTCTCACATAATAATTCCCAGCAATTTTTTAAATTTTCTTTTTTAATTGCGAAACCTCGAATTAATTTAGCAGCGTTACCCTTTGCTGACGCAAATAAATATTCCAATTTGTCTATTTCTGTTAAATCTGAATTATCAATTACCGTCGCCTGAAATAATTCTTTGAAAGTTATCCAATATTCCATTTCCCCATGAAATTGTGGCAATTCAAGTTTAGGCATTTTTGCAACTAGATTTTTATTTTCCAAATTTTCTTTTCCGGTTTCTTTTTTGAATGTGTCACCTTTTCTAACGATACAGAGCAATTTAATAATGAATCCTGCATATCGAGATATTTTTCCCATTTTTCTTCACCTACATCTATATTCAATTCGGAAAATGTCTCTTCTAATTTTTTCTCATATTTCTCGATTTTAGATTTTAATACATCAATTAGCGCAGCCGAGCAATCCGGTTCGGCGATTGCGTCACGAATTCTCTCCTCGAATCTCTCGATCTCTTTTCCAACATTATCAAAATGTTGGATTGATTTTAAGTTTTTGCTTTAGAAGCCATTATCCATCGGGCTCTTCGGCAAATCGACGGACCAAAAAATATGTATGTTAGATTAGATTAGAATTAGAGTTAAGAATTTTGTTTTTAAACGATTAGACTTAAATATAGAATAGTACACATCAAGAATTTTCATTCAAAAGGAATTCAACAAAAGAAAGGACTCACCTCTTCCAGTTTTCAATTTAATCGATATTCTACGCTCACATATGGCGGTACAAATCAGATATTGTTACATTTAGATTGCGAATAATAATTGACTAAAGATTATAGTTTAGAATGAATGGAGTTCATCTTGCGCTTAGGCATGAAGGGCAGAAAGTCAATCGCATAGTCATGACATCAGAAAGAAATGGCGAATTGTCATCCCGTGAAGGAGTGGTCCAAAAGTTTCGGTTTCGATTCCTCCAGCTCTCTAGTGGTGGATTTCTGAATATCCAATAGGTGTCTAATTTGTGTTTGAGATAGTTTTGGTGATTTATAAGTGTTTAATTTGAGGTTGAGTTAACTTTAATAGTTTTTGTGATTTATAAGTGTTTAATTTGAGGTTGAGTTAACTTTAATTGTGTTTTGAGATAATTATTGTGATTTATATGTGTCTCATGTGTGGTTAAGATAACTTTAATTTGAGGTTGAGTTAACTTTGATTTGTGGCTTAGATAATTAAATTGTGGTTTATTTGTTTTCATTGGTGATTGAGATAACTTTACTTTGTAAAAATGAGTATAGATAAATTTAAAAAGGATGAACTTAGGAGTATTGCGGATGAATTTAGTTGTTCCAGACAATGCTAAAGTTCTAGATTTAAGAGAATTAATACAGGGAGAGTGAGATTTATAAAAATGATAAGGAAACGTATCAGGCTATTGTTGATTGTGTGTTGGAGGAGATAAATGATAGGAGAAATGAAGACGAAAATAGAAGAAATGAAAACGAAAATAGACTAGAAATTGAAAAAATTAAACTCACAGTTAGAGAAGGAGTTAGAAATAGCGAAATTATATAATCAATCGGGCAAAAGTTTACCTTTACAAAATGAAAATCAATTAATTACAACCGAGTGTAATATTGAAAGTTTGATTAAAAGTATCAAAACCTTAACAATCCCGGTACCCCTAAGAGCAGAGTCATTTAATTTATTTTTTCAATCTATAGAAAAGGCATTTAAAACTAAAAATGTTCCTGAAAAATTAAAACCCGAAATTCTTTTGAATATTTTAGGAGAAAAGGCAAATAACTTAATGATTTATCTTCGAGATGAAGATTTAAGTGACTATAATAAGGTGAAGGCAATTGTGTTAAAAGAATTTCAACCAACCCCCTATGAATGTTTAAATCAATTTAAAAAGGCCCAAAAATTACCTAGCGAGAGTTATGTTCAATTCGCGTCTAGATTAAGTGCGAATTTTAATTACTATTGTCAATTACGGGAGGTCAATGATTTCAAGTGAGTTTGTGAGTTAGTAATCTCAGATAAGATAATAGAGACATTAGACCGAGAATTAAATACGCATATTAGCATTAAGCAGGGCGAAATGTGGTTTAAGCCACAAGATCTAGCTCGCGAGTGCGATATTTTTATATCATCCAAGGGAAAAATTAGAGAACAGAATTTATTTCCTAAGTTTAAACGTAATGAGACCTATAATCATCGTGGAGCAAAAAATATTTCAAGCGTAAATCTGTCTTCTGTTAAAAATGTGAAATGTTTTTGTTGCAAATCACGAGAATTCCACCCACTGTATTCATGCTCAAAATTTAAATCTCTCAGCGTCAGTGAAAGAGTGGATTTCGTAAAAGCTAATCATTTGTGTTTCAAGTGCTTTTCCCCTAACTGTAGTGTGAAAAACTGCTGTGCGAAAAATTGTTTTTGTGGGAAACCGCACAATCGCTTGATTCACTTTCCGAAACAGGACAAGGAATCTGTCGCCATCAACCAAAACAGTTCAAAGGTCAGTTCTCAACCCGCTCTCAGATGTGTTCGGGGGACCGGGAGGATCGAATTGCGTCGTTCCTCCCCAAGGTGGAAACGAAGAAAACAAGTCGTTCGTAGCAACGAGCTTTTTAAAGAATAAAACGCGAACCGTCTTACTGAGTAGCGTCCAGTGCTTCTTAAGGGACAAATATGGCCTTTTACATGAGGTAGGAGGTTTTGGACGTAGGGAGTCAGTCAAATTTCATTACGAAAGACTGTGCAGATAGATTACAATTAAAAAAATGAGAAAATTAATTTGCTAGTATCTTGTTTAAATGAGTCAACAATGACAATAAATGAAGGAGTTACGACTCCATATTTAACGGTGATTTAAGTTTCAAAAAGGAGCTAAATTTATTAGTTGTAAGAAGGATAACCGATTTGACTCCGTCACAAATAATAAATGTTTCGCTAGATATGCCAAACGAAATTAAACTAGCTGATTATAAATTTAATATTCCTGGTAAAATTGATGTGTTGTTAGGCGCGGAAATATTTTACGAATTACTGAGACCAGGCCAAATTTATTGTGGAGATTCAAGACTACTTTTACAAAATACTGTTTTTGGATATGTAGTTAGCGGAAGTGTAGGAGATGAGGTGAGGGATAACAATATTCATTGTGGATTAATTAGAGATAGTGATTTAAATACAACATTAAGGTCTTTTGGGGAGTTAGAATCGATTGGTGTCAAAAACGAGAATTGTAGTAGTGAGGAGGACGTTAGCTTTGAAATGTTTAAGCAGAGAGTACATTTTAAAAATGGTAGATATGAGATAGAACTCCCGTGGAAAAGAGATAGTAATGAGTTAAGTGATAATTTTAGTTTAGCGAAAAGACGACTTGGAAGTCTTATGAGAAAAATGCAAAGGGATAAGGTGTTGTATTCTGAGTATTGTAAGGTCTTGAAGAATTATTTGGATGAGGGAATAATTGAGAAGGTAACAAATCCCTTTATTCCAACGAATAACCCTGTGTTTTATCTTCCTCACCAAGTGATAATTAAAAACGAATCTCTCACAACGAAACTGCGACTAGTGTTTGACGCTAGTGCCCATGAAGAAAAAAAGCTTTCATTAAATGACTGCCTTTTCCATGGAGTCAATTTGAACCCTAATATTTTAGACCTATTGATCTCCTTCCGTTCGAACAAAATAGCTGTTTTAGCTGATGTGGAAAAAGCGTTTCTTCAAATTTCTTTGGCTCCAAAAGATAAAGATGTAGTACGGTTCCTTATAGATGACGGCGAAAATGGTGTGCAGGTGTACAGATTTAATCGAGTTCTTTTTGGCGTGAACGCGTCTCCGTTTCTTTTGGCTGCAACGATTAAGACGCATATAGGGAAGTACATGGAAAAGTATCCTGATACTGTGCGGACACTTGATCATTGCTTTTATGTGGACGATCTCGTCACTGGTGAAGATGATGCAAAATTAGCATTCGATTTGTCGAGCAAGGCGGCAAAAATCATGAGTGAAGCAGGAATGAACCTGCGGAAGTGGATTTCAAATGACTGTGAGTTAATGAAGCAATGGCAGTTGGAACATTTTGATCATTTAAATATGAACGATTTCGTGAATCATCCACATCGTGTTTTGGGGCTTTTATGGCATCCTAAAAAAGACTATCTCAGTCTTCGTCTGACTAGTCTCTTAGACTTCCTTCAAAAAAGAAAGAACACTAAACGATTTTTGTTGATGGCTGCAGGCAGGATATTTGATCCCTTGGGATTTGCGTCCCCCTTCACCATAAGATTTAAAATTTTGTTCCAAGAAATATGGCAGAGAAAAACGGACTGGGACGAAGAGTTGCTGCCTGATATTAGAGAGAAGTTTGAACAATGGTGTTCGGAAGCGTCTTTCTTATGTGAACTTCAGATTCCTCGATATGCCCTGTAATGTGATAGTGTGAACTGTCCGGAGTGTGAAATACATACGTTCTCAGATGCTAGTATTAAGGCATATGGAGCTGTTTCGTATGTTAGATTGAGAACCTTTGACAAAATCTCGGCACATCTTTTAGCTTCCAAAAGCCGTGTGGCTCCTCTAAAGGTATTAACCCTTCCACGTTTGGAGCTAATGGGAGCGTTGCTTGCTGCGAGGGAGGCGAAAGAAGTCTCACGTGTTCTCAATGAGAAAATATCTACAACTAACTACTTTTGGACAGATTCGACTATAGCCTTGAGTTGGATTCAAGGTCCCAGCAACAGATGGAAGGTTTTCGTCGCCAACCGAGTGAAAGAGATACGATCTTTAACAGACAAGATTCATGGCGTCATTGTCCTGGAAAGGACAATCCATCAGATCTTCTAACGAGAGGCATCAGTGCTGATTCACTGATAAACCGTGAAAAGTGGTGGAAAGGACCGAGTTTCCTACAAGAAGGAAATACTGTTCCTGTGAGCAACAATGTGCTACTTAGTGATGAAAGTGCCTATTTGGAGGAATTAAAACCTTCTGAGAGAAAAACTTTGACTGTGATTTTAGACAACAACCTTTTGAACCATATCCTCTCTGTATCTAATAATTTTCAGAAAAATTTGTGTGTTTTCAGTTATATTTACAGGTTCATCAATAATTGCAAAAGGCCCTCCAACAAACAAATTGGGCCACTAAGGATGTGTGAAATTCAACGAGCTGAAATTACCCTTGTGAAGCTGGTCCAGCAAATGGAATTCAACTCGGAAATAAAAGATTTGTCCTGTAAGGGTATGAGTAGGAGGTAGACTGGCCCACAGTAAATTGTGTTTTGATAAAAAACACCAGATAATTCTTCCTAATAATCACAGATTAACAAATTTAATTCTTGAAATGACTCACAAGAGACATTTGCATGCTGGTCCACAAACCTTACTGTCTATTGTTAGACAAAGGTTCTTGCCATTAAATGGTCGTAATATGTGTAGAAAACTTGTAAATAACTGTATAATTTGTTTTAAGGCAAAACCCGTTACTTGTTCACAAATTATGGGTCATTTCCTAGTTGGTTGTCCCATCACAGCCATTGCGGAGCCAAGTTTAACTGAAGTGTCTGATAATAGGTTAAAAGTGTGGCAAAAACAAACAAAAATTGTGCAACATATTTGGAAACGTTGGTCAAATAATTATTTGAGTACACTTCAGAATCGTAATAAATGGTATTTTGAAAAGAATAATGTAAAAATACATGATATGGTAATTCTGAAAGAGGATAATTTACCCGTGTGTAATTGGCCTCTTGGTAGAATTCTTGAAGTGTATCATGGTAAAGATAATAAAATTCGAGTAGTGTTAGTGAAAACTAAAAATGGAATTTTTAAACGTCCAATAACTAAACTTTGTATTTTACCTTTTTCAAGTGAATAATGTATGTGAAAATTTCAAATTTGTGTATTTTTTCAATTCAATTTTGTGTTTGAGTACTTTATCTTTTGTGTATTGAACGATATTACTTTTATTGAGTATTAGTGTTTTCTGTATTGTGTATTATTGTCTTTGTATTATGTGTATCATTGTTTTGTGTATTATTGTGTTATGTGAAAGTTGTTGAATGTGTCATTCAACCCGGGGGTGGATGTTCAGTGTTGAACAAATAATTCTTGTAACACCCACAACAACAAGTACATATTTGTCGCGAGAGGGCGCTAGTGTGTGTAAAACAGTGTATGTGTAGACAGAGTAAGAAGAGAGCGCATGGAGAACGCTCTAATAAAATTCCTTTTTTTTATCTTAGTCTCGCCATTTTGTGTGTGGTGTAATTAATCTTTTAGAGATTTTTAATTAATGTGTGTAAATGAATCGGTGCAAATTAAACACCCTATTTGAATCAGACATTGCTCCCTATTTCATTGGTTTTAATTTTATTTTCATGGAACCCTAATTTTTTTTTCTATAATTAAAGTAGCCTAAGTTATTACTTATAACATTAGCTATCTGCCTGTGAAAATTTCGTCAAAATTGGTCCAGCCATTCCAGAGATTAGCCGGAAGAAACAGACAGATAGATAGACAGACAGACAAAAAATTTTAAAATTGATTTTTTCATGTAACTACCGTATATACTTTTAAACGCATTTAGTAAAAAGCTGTTAATTTCAAATTACAAACAGACACTTCATTTTTATTTATATGTATATATATATATATATATATATATATAATGTTTCCTGGTTTTTTTAGTTCAAGTAACAAATGTTTCATCAGTAAAATTAAATTAATGTAAAACATTCAGAAATTGGGAAAATCATGCATTATTTTTTCCCACATTATGTATTCGGAAAGGTTTACTAAAATATCAAATCGTGGCATGCTAAAGAATTAAATCAGACAACCCTGAAAGTTGTGTCATCATGCACTAACCAATGAAAAATAAGCTGTTTATTTTGATTTTGCTTACAGCAGGAAAACGTCATATTTAGCACTCTCTTTAACGCTATGCGTAATGTTTTTCTGAAAAATATGAATTTTGTTCCTTGTTTGTTGCTAAATGAGAAAAAAATTAGAAAATTGAGCAATCAAGGAAAAAACTCGTTATTATTACAATCATTTCAATTGTCAATGTGTAACGTGATATCATAGACGTAATTCGTTTATTTTTACATGATGTCCTCAATAGATCGGAACTTGAATCTCCAAGAAAAAGATGTTCATGATTTTGCTTATGACATAGCTCAAGAATTTGACAAAATTACGAGTCTTTTAGATATTGATTTATTGATTCCGTTAATCAATAAAGTCATAAATGTTCTTGAATTGTTAGAACAAAGTGTGAAAAAAATTGAACAATTAGAGAAGGAAAGTTCTGATTCTAACGCTAAATACTTGCAGCTAAATAATGAAAAAAGAACTTTTGAAGATGAGATATTTCATTTAAAACTTGTGAGTACTCACTTTTGTAATGCACATGTAACAAAAATATTTTCATTTGGAATGAATTCCATTTTATCATGAATTGTGTGTAATTTGAAAACACTACATATCAGTATTTTCAACTGTTTATTGTTTCAGCATTTTTGGGTTATGTTCTTTTTTCTTTATACTTGTTCGCTGCTGTAACTGTTCATAATCTGCCATTACAAATTTTTTTTTTTAAAAAAAGAATTTCAACTGATTAACATTTCCATGTTTAAATTCAGTGGATTTGTCATTTATATTTTACCATGGATTATTATGTAAAATTTTATCCCTGGATATGATTTCAAATTTGATGAATTTGTTATAATTTTATCTGGAATAAAATTCAAGAATTCATAAAACATTAATGTACATATTTGTTTGATGCTGGTTATTTAAATTGAATTTTAGCTTGTTAAGTATTAAAAAAATCTTATTTGTTTTATGTGATGCTAAAAATTCATTTTGGTTTTAAATATTTTATTCTTTAATATAGACAATTGAGGAATTAGAAGGATCGTACTCTGAAGAAATATCAGTACTGAAAACATTCATTGATAAGTTAAAAGTAGAAAATAAATTGCTGCAGGACTTGTTAGTTGAAAAGAATGATGTGTCAGTTGAAATAGGTATTATTTCTTTTTATAAAATATTGAAAGATTATTTTGCACTGCAAAAATTCATGTCAAATGGAATATCAGCTATGATATTTCTATAGCTCTAGTTCAGCACATAGTTCAGTTTTATAATGCATGAATTCTTAGTTAAATAAGAAACTCAGGTGTATATTATTTGGAATATTTATGTGGTAACTGATTTTTTAATTAATAATACTGATATTTTTTAATTTATATTTTTAAATTACTTAAAATGTTTTGTCTTGAGCTGCCTGAATTACACAATTAGAAATTAATTAAAAATTTGATATATATCAAGTGTCAGCTAAGACACTTGCTCAAAATAAAGAGAGCATTGGTAGTCTGTGTAAAATAACTATTAGACAAAGATAACTACTTCAAGGTGGCTTCCCATGAAGGAGGGTAAAGCCAGCCCAGAACTTGCACAAAGGATAGGGTGAATGGAGGAAGAACCATGAAGGAAAAAACAAGACAACCAACCTGCGAAAGCAGGTGAGAATGACTGAGGCAACTAAAACTGAACCAAATTCAATCATGAACATGGAGGCTATTTGAGATAGTTTATTGTATGAGTTAAGCACAGTTAGATTTAAAAATAAATTCCCTTTAAATATTTCATATTTCTTTACATGTAGAGGTTACTGATTATGTTTCTAACAGGGATGAGAATTTCTTTTTTAAATGAATTATTCTGTACTACTTACTGTTCCTTTTAAAGAACTGTTCTTTAATGTGTTTCTTAACTCATCTATACTTTAAATTTCTCAAACAAAACCTCAACTATTTTCAAAGAAACTTAATTCTATATATATGCATTTGATAATTTATAAGGATTTCAGTGTTGTTTATTTTTTATTTAAATAATTGTTAATGTAATATTTCCTTTACAAGTATTGCATTCAGGTATTAAATATGATTTTAATTTTATTACAATTTTTTCAATACCATTGTAATCAATTTATTGTTTAATATGTTTTCATTCATCCATCTTTTAAAGGAGATTCATATAAAGTTGTTATTGAAGATCAAGAAAAAATAATATCAAAATTGAAATCTAATTTGAAACACAGAGATAATCAACTGGAAAAAAACTATGCCAGCATTGAAGCCGTAAGTAGACTTTTAAAATACTACTTTTTCTCATTCTTTTGAACGATTATTCAAATACAAAGAGCAAATGCTCTTAAAGGAGATTTTTTTTAAGGAAATGGACCATTTAATTATATTAATGATTGTATATTTTAAATAATTGCATAAAAATACTGTTTCTCTTCCAGTTTAATGATTTAAATTTCTATTTCATTTTCTTAGTTGAATACAAAAGTTGAAGACTTGTCCAAATTAAATCAGACTCTCCACAATCAATATCAGCATGCCAAAGATCTAGCAATTGCTTCTACTTTTGAAAAGAGTGAATATGAAGTCAAACTTTATCAGCAAAAGCAAGATTTTCATTCCTTAGAAAATAAATTTCATATGTTGAAAAAGTCTTTGCTGGAGAAAAGTGAAGTATGAAATCCATGATATACTTTCAATTAAAGAGAACTTAACATTGATTTATTATTATTATTATATATGCATTTTGGATTTAAGATGTATGTAAAGTTTCATGTCTTAGTGTAGAATGATTTATCAATATCTAATGTTTAAGAAAGTTTAAAAATTTAAAATGTGAATTAATAAAAAGTAAATAATTTATTTATTTTACCAGTATTTAAAACTTTTCAATGCTTATATGAGCCTGTTATTGCTCTAACCTTCAATATCATGTTCAATTTCTCCATACATTGACTTTTTCCACTTTCAATTCTAAGCAGCACCTGATTTTCAATAACATTGGCATTGGGAAAAAAGCATGGCTTAGATTTGAATAAATATGGTATATATATATTTTTTTCTAGTTTTTTAAAAAAAAGTTATTTTTCCTATGGTAGAAATTAGTTAAGAGTATTGAACAAAAGTGAACAATGCCTGCCTTCTTTAATGTTATTTAATAATGCCTATATTCTTTATTAAAAAATATATAATTCCAAAGTACTGATTTTATTGTATTTGATTAAAATTTGAAATTTTCTGAATTGCACCTATTTTTAGGGGGGATGCTTTTATTTAAATTACCAACAAATAGAGCTAAGCAGATGAAAACATTAAAATATTAAAAAAATTTGTTATTGTAAAAAAATATATAAGTAAATAATGAAATTAAAAACATTTCACAAAAAATTAAAAAAGAAAAAAAGGAATGTTTTACTTTAACATTAAGTTTGTAAACAAAAGTTTAGCATTAATTTCATTGGTAGAATATCTGACCAGTTAAGGTAGGAAGCTTGATCGGCTAGATATTACTATGTCAAATAAAAATAGACTTTCAGTTATATTGTTGGAAAGTGAGCCAATCTTTATATACTCTTGTTTCTTTACAGAAATATCATAAAAATATTTTAGAATGGATACCACATATTGGGGATTTTACAAACATTACTGTATTTCTGATACACACTTCAGTCCAATATTTAGATCTCCTAATTGACTACAGTTTAATTTGGAATGGTGTTTGAGAAGATTTTTAAATTTTTAATTAAATGTATAAATAAATTCTTAATAACAGAGTATGAAACACTGATTGCAGAGAATTTTGAGACTATTTGAAGATACTTTAAATTATATTGATATGTTTCTATGAAAATGTTAAGAAGATGGGCTAGATTTAATTTAATCTTATTTTTAGAATAGCATTTTAGTTTTTTTTACTCTTTTTCTTTTAATCATGTAAAACTTTAACAATAATTTAAATCTAAATCATTTTACATTAGATTGTGTGTTTGTAGAAAATAGATGTTCTAAAATGATCTTCATTAGGTTTTAAGTAGTAAGTTATTTAAATTCATCTGTTTCAAGTGCTAAAAAGAAATATTTTTGCTAAGAATTATGTCCAACTGTGATGCACAATTTTAGATAATACATAATGCAAATCTCCTTGACCCCAATATGCAAGCAATGTTGAAAATCTATTCTCTTGCATGCTCAAACACAATAATCACACATGCTTGAAAATCTTTTTTTATGGGCTGTACTATTCTCAACCATGTTAAAACACAATATTCTTGATTGCACATGCTCGAAAATAATAACATTGTTTATAGCTTGTAACATTATTTTTCTAATATTTTGTATGGAAGGAGATGCACTAAAATATTTCAGCGTAATTTTTGAATACCCAATGGACTATTAGTTTGGCAAAACAAGAAATATCACAGACCTGCTGGACCAGTTTTTACATTTGTACTTATGTGAACTTATATGGAATAGTGTACATGGAGAAGATACATTTTTCACAATTTTGAATGTAATTAGGGCATTTTGGCTGCCTAATAATGTCATTATTATATCTTTTGTTTCAAATGTACATGTTTGTTTTTAAAATACTTTTTAATTTTTAACCTTTACCAAGTTATTTGTGGATGTCCTGATATATAAGGAGTATCTGCAGGAATTTGTTTGTTTTTGCATGTGCAAAAATAACAGCGATGTTTTTTTTTGTTTAGTGGAATTGGTTGACTGTATAATGCATAAGTTCCTATACTCTCAAAATGTTCACTGTATGAGGGTGGCTGAAAAAGGAAATTATACTTTATTGAGAATAGCAATATGATACAGTGTAACACATATATACAAACTGTTTCTCAACATAATCACCTAGTTACTGTTAATGTTTGTTACAACACAGTACTAATTGTTTGATGCCCTGATAGTAAAAGTTTGCTCTTTGTTTATTGATCCAGCAAAAACAACTGTTATCCTTGTCATTGTTAGTGAAATCTTTTCTAGATGTTTTTTCAGCTTGCCAAACACACAAAAATTACAAATTGTCAGATTAATACTGTATGCAAGGTATAGCATTATGTATGATTCTAGATTAATAGTTCTATCTTGTGATATAAGTTCAGTGTAAAGAACACATCTGTATCTGAAACAAAGTGGCTATACTTTACCCACTGATGGAAAAATTTTAAAATTTGATCTTGGAGGTGATGATCTAAGACTTTAAAGATTGTTTCCTTTCTGGGGTAATATGAAACAACTCTACCTTATCCTTTAAATGATCAGGTTTATGAAATCATGGCTTCTTAAGCATAATGCTGTTGGTACTTTTGGAAAATATCAAATCGTGCTTCTTTGTGCTTGGAAATCAGTGGATGAAAAACTTATCATGCAAGCAATATGCATTAGTCCAGTTGATGCCATAGTTCACATGAGCACTACCGATTGATATTACTATCTCCTGTGTAATGTGTGTTATTCCTAATCTGCAACTCATGAAAATCATGTCATTCACCTGCTGCACAAGGTGTGTTGTGGTCAATATTCTTTACCTTTCATGTTTTTCCAAATTACTCAAGAGAGCAACTTTCTTTGAACTGCTAGAACCATTTATTTACTTTGGCTGAATAGGATATTGCATGTAAGCTATACACCACTGATATTTCACAGTACAGTCAACCCTCCTATAATGCGGTACTCTCAGAACGCAGTTTCTATATAACGCGGAGCTGAATTTGCGACAGCCCTCCTATAACGCGGTACTCTTACAGCGCGGTTTCCGTTTAACAACGTCTCATCAGTTCTTTCCAATAGGGATAACGTATATTAGTGTTAGTTTTTTGTTTTATTTTTTTCCACTGGATCTCTGTTCAGCAAAAGTAACACATTGTTTCAAATTTTGTGTAATGAACGCTTAAGAAATAGTGTAAATAATTTACATCTCGAAGTGTAATACATTAATGTTACTTTCTGTTGTATTTATTTTATGTCAAAATCTTACCACCACCTCTCCCTTCGAAATCTAGTTTTATTATGCAATAAAAAAAAGTAGTGATGATACTGATTGAGGAATAAATTAAAAGCGGAGCACGCACTGAGGCATGGCGTAGACAAAACAAAATCAGTAACGCCGGTGGAGTTTATCTTGCCTTTTGTATGTATTGGTCTCCATGTAACGGGGTACGAATGATGTGATTTGTACTAATTCTGAGTTTCCATACAACACGATAGACGGTTTCCATAGAACGTGCTACGAATTTGCCTGGTTTGTACGGTTAAATCCGAGTTTCTTATAGCACGTTTTCCATATAACGCGGTACGCACTCACCACGTTATAGGAGGGTTGACAGTAAATATCTACCACAAATGTTTCTTTTCAGCCCCAAAAGTCATACATTTTTACATACTTCAACATTGAACTATATTTCCTGTTGCTTGCTACTTTAATCACAGGTCACACATCAACAAGGCTTGCTACTCAAACAAAAACAATGGCATCGAAAATTGTTGACCAACTCCTCTTATGAACTAGTCACATTATGTCACAAATTGCTGCTATCTTATGGGGAACAAACATTATATATAAAAGATATCATGATATATTATTTTAATATAACAGACTTAATACAATTTCTTCTTTAATCAAAGACATGTGTTATAATATTTCTTCAGATTTTACATATTATTTGCTAAAAATGTGTACTATATGTATCCTGAATAGGAATTCATTGTATTTCTTATTGTTTATCTTTATATATAAAAATCTTCTATGCGTGTGTTTGTCATTAAACTCCTCCTAAACGGCTGGACCGATTTCGATGAAAACCTTTTATTTTGAATTTAAGATGTGTGTACAGGACAACATCTGTCGGGTCCTCTAGTATTTTGTAAAAACGTCTTTTACATTTTTAATCAACTCTCTACAATTCAGTATCTGGGATCTTTATTTTACGAATAACTGTCTCAGGAAAAAGCATTAGTCAGCTTGAAAGGCCTTAGAAAATTATACATGTAATTTTAAAATATTTACATTATATTTACTTCTATACTCATGAAATAACTTATATGAATGGGGAAAAAAGATTAAAATTTGTTGTATAAATAATATACTAATTAATAAATAGTATAATATATTATTAATCATATTCTAAATTGCCATGAATTGAATTTAAAGTTAAACTGTTAATAGAATTATAACAAGACAGTATAGAGATCAAAGTTAAATGTCATAGTAACATAATAACAAACTCTTAGTCTTAGAAACTAAGATTAAAAAGTTAAACAAAGTTTTAAGCATAGTTCTTTATATTTGCCTATAGCACTACAAGGAAAGGAAAAGAAAATTTTGTAAGAATAAACTATATAAAATACTATAAAATAATTTAAAAAATCAAATATACCAGGAGAATAACATTAACAATGGTAGATCTTAAATATATAAAAAGATAGATGGGGAATAAAATTTTAATTAAAAAAACCCACTGCACCTTCTTACAAAAATATGTAAAACTGAAAGAGGTAAAAATCAATGAAGAAAAACAAAAATATAAATGGAATCTTAAAACAAATAAGTAATGTTGAATTTATTACAAATGTATGTACAAAGGAAAATGAAAGAAAAATCATGATCTATATATATATAAACAATAATTAATAAATCTTTTAACATTACATATTTTATTGTATTAACTAAAATTTTGTGATGTTGTTAAAATTTAGGATAACATTTCTATAAATAGAAATATGAATATTAGAATTTTAAAAAGGTACTTTAATAATATTAAATAAGAAGTTTCTCTTTTATCAAGAATATTACTCCATTTAATATATATTATCTGTCATAGTCAAAGTTATATCAAGGTAATGTATAATGAGTAGATAAATGTTTTAATTAGGCTCTGTTAATTAGGATAAAAATCAATGTTAAGAGTATTCACTGTTTTTGCCAAAATAATTGAATCTTTATCTAGAAATTTAAAAAAAAGAAAATTTAATGTAAATTAGCTTAACTAATGCTACCAGGTTCACTTTGGGGGGTAAACCTTTAATTTGTGTTTATACAGATAACCATTAGAATTGATGTAGTTTTCCTTGAATATTAATTTAGTAAGATTTTGAAATTCATGGGATTTAATAATATTATTTAGGCAATAATTATTGTGTATTTTTTTACCTAAAGAATCTTAATTATGTCATTAATATTTTTAGAGTTAATTAAATAGTTAAAATCATAACCATGAATAAAGTAAATTTATTTCTGAAATTTTATGTCATATATTATTTATAATGATGGCTTTAATGACAAGATAATAGATAAAATTATGTAAAATTGTTAGATTTTACCAGAAATAATGATATTAAAACTATTCACAAATGTAAGAAATTTAATAGGATTTGTATATAATTTATAGATTAGAAAAATGCATGGTGAAAATTAACTTCCACCTGTAAATGTCTAATTTTTTATAAACAGCCATTATACTGATTTCTCTATAGCATAGATCAGATTTATGAAATGATTTATAATTTAGATAATGCTTATGTATATTCCAGGATTCAACAAAAAATGAGTATGAACCACCTGAGGAGAAATATTATTTAAGTGAAGAAAGCTTAAATTTCTTACTGCAAGAGCAACATAATCTGAAACAAAAAGTTTCAAAATTGCAAGTAGAACTTTCTTCTATAAAAAAACAAAATGATGAGTGAGTACTACTTTTATTTATTGAGAAATAAATATTTATGTACAGAGGCATACTTAAAAAAAAAGAATAAGTTCATTTACTTTAAAAATTAGTCACTGGTTCAACTAGTTTTGTATATAATGCTAAAATATTTAATTTCAAAAGACTATTTACATTTTTAAAACATTTATTATTAACATTTTGATGTATTAATTGAGAGACATGAGTTTTTCTGAAATAAAATTATCTGATACATATATTCTAATGGTTCTGCATTAGATATTATAACATGTGGATTTATCAGCATATTAGTATTCTGAAAATCTAACTTTAAAAATTTGTATTTAAATAGATATATTATTGTATGCAGTTTTGGTAAGATTTACTCTGATATTTTTTTGAAGCTTCTCAAAAGTAAATAAGAATTACTATCTACTTCATAATACTATGAACAGTTTAAATTCTGGTATTTACGGCAAAACTTATGTTTTGTATATTGTAATTCATGATTATAATTTTTTTCTCTCTATTTGCTTATGCAAACTTTTCTAAAACATACACATTGCAAAAGTGTTTTGGCATCATTGCTTTCTGATATAAATTTACTTTTGCTTTAAGTTCTACAGCTAACAATGTTTAATTGTGTTAAAATTAAATTTTTCAAATGTATCACTAAATAATATTTATTTTTTTCTTAAGTGGTTTTTAGCTATTTTTTATGTAATGTATGCTTCTTTTTACAAATTATTGTAGTGATATATTAAGTTATCAGAATCACACATTTAAACTTCTTGTTCTCCCCTTTTGCTTAATGTTTGTAATCTTTCCCCTTTAATTTTTCTTTTTTATTCAAAATTCATTTCATGAAATCTGGATATTCTTTGATTCTTTTGTAAATTCCAGATGAAAAAATATTTATTAGAGTAAAAAAAAAATGCCTTTGTTTATATAGGTACAAAAAGAAATTTAGTACTGTAACTGAAATTGAAAGTTCAAAGTATAAAAGTGAGGGTGGTCGCATTCAGCAGATGTAAGTACATGTTACAAATATTTAATTCTAATTTTTAGCATTAATTATCCCTGTGTATCATATTTGTTTGAAAAATTATATGGTTCAGGGCTGAAGAACAATTCATTAATTTTTATGAAACAAAATTACATAAATGAGTTTCCAAACATTTATATGAATATATATTTTCCATTTTGACATTCTAGTTTTTTTAAAAGAGACACAATTTAACATTATATCCATTATTGTACATAATTCAAGTAATTCTAGTTTCTTTAATAAGTCGTAAAGAACTTTTAGTGCTGTTATAAAAGTGTTATCTGGAATCATCATTTTTTTAACTGTATTTTATTAAAAAAAATTTTGATTAAAATTCTTTAAAATTTTAAATACTTTTTTGAATCAAGAAATTTTTTATTGGTTTTAAATCATTTATGTAAATTTAATTACTACAGTTTGTAGTTTAGTTAAGAAATGTTATTGTGAATCTTAAATTATAATTATTTTTAACAAATTAATTTATCAAAATTTTGTTAAAATAGTTTATAAATAATATGAAGGAAAAAGCCGAAGCCATAAATCTCTACAAAATACCAATTTGTTAAACAGAAAAAAATACAATTTTTATATTTAGATTCTTCAAATTCTGTTCTCTGTAAAAGTGCTTATAATCAATATATATATATATATATATATATATATATAATCCAAAATATAAAAATACACAGATAGTTATAGAACCTAAGATAACTATAATAAATAGGAAGAAATAGGCACAGTAGTACAATAACAAACTCCTGGCCTTAGGAACCAATATTGCAGGTTTAAACAAGTTTTAGGGCTAGCCAACCTTCACCTGTAGTTTGTCATACTACGTACCAAGAGGAAAAGAAAGAATAACATTTGGGGGAATTTAAATATAATAAAATCACTAAACTAATAAAATATAATTATAATATTATAGCCTACTCATATTCACAGTATAGATTTAAATTCGATGCAAAACGTAGATAGTAAGACTTCAGGAGTGTAACAACTGGTTATGTTTCCCGCCAAATACAAGAGAGGGAAAACAGTTCCGCATAAAGTTAAATTATGATAGAATAATATTAAGTTTATATATATATATATATGTACTTTTAAAAAATCATAAATATATATTGATATTATTATTAGTGGAAAATATAAATGAATTCTAGAAATATTTAAATAATATTATTGATTTATTAAAAATGTGGCGCCATCTATTTAATAATTGTATAATTAGTAAAAAAAACCCATAATGTCAATAATTTATTAACACAAATTGTATATCATTGAGAACTATTAGAAATATAATTGTAAAGAAAGTTAGCAGGATATCCATGTCCAATACATTGTTTAATAAAATTATTAATGTTTAAATAAATATTAGCTTTATCACTAACTAAAACATTATTACAATAAATATAGTTAAAAATAATATTTCTATACATAGATATTGATAAATTTGAATTCCAGTAAGGCACTTTAAGAATGTTAAAATTAAAGGCATCTCTTTTATCATAAATATTACTATGTAATTTCAAATCCTTAATGTACAATGTTTCATCTAAGTAATTAGTTTTAATTGGATTATTATTAATTTGAACTAAGTTTAAGTAAGCCGGATAAAAATTAATATTGGGATTTAAATGATCATTTTTACCAAAAATAATTAAATCATCAATATATCTAAAAATGTAATAGTCATTATTAATAATATAATTATATTCATAAAAATGTAAATATAAATTAGCCAAACTATTGCTTGCTGGGCCTCCTTGTGGCAGGCCTTTATTTTGTTTATATAATGAACCATTAAAATTAATGTAATTTTCTTTTAAGACAAAATCTATGAGAGTTTTAAATTTATTAAAATTAATATTGAGATTATAAATACTGTGGTTTTCTGAAATTACTTTAATAATATCAATGATATCAATGGAATTGAAAAGATCTTCAAAGTCATAACTATGAACGTTTGTAATTACTCAACCTATGGTAAATTTTCTATCTTTAGAAATAACTATTTTTATTTTACAACCACTTAAACTAATCACTCCTCATACAATCTAACAAATTTTACAATCTGTCTACTGCTCCTTATTTTTTTCCAACAACTCATCATTCCCCACCCCCTCCCTTCTGTTAGGGTTATAGTTGTCTAACACAGCTGGTGAAACTGCATCATCTATTTCCTAGACAATGTATATATACAATGCAACAATGTGATGATATTCATTTTGTGATTTGTAGTCGGGACAAGTAAAAATCACGATATGGATCAATCTTTTATTTAGTTTTAACATCAGGAGATTATCTTTGTATGAGCTCTTAGCTCACGAAACAAGAGAGGGAATTATTCATTTTCCAAATTTTAATATACTTGGAAAAACAGGGAGAAATGTAATGTAAAAAACATAATGTGTTTAAGTGAAGGGAAATATAAGATATTTTTAGAAATTACCCGGAGTTTTAGGGAAAGTTTCAACCACTTAGTAAGGCACATGTAAGCTATCATATTCTTTTACTAGGAATCACAAATAAATCAGTAAAAACTTCAAGGTCTCATTCTTTTAATGCAGAACCACTAATAAACCTGTCAAAATATAGGTTTTAATCCTTTAATGCCAAATGAAATGAGATACCTTTCAAAATGGGCATTCAAAATTATGTTTTAGAGAAAAAAATATGTAAGATTAGAATTTTAAGTAAATGTAAATTTGTTATACATATGTATAATTTCAAAAAAAAAAAAAAAAAAAATTAAGGTATAAACTTAGCAAGCTCAGGGCTGCTGTTCAGGGATAAAATCAATTTTAGCAGCTAGCCAACCTTCTTCTTTCTGTTTATGATATTGTGTAAAATCCAAAAGTTTAAAATGGATAGATCTTCTGAATTCTTTATTAATTATTGAATATGGGTACATACTTCAAATGCATTTGAATATACATAGACTACAACATGAATTAGTGAACAGTTAACTAGCTCTAACCATATTCAGTTATCTATAAGCAAATTCAAAGATACTAAGCAGAAAGGCCTCATTATGACTAATTTGTTACACTTAAACCTCTCGCTGTACGTCTCATGATTTCCACCGGCAACGTAGATGCTGCAAAATGTGCACAACCCGCGATTTCCGCGGGCATGCATTTTTTCCGTCTATTTAGCATTGCAACCCATACTGTTCCTGTTTTATGCTCAGATTTTTATGATCTAATTCTATATTTTAAAATAAAAACTGTTATAAAAGTTTTTTGTTTATTTTAACTCTTAAAATATAGATTTGAAATACTTAATAAAAATTTTTTGAACTTACTTTGATAAAATAACTGCGCAGTAAGAGGGTTAAACAGTACTGTTATTAATAATGATATAATAATATTAAACAATAATAGGAACTATAAGCGTAATTAAATGTATATTACATTGAGAGAAATATATTTATGATATTCTGATTTTCTAATTGATTCTTTATAGATATTTTATATTTATAACTAATTGTCTTTCTAAGTATATATACATCTATAACTAACTACTATTAGTTACAGAGGTTAGCAATTAGTTTCCTCCTTAGTTTGTCTATGCTCAGTGGTACCTCATAAGAGTGTATGTGTCATCATCACTAATTTACCATAAAATATAATTAGGATAACTTTTTTTTTTACTTTGTCTCTTTGTAAGCTACCTTATTATTTTAAAAGTTAGAATGTATTCCTTTACTTATGATTTTTGAACTATCTGTTATTATGAACAATTATTATAACAGTATATTAATTCAAGGGTGTGAGTATGAATATTAGAGGTTTATTTTAAAGATTTGACATGGTAATATTCAACTCAAATCATACTTAATAACATTAGATGTAATAGAAGACCTTTTGAAATAGAGGTTACTGAATAAATTGCAAGCATTATTATAATAAAGAGAATATGAGAACACAATGAAGATATGAATAATTCTACACTCAAGAGCCAAAACATTATGACCATATGTCAATAATGAGTTGGCCCACCTTTGGCGCGCAACACAGCTTCAACCTGCCTTGGCATGGATGCCACAAGTCCTTGGTAGACGGCTGGAGACAGATTGTACCAGATGTTTAAGCAACGGTCACGCAAATCCGAGATATTGTGAATTGGGGGTCTTTGAACTTGAGCTGCTGTCCCATGACATCCCAAATGTGTTCTATCTGATTGAGATCCGGTGAGTTAGGCGGCCAGGACATTAACTGGAATTCAGCATCATGTTCCTGGAACCACTCCCAACACAATTTTAGCCTTGTGACACGGGGCGTTGTCCTGTTGGAACATTCCATTTCCTGCTGGAAAAACAGAGGCCATGTAAGGGTGCAACTGGTCCGCAATGTTCAGATACCCTGTAGCATTCATGGTCTGCTCTACCACAACCACGGGTTCCAGAAACTCCTAAGAGAACGTCCCCCAAAGCATAATACTGCCACAACCGGCCTTTGTATGACCTACTGTACATTGAGGGAGCATCTGTTCGCCTGGAAAACGGCATATCCTGATACGACCATCGGCATGATGAATGACAAACCGTGATTCATCTGACTAGGCAACTCTCTCCCACTGATCCATGGACTAGTCGTGATGTTCCCGGGCCCAACGCAGGCGCAGTTGGTGATGATGCTTGGTCAGCAAAGGCACACAAGTGGGAAGTTAGCTGCGTAGCCCCATATCCAACAATGTGCTCCGATACTATTCTACTTGGTCCTGCATTGTATTGGGCTGTCAACTGAGCCACTGTCTGGCTCCAGTTTTTCTTCACCATGCGAGACAGTCTCTGGTGGCTTTTTTTCTTTGATAGCGTGTGGACGTCCAACACCATGTCGTCTACTGCTGGTTTCACCGTCATTCATCCACTTTGCATAAGTACTAACAACTGTAGATCGCAAACAACCCACGAGTCGTGCAGTTTTGGAAATACTTGTTCCGAGCCATTACAAACTGCCCTCTATCAAAGTCACTTAAATCTGCAGCCTTTCCCATCACACACAGAAATAAGGAAAAGAATGATTCTTCAGACTCTCCAGTAGCAGTTAAATACCACTTGCACCAGATCACATGCCTTCCACATCAACCAGGTGAGTTCATTGCAAAATGTAGGGGTGGTCATAATGTTTTGGCTCTTGAGTGTATATATAACAAATCTAATAGTAATTACTCAAATAATCATACAAGTAATAAATTAAGCTATAAGAAGTTTTGAGATGGAAGATATAAAACTCTCTCTATGATAAATGACGACCAAATAAAAGAAAATTCTGAGTTTATTTTTCTGTTAATTTTTTAATTATGCATTTAATGACATGTAAACTACAAATTAAATATATTGGTCCAATTTCTAATAATAATATTAGGATTAATCTACACAGATCTGACTCTAAAAATTTAAATAGTATTAACTCAAATGAAATAAAAATTGGATATTTTAATTTTCGTGATTTGAAAATATAGAACTTACAGTTATCAAAACATTGTAATATATGTGTGTAAGTTAAAATGTGGCTTCTTACCCTCCTCATTATGCTTTGTAACATTAAGGATGACAGAATGATCAGTGATTTTTTTTTCTTTCCTAATAGCATTACCACCACTTCTGCATATCTCAGTTACTTAGTTTTGATATTATTTTTGATCTTTATATTCTATTTTTAAAATTATTTTTGAAACAATGCATTAATGTCATGTATATAATATTTTTTTAAGTAAATTAATATTATGATACTTTTTTTAAGAATTTAACTAATTAAATCAACCAAACTTAGATTTAAATATTTATGGTTGATAACAAAAGAATAAATTGAGCCCAAAAAACAACATTATGCATACATCTACAATGATATATGGACCAACCTGTCATGCTCAATGCAATTACCTCGCTTCTTGTAAGATCATTTATCTGTTAGGTCTCTCCCTGGGAGTGGCCTGTCTTTGTTATTACAACAATTCTCTAAAATGGGGAAGGGATTCCCACTATGATTTCCTTAGCAGAATTAATGACACAGATAGTGCTCCTTCTGCAGGTTATTTCCATTATATCCCACTCAATATGTGCATGCAAACTGAGCATTTCACATCTTTTTTTTACTGTGAGATTTAACTAAACTAAAATTTTCAGCTCTCTGGTTTTCTTTGTGTTGCATTTTCATTGTCACACAGTGCATAAAAATGTATTTCTTAAATCCAGAAATTTATTTATAGTTATAATTAATATTGTATCCATTTTTATAACATAAGTTATAAATGGAACATTAGTTGTAATGAGGCATTTCTGTTCCCCATCAACTTCGAAATTGAATTGCCAGATCAATTTCCTCATTTAAACACATTGTAAGTGTCGCTACTGGCACCTGCTTGTCTGAATGCGCTGAAAAGCTTATCATTTGCTTATCACAACACCTTCCTGTCATTTAAATTTCACATCTATTGTGTGTTGCCTTCTTGGTGTAGCAATTTTAATAGCCAATAGTGTATATATGTGTTGTAAAATGTAATTGTATTATTATTTTTTTTAGTTTTCATCTTTTTCTTGGCATTATTAACATCGGTCCAGAATTGTGCTGGTTCAGAGGAATCTGAAGAAAGAGATGAACACTATTCAATGTTTTTTGTTGATGTTGCACCTATGCTACCATATTAATGGGGATTATTTGAAGTGATGTACATTTTTTTTTTATTTAAATATTAGTTTACTTTAAATCCTTTATATAAGAAATGAAATATCAGATACTTATCAAGAGCAGAAATAATATTTTTGAAAATTGAATATTTTATTTTCCATTATTTTATTCAAATTTATCCCTTGACTACAAAAGAGGAGAATTTAATTTTTCGAAATTTAATTTTAAACATTTATACCTTTAATAATTTATTTTAATGCATCAAATAGGCTATTTTTATTTTTCAGTTTTTGTATTAAGAAAACACTAAAAAACGGTCAGTCAATTTGATGTATATTTAGTTTCCTTTTGTAAAGAAAAACAAAAAATTGCAGTAAAGGTTATTCTATCTTTAAACATATATTCTGTTTGTATTTTACTGATTCAATCAGAAAATTATTTATATGTAACATCTTAAGCTATGAAAGGTATAATTCTCATTTATATTTATTGATTTGAAAATTTGATCTTGATCTGTAAACTTGCTATTTTCCTTTACTGTATCAACATTGTTTTATGTTGTAATGGAGAGAATGACTTGAATAATCTACCCATGAAATTTGAATAGTTAGGTTTTTATAACTGAAAAATATCTTGTCTATATGTATATAAATATTCCATTAATGATTTACAATTTTGTGGAAAAAAATTATTTTTTCATATTTGTTGTCAAGATATTTTAGTAAAATGTCAGAGATACTACATTTTTTTAAGTTTTTCGGTTTAATGATAAATTGGAACTCATTGATTGGTCTAAATTTTTTATTAGTTGTCATTATGATGAAATTTATGTACTTTTTCCATTAAATACTTTTTAAAATCAATTATTAGAATGATTTTTACTTTTGATTATCTTGATAAATTCATTCTTTTAAATTCAGGCATAGCTAAAGAAAGATGAAAAAAAATTGGGTTAACTTTTTGATTATATGCTGATATGTGCTACCATTAATTATTAGAAAATAATACTATCTGATATGTATATCAGATAAATATATTTTTACTTGAAACTGAGCATAATAGAATTCATTATATTCCGATGTCAATGTTTAGGTAAATAATAATGAAATTGTGATCTCTTTTACTGAACTGCCAAACAAAAACAATTTTGGAAAATGGTTAAGAAGCCAGAACTAGTGATTAGGTTTTTTATCAAACTTTATTTTACACTAGCTCAATTTAATGTTTAGCTACCTTCCATTTATTTTTCATATGGCTCTTGGATAAAATCGGGACGTAAAGGTAAAACTGCAAGTTTAATAAATTTGTTTGCACAGTGAAGTCTTAACATGGTTTGCTGAACTATTTATTTATGAAAGCTTTAAATGAAATCCAGATTTAATTTGCATCTATTACTGAGAAGAAAAAGAGAGAGAGTAACATCAGTTATTAAATAAGTGAACAAGGTTTATTCTAGAGATTTTGCTAGTTACCCTGCACACTTTTACGTATGTGCCAAGTGTTAATTACTCGGTGGTTCAAATATTTATGTATAGTGGTATTTGTGAAAGTATTTCTATATAAGTGAGATTTATTTTTTTGTCAAGTTTATTCACACTATTGATCAAAACTGTGCCTTTCTATAAAACAATGTTGTGTTGTTTTTTTTTAAATTGTTCATTCTAAGTCTGAAAAATTAGTGAATTTTTTAACAAAACAGCTATTAATTTATAAGCATACTACCTCCATTCTTTTTACATCTTACGCAAAAATGTTAAAGAATTTTGCTTTAACAAGAATAAGATGGTTTATAAGGTTTACAAAGAGTATTTATTTCAATGTGAACTCTCCGTCCAAGAAAATTTAAAAAATGTTATAATTGTGTCATGACTGCTGCAGTTCTTTTTATATACTAATGTACCAAGTCTCATGTGCCTAATTTTTTTCCTGGTTTAAATCATGTGTTTTGTTTAGTTCACTTATGTATAACAATATATTACACAAATTTTTTTATATATTAATAAAATTATTTTGTATGAATCTGTTGAATTTATTTTTCCATTTATATTTAAAGCAGTGATTCCCAAAGTGGTCTATGAGGACTTTCAAGGGGTCCATGTCAGCGAAAAAATAATTTTGGGGTCCATGAGGTGTAAACAGGGGTCTATGATAGTGACTCTCATTAAACCAGATCTTGAGTTTAATTTTAAAAGAAAATTTCATCAAGTGAAAACCAGATTTTAATTATTTAAACGCTTTATTTACAAAATTTAATGAGGTTATTTAGCAGTTATAAGGTGAAAGCATAAATTTTATTAAAACAAGGAATATTTCAGCATTTCTTTCCATAATTAATCTAAAGCTGTATTGGAGGTCATGAATTCTCTCAATTGATCACAGACAATCTGTCAGGACATTTTAATCAAGCCAGCATTTAAATGCCTTTATTCAGGTTTTTAAACTAGGTTTGAGAATGTTTTGACTATGGTTTACACTACCAAAGCCACAATCAATTCATATGGTCACATTGAAAAAAAAATTCATATTACAATAGGAACTGATTGGAATAGGCCCTAACGAAGATCTTAAAATAAATTTTAGAAATGGATACAAGCAATTCTGGCTTTAAAAAGAGACCTGTTATGAAATATTGTGAGAAAGTTTTTAATTGCTTTTCCTAGTGAGGAGTTTCAGCATGGTTGCCAATCTCCAAAACAGAAAAAGAAGGGGGGAGGGAACTGGTCATTTCTAACAGAGGATATGTAGGGCTGAACTTTAAAAAAAAATTAATACCAAATGTTGAAAATGTATTATTGAAGCACCAGATTCATCCTTCCCATTAAAAGCATTTGTTTTTTGTTCAGTTACATTATGTATTGATTAAATTTTAATCTAATTAATTTAATTTGATTAAATCTTTTAAATACTATACTTCAATACAGTAAGAAATTTAATTCTTTTAAAGTAAGTTCTATACTAGCTGTCAAAACTACATTTAAGTTGATAAATTTGTAAAAATTCAATATTAGGTTAGCAGTGGTCTATCCCAAAACAAAACATGGCAAGAGGTCTATGAGGCAAAAATGTTTAACAACCTCCGATTTAAAATATGACTTAAAAATTTAATATATATATATTTAAGACCAACATTGACTTTATAAATATATTTGAAGTTAAAGATTTTGATTTTAATTAAAAATTAGATACTTTTGAATTACCTTATACACTAAATTATTTTGTGCCTATATTATAAATCTTATTAGGATGATCTGATAAATATACTCAAATATATACATTTTATAAACATTTAAAGAACTTGTAATTTTGAGTCAAATAGTCTGTTAAGAAATTAATTATAAGACCATTTAAAATTATGATCTTTATCATAATTTCCAAAATTAAATATAAAGAATTTAGGAATTAGGCTTTAATAATTTTGAATGTTACAGTAAATTGTTTTCATTTCCACTATTTGTTATAAAAACTCAAACTCAGTGGTGTAACAGCCCATTAGGGCCAAGGCCTACTGTGCCCATCCCAGTATACATGACCAATGGGCACTGAAGCGCATGAGCAGATGTCCCGATCAGGTGGTCGGTCTGAAGCCAGACCCCCAGTGCTTAAGTCCTCAAGCAAGCTTGGTACTCATTTATCGAACCTCTGCAGTAGGGATGAAAGACTGAGTCGACCTTGCCCAGCCCAGGAATAGAACCTGGACATGTGGTGTGGAAGCGCGATGCGCTACCCCTCGCCCTTAATCTTTGTTATACTTTTGCTCTTAAACATGTCTCATAATTTAAAAGCATGAAGATTAATGTATTAGTCCTTAATATTTTCCTGGCAACCTCAAATAGTTTACTGTTGAAGGGACCATTGTTGGTTAAATTCAATTTCAGAAATGATGTACCATTCTTTAATAATGGCTTTCAATTCATTGGTAAATGAAAACAGATTATTAGCAAAACTTCACAATATAATATACCACATAGATTTTTTTTATAGTGCAATTCTAGGCTTCAATATTAAATTTTCTTTTAAATCATTCTTAGAAGGAAAAGATAGATTTATAGAAAGAAGCTTTGTCCTGCAGAAGCATCCAGTTAACACTACCCAATAAAGGCCTAAACAGTATGCGCTGATCATTTTTTGATACCACAAATATATTTTGAAATTCTACATAAATTCAAATACGAGTAAAGGCTTGCTTAAGCATTACTCTTATTTGTCAATTTAAGCATTCTTTGGATTTTGTTCCTTGTATCTCATTCAAATTGTCAAGGTTGAAATGTTTCCTATTTAACCTTCCAAGACAACACATACACATTTAATATTTCTCAACGTTTAAATATTCTTGGGTATTTTCTTCATTTTCATAAATTTTATATTACCTCTTTAATGTCTGACCTTTTTAGTTGATAGTCGAAAAATTTGTCAATCAGCTCATGCTGTCGGAATTCCTTTTCTTCCAAGTCATTTTATTTTATTTGAATCTTCTAATTATGACATTTTGAATGTCCATTTTAGGATGCTTCCTTAATCTAGATATATTCCTATTTCAGATATTTACCAAAGCATTCTTATGAAATAAAATTCTTCATACTTGGATAACCCTTTATTCTGCAGCACATATCTGCAGATAAATTCAGTAACTCAAAACTTTCACATTTTTCAGGTAATACTAATGTATGCAATGCATAACGTTTATTTCTCAGGTGATCTTAATTTAACAGATGCATTTTTAGAAAAATTAAAACTTAATTTAAATTTCATTCAAATCTAAAGTTGTAATTTATGTAGAAATTTCACAATTTTAAATACATTCTAGATGCATATTTCTTCATAAATGCACTAGATCATTAGTAGTCTGGAACTTAACATGCCATATATTAACAAATTAAATGGTACTTAACTCTTAAAACTTCAACATGTAACTTTTAGTTTCCTTTCTTTAAAGTGTTAAATTTTTACTCTTAATTTTGGAAGAATTTTAACCTAGTGTGATTTTGTAACTATTATTCAAATTTTAAAATGCATAAAATATTGTATATTTTTCAGAAATATAATCAAACTTATGCCTTTTTATGACTAACAAATCAGTAATAGATTCATTTCTCTTAAAGCATATGGATTAAATGGAATCACGACAAATTAATGAACATAATACACATGTTGCTGATCTTTATAAAAACTATACTAAAAATGTCAAATAGAATTTCTTAATATCCCAGGGGAAAAAATTAAAATGAAATACACTTTGGTATATCTTGAATATTTTATTCACATCATAAATTTATTCATAATTTTCTTCATTATGTACAGCTTATTTTCAATTAAAGCTACACATATATCTGTCAAAACATCGATTTAAAATAAGTACACAATAAAATTCTACAATACACTTAAAATTGAAAATAAATATACAATTAAAAATACAATTTCATAAAATTTCTACATTTATAATTGTCAAACAATTTATAGTTCTGAATATATTTCACAAATTAAAGTAATCCATAATTACAAATATTGTGAACAATGTCAGAATGAACAAACATATTAATGATAAAATTCCCATCGAGGGTCTCATTGGAATGTGATGAATAATTACATGATTATCAACTGATATACTGATTAAAGAAGTTTCATGACCACCAGTGATTCTTCGAGATTCCTCACGAGATGGCAAAAATTCCAACCCAGTGACAAATATTCCATGCACATAGTCTACGTTATAAATTTGTTGCAAACTAAAAGCAATGTATATTTTAACACTACCACTTTGAGTGCCGAGTCCTATAAAGTGACCATCGTCACTTACAGCCATTGCAGAAAACAAATCCGTACCAGCCGAAACAAGTTTCTGTTGAGCATAATGTTTTGTGTCCCATTTGCATATAAAACATTGAGATGGTGGTTTGGTTCGAGCAGGATTCAAAGTAGCAAAAAGAGCCAAATCATTTTTGTCTTCTACAATTCCAAATCTACAGCTTCTAAATGTATACTTTACATTACCACATTTTGAAGGTAAAACATATTTAATTTCTGATAAAAGCAAACCATCTTCAAGGTTCCAGACTTTACCATGACCATCCCTGGAAATGCTAACCATTCGTTTGCCAAGTGGGCAGATATCTAAATCATCCACATCATCTGTATGAGCTTCAATATCAAAAATCTTGTTCAATTTAGGATGCTTCCAGATTCTAATATGTCCATCTGCTCCGGCAGTAGCTAGTAAATTAGCCACACTTGAGAATCTAACTAATTTTTGATATGGATCCTTACTAAAATCTGTTTGAAAGGATTCCAAATGTTTAATTTCAAAACATAATCTTGAATGAATAACATTAGCATTTGCATCTGGCTGCTCACAATTCAAATCTGAATTTGAATGATTGCTGTCTGAAACTTTTTCATCTGGAACAGATTTTTTTCTCTGGATAACTTTATTTTGCTTCTCAGGTTTCATTTCTTTAATTTCTATTCCTTCATCTGAAATTGAATGCTTTATTTTATAAACATGACAGTTGCCTTCCATTCCTGCAAACAGTAAGAAGTATTTTCCTGCATCATGTACTGTACAATTCATGATGGCTTCACTTCCAGTTTCAAAATGCGTGACAGATTCAGCCCTGCATGTTGATCCATTGTTTATCAGTTCATATATTTCTATCACATTTGGAATACCAGTCTTTGCACCTCCACCACCACCAGCAATTAGAATATGACGTTCAGTTATGGAATGTACTGTATAAATAGGAAAATTCACCCGGGCTAATAGTTGATTCTGCTTCTTAGAAAACATTTTTGAAATCTTTATACCTAAGGAAAAATAAAAATTGTTCTACAATTCTACAATGAAACATAAATTATAAATAGCTAGTTTTTTTTAATTCTTCATATTAATCAAAATACAAATATCAAAAGAGAATTACTCAGGCTAATAGATGTCTTAATGGAACACAAAAACATGAAATTGAAAGAAAAACAAAAAGGTTCTATTGTATAGCAGTCTCAAGATCAGTATCAACTTATGCATACGAAACTTGGTCCCATGTCTCGAACAGATGAGAATATAAGTATCTACAAGAGGAAAATTAAGATTTTTGGTGGAATTCAGGAAAATGGAACTTGGCGAAGGGAATCAAATTTCGAGCTTTATCAATCCTATAATGTGTGTGTGTGTGAATCCGATATTGTTAACTTTAAAATACAACAAATTAAATGGGAACGTCACATTACCAAAATGAACGAAGGCCACA